>CAHIKZ030001116.1:142500-275000 GCA_903632075.3 Acanthosepion pharaonis | reverse complement strand
GCCGATGCACCACTGAGCAACCTATGTCGCCCTCTTCTCCCGGGGAGTGGGGATTATATGAGTGAACTTGCTTCGATACCGGAGGTTTCAAACCGGTATGATGTTTCTGATTCAAGGAGTTCTATTGCTCTGATTTCTTGATAGACGAGTACGTACACTCGCCTATGCCCGCATCTCCTATGGGTGTGACTATCTCATTACCTAGTCTATCCATCCTCCTGTTAACTTCTCCTGTTATCCTCTATCCTCAGTAGGAATGGATATTTTCGCCTATCGCCCGGTTCACACACTTCCCGGTTCTTTTGAAAATGGGTAGAGAGATTTATCCCTTGTTTCGCACCGAGTTTCCGGTTTTGAGTTTATTTCATCTCTATACTGCTAAAGACTTCACCTAAAACTACGAAATTTCATGTACTACAAGTTGAGTAACCTTAATTCGAAATTCACAAATCCGGAAACTTACAAAATCCGAGTTTTTTAGGTGGTGACATGACTTACCACAAATGGGAAATTTCAGAAAGCACTGGGAAGGTTCCTAGGGGATGTGCAGCTGTTTTAAGTGACCTCATCTACGCATCTGACATTGGCATCAGTTTTTTTTTTTAGCGATCATCACAGCAATACCTTCGTTCGTGGATTACTAACCAGGTGTTTCGTACTCAGTAAAGATATTAGTCAAAAAGTTCGGCATATATATACAATATATGTTTAAATAATGATCTGCTGCCCCAATACACTAAATTCAAGTTGCGTGATGCTGCAGTATTAAACGATCCCAGCACCAAGAAATTTCAATTGAACCTCATTAAATGACAAATAAACACAGGCAAACAGGAATTACAACGGATCAACACTGAAATTGTATATATTAAAGGAATCTTACGATCTTCTATCACAACTGAAAAATTCAAGGAAATATTGGATTTATTATATAATACAACACAAAAGGAAAATAAATCTCATAAACCAGTCACCCCAAAAACGCTAAAAAATTACATATAGGAAAAATACTTTTACCAAAAATCAACGGCAACTTCCTTAACCTATCGGATTACCAATTCCAAATGAAATGGAATTCCTTAATTTTGGACCAAATTTTCATGTCGCATGGAAACTCAATTTAATGCTTAAACAAACGCAAATTGAAGCTTTATACCAACAAATACTTCTATTCAAGAAAACCACATTAATACACAGGGAGGGTTAAAAGAATTACTTAAAGCCGAATCTATTGAACACCGTTATCATAAAACTCCGACTTGAATAATAAACACTTCTTTAATAAAAACAGCCACACAACTAAAATATAACAACAGTATTGTTATCCGACGAGCTGATAAAACTAATACTTTCGATATTTTAAACAAACATGAGTACCACTCAAAATTATAGTCCATTTTGGACGATCATCATAAATTTAAAAAGTTAACCAAAAACACCACCTCCTAGTTAAAAAAAAAACATATCAATAAACTTATTACTGCTAACAATGCTGACACAGGATGTTATAAACTTCAAAAGATTATAGTTACCTTTACCAGGTTACCTTTTATGGAAATATAAAAATCCATAAAAAGATTATTCTGTTCCGACCTATCATTTCACAAATACGTACACGAGTATATTACCTTTCAAAAACACTTAAATTAATTACTTCCCACCTCCCAAGTAAAGATTGTATTCATTCCTCAAATGAATTTATACAAATTCTTCATGCTGCAAAACCAAACAACCAAATAATCGTATCTTTGGATGCACAAAATTTATTTACTAATGTCCCCGTTCATGAAACGATTGACATCATTATCCGTGATGTATACAATCACTCTTCTCTCCCGCTCATCAATATTAAACCCACTATTTAAAAAAAAAATTATATACCACTCAAGTAACTTTTCATGACCCCCGAGGTAATATTTATACTCAAATAGACGGTATTGCGATGGGATCTCCTTTAGGCCCCCTTCTTTCTAATTATTATATGGCACATTTAGAAAATAATATACTTAATGCCACTAATAAACTCCCTATATATGTAAGACACATAGAGGACATTTTCGTTTTAGCTAAAACTATTTATCAAATTACACAACTTAAAAACATATTTGAGTCACTCTGTCCTCAAATTTACATTAGAACTTAATATTAATTATAAACTTCCATTACTTGATGTATTTATTGATTCCAGCACACATAAATGTATTACTTCTCTATATAGGAAACCCACTAGCATTAATTTGTGTATTCTTAATTATAACAGTGACTGCTCCCAACGATATAAGTTGGCCGTTATAAAAAAACTTAATCCAACGCAAAAAAATGATATCTTCGTCCAAAACCATATTCTATAAAGTATTACATAACATTAAACAAACACTTGTTAATAATGGATTCCCTAATTCCGTCATTGATCAGCAAATTAAAATGTATCTCAATAAACTTAATAAACCTCTAACAAAATTGATAATATTAATAATACTAGTGTATGTCAAAATAAACATAATACTATTAATTCATACTATTGTAACCAAATGCATAATAATTACAAACATGATGAAACAACACTCAAAAACATAATAAGTAGAAATATTAAACCAATTAATAATAATAAACAAGTTAAGCTCATCATATATTATAAAAAATTAAAACAAATGATCTCAGTCTCTAATAACCTTATCCCCACGCAATAAAATCCTCTACAAAAAACAATGTAGTGTATCAATTTACATGCACGTTCAGAGATTGTATCTCTGATACTAATAATAAACTCACTACATATATTGGTTTTACTATAACCACACTCTCTCGTAGACATACTTGTCACCTTTCTCATCTTAGTTCTATTAAATAATATTTCTTAGAAAAACATAGCTTTGTACATAAATTTAGACAGATATTAGTTGATAACACAATATTACTCATACATCAACACAGTAAAAAATAACCCTTCAGATATTGGAGGCCATCTACATCAAAATAAAGCAACCCACACTCAACAAAATTACATTTCAAACTAAAAACATTGCATCTAAACATATGATTCTGTTGTTAATATTTCGGTTTCCCACGCGGTTTCATAGAACAACATCATAAACTTACGATCTGCGTCTGCTATTCCGCGACCGTTATCGTCGAATAGCAATCTTCTATGTCAAGATAACAGAATATCCTCTCTGATAGTCAATATCCTTGTTTAAATGTCCGTATAACCATTCTGAAGATGGCTCATATGAGCCGAAAGCTTAGATCAAGAATCAGCTTAATACAAATTATCCAAATGTTGGACAATTTTTGCCTTTATTTCCACACGAAATTAAAGCAAACATACGAAGTTTAGAACGGCCCCTGATCAGACATAATAAACATTCATTGTCTGTTATATTTAACAATATATGTTTATATATATATATATATATATATATATATATATATATATATATATATATATATATATATATATGTGTGTGTGTGTGTGTGTGTGTGTGTGTGTTTGTGTGTGTGTGTTTAAGAGAGATAAAAAAAAGCGTGAATAAAATCTTTATTTCACAGTGAGAACAGAAAAAGATTTCGGCCTGACCCACTTTGTAAAATTTGGTTAAACAACCAAATATCAGAATTTATTTTAGCATACCTTTTTGGTCAGATCGAGAATTTACCAGCATCCTCTTCCATACACGCACACGCACACAAGTACACATATACAGAAATTGCTTAGACATGCATAGAAATGCTGTTTATAAAATATAGAGGAGAAATAAGAAATATATCAAATTAACGGTGCGTCAGAAAATTGAAATCAAATTGTAATTATAAAGAAAAAAAGTATTTTTTTTTTAAATAATACATTTTTTAGCAACCCAGAGGATGCAGGAGAGCCGAGAGATCACATTTTGAGGATACAATATTCAGAAAATTCAAGCCATACTCGGGCTACATGAGGCATCAGAGCTCTGCTGGAACATTTACGTGTATATATATATATATATATATATATATATATATATATATATATATATATATATATATATATATAGTTTATGAAAAACTAGGTAATCCGTATGGGTAAATCTAAGGAGGATAAAATCCAGAGAGCTCAATGTAAATCCAGAGCAAATAATTTAAATAAAAAAGACCATTTTAAGGTTCCATGTAATAGATTATTTCACCACAGCCCTATATATATATATATATATATATATATATATATATATATATATATATATCAATAACTAAAATAGAAAAATTAGAAAGTTATTATATAAAGAATTTAAAAGCATGGGCTTAAAATTACAGTTAGTACTAAATTAAAAAAAGTGGACTTCCTAGATATAACATTAGATCTCAATAAAATACATACACACCTTATAAAAAACCCAACACCAATTCTTTTATATATACACCCTAAATCAAAACACCCCCATCTATAATTAAACATATACCGTTATCTATCAGTAAACCAATTAGTACAAATTCAGCAAATGACAAGATTTTCGATGAGCATATCAATTCCTATAATAAGGCTCTAAAAGAGAGTGGCTACAAAAACCCCAAACTAAGTTATATAAAAAATGAAAATGGAAAGCATAGAAAAAACAGATGTAGAAAAATTATTTGGTATACTCCCCCATACAACCAAATGGTAAATAACAAATTAGGACATAAATTCCTCGCATTAATAGTCAAGCATTTTCCTAGTGAAAGTAAACTAAGTACTATTTTGAATAAAAACACACTAAAATTGAGTTATAGCTGTACAGAAAACTTAGAAAAATCATTAAGAACCATAATTCTAATATCTTAAATAAACACTTATACCAAAACCCAAAAAATTTAGACAATGGAAAAATAAAGATAAAAACTGATGGAAATAAACAAAAACTATGTAACTGTAGAAACCCTCATAATTGCCCTCTACAAAATAAATGTCACACTGAATCATTAGTATACCAATGCAATATCTCTTCGATTGAAAGTCCTGAAAACATAAAAATATATATAGGTTGCACTAGCCATGAATTCAAAAAAAGATTCAACCAACATCAAACTTCATTTAGAATAAATAAATATAAAAATCAGACATCTCTCTCAAAATACTTCTGGCATCAACAAGACTCAAATAAAACACCTACAGTAAAATGGAAGTTAATAAGAAAAGCTAGAATATGTAGGTCATTAAACGACCCATGTCCTTTGTGCATACACGAGAAACTATATATTACTAAGTTTATAAAAAATAATAATTTACTGAATCAAAGAAATGAAATAGCTATTATATGCCGTCATTGTCAAAAATTTTCCTTAAATAATATTTAAAAATTTAATAAAAAAAAAGAAAAAAAAAGTCTATTGGAACAACAGTGAAAATATTTTAAAGTTGTATTTAATATTGTAGTTAAAACGAATTCTAACCTAAGCATCTTTTAAAAATTTCAGTTAAATAAAATGTATTCTAACCTAAACACCTCTAAAAAAAAGTACTACCGGCTCTTAAATGAATCCAATAAATCACCTACTAAAAAATGAAACCATGTCCTTTGTACATACATATGAAACTTTATTACTAAGTTTATATATATTTAAAATAAATAAATAAATTAATTAATAAATAAAGTTTACTAAATCTGAAAAATGAATTAGCTATTTTTGCAGTAAGTGTCATAAATATTACTTAAATAATATTTAAATATAAAAGTTTAAAAATCGTAATATACATATACTTTGATATGGAAAAATAATTTTACTTACTATAAGTAATTTCAAATACATTTCCTTCTGTTATAAAGTAATATAGTCTATTAAAACTAACAATGAAAATATTCTAAAGTTGTAATTAAAATTGTAGTTAAATAAAATGATTTCTAACCTAAACTTCTTTTACTTAGTACTACACGCACTTAAAAGAATCCAATAAAACACCTATAGTAAAATAAAATTAATATGAAATGCCAGAAGATGTAAGCTTTTGAATGACCCATGTCCTTTGTACTTACATGAGAAACAATATATTACTAGGTTTATATATATATAAAATAAAAGTTTACTAAATCAGTGAAATTAAGTAACTATTTTTGACGTCATTGTCATAAATTTTACTTAAATAATATAAAAAAAAAAAAAAATAAAATAAAATAAAAAATGTAACCTAATATACATACTTATACTTGATGTAAAAATAATCCTACATACTATAAGGGATTCTAATACATTTAACTGTTCTTAAAAAAATATAGTATAATAAAAATTAAAAATGAGAATATTTCAAATCGTAGTTAAATAAAAAGTATTCTAATCTGAACACCCGCGAAAATCTTTAAATTTACAAATAGAAGAAAATGCCGTAAGAAATTTTTTTGCCGTTAACAATAAATTTAAAAAAAATCAAGACGACATGCATTCAACGGATGTCAGTTTTCATTAAAAAATATATCCCTACCCCTTACCAAAATGTAGCTAATAACCGATACAATGATGCAGACATAAGGAAAACCCAAACACCCCTTGTCCAGTTGAAGCTGATTTATCTGTAACCATGGAAACGTGATTTTAGCGGTGTCTTTAAAACCCAGTAATTTTAAAAGTTATTCCAAAATTCGCTTGAGGATGAAATGGAACTAATGTTTTTAATTTAATTGCAAAATTAAATTCGTGGCTTTTAGCTTCCATTTTTGAAACATGGTTAGAACTGTGTAGCGGAAAAAACATATTTTAAATCAATTAATTTATAATATTAATGCTCTGTAAATATACATCGAGCACTATTTTGTAAAATAAAAATATCTATAAGAACACCGGATTATACATCTTACTGTTCTTTCTTTTATTTATACACACACACACACACACACACACACACACACACACACACACACACACACATATATATATATATATATATATATATATATATATATATATATATATATATATATATATATAAGCAATTGATAGATTAATAGATTTTTAATTCGAAATTTAGTCGGTAAATGGTTTGAGTAGCCATTCCTGGTTTTGTACCTACGAAATATATCTATTATAATTATCAGAAATATATATTTTGGGAAAAGTATTCAATATGCAGTATATTTCAAAATTTATGTTTATCTCACCTTCTTTAGAATGGTTAAAAAATGTCAAGAGATACTTATATGGTTTTCATCTGCGTTTTTAGTTTCTGATATTATGTAATAGCATAAAAATGGTCATAATGGTTAGTGAAACTATCTTTATCAGAACAGAATTGAGCTGGACTGGTCATATAATCAGGATGGAAGTCTCTCGCTTGCCTATGTCGGTCTTTTTGGAGAGGTGGATGATAGGAAGCGTCGAGTTGGTTGTCCTCTCGTCAGTTTTAGTGACAAACTCAAAGATAACTTAGAAAGGTGTGTAAAATCAGTAGATATCTGAGAGCATCAGGCTATAAATCGTCAAAAATGGAGGTCAGCAAGTTTTATAAAGGCAAAACACTGGAAATATATGAACAACACGATGCAATTACTTGAGCTAACATAAAAAATCTCGTCATTTGAAAGCCCAGAAGTTTTGTCAGTGTGGTTTTCTGGTACGAAGCGGGGCTGGACTTGTCAATCATGAAAAGAGACACATAGTTCTACCACATGATGGTCGCCCCTATCGTTAATGTGATAAAGTCTGCAAGAATGGAAAAGGTCTAAAGATCCATAAGAGAACACATACTATATAACACCCTTTATTCTACTTTCAACACCATCACTTGATAAGACACCAGAATTGTTGAAACAAAATGGCTATTTTTGTAGTGATTTTATAACATATTTATGTTATAATTTTCGAATAAATAAATAAATAATATATATATATATATATATATATATATATATATATATATATATATATATATATATAAATAAACGTACGTAAGTGTTCACATACAAATAAATAATACATATATCCTTTGGTGTAAGAAAAAAGAGTGCTCAATGATAAATAACAGAGCTAAAATTACATATTAATCCATGGGGACAGTACAACTCGAGATTCATGCCTGGTGCAATCTTCTGAACGTTGTTTACAGTTTGGTTAATATTTTTAGGTCTCGCAAATTCGTGATGTTCTCTGGCTAAATTATTACTGTTGTTAAATATTTAATTGCACTATAATCTTATTTTGAATTTAAATTCAGGCTCAAACTTACACTTACAAGTTGAAAATATATTTTTTTAAAAGCAGGAAATAATTGTTTTTTTTTTTTAATTTTATTAACCAAACTGTAAACAACGTCCAATACCTGAAGATTGCACTAGGCATGAAACTCCGAGTTGCACTGTCGACGTCGGATATTATGTAGTTTAATTAATATCAATTAAATATAATTGTTCTCGACTGGAGAATTTATGCATATCTATGATTTTCTTCTGCGTTTTTTTCTTTCTGCTGTAATTCTACCGAATGTAATAAATCATAGCCAATATATGCAACCATTTTCAGTATATTTATATTGGGAAGTCAACTACTATGTGTTGTGATAAAAAGTAACAATAATAAGATTGAGTCAAACTAGTAATAAAATACTTGTAATGCTGTTCTATAATAATTCCTACACAATGTATTTTTGAAGTCAATCACTTGCAATACATTTCTATCGTGAAGTCAACCATCCTGTCTATGACAGTCATCTGTTTTGCATTCATGTACAACTGTGACAAACGGAGAGGTGTGTATATTCACATAGCCTTCTCTATATTTTTGTGTGTCTTTTTGCTGACTTCCTTTCACGAACAGGTGATAAATATCGACTAGAATGTACAGACAAAATTAATATAAGTAACCAATTGGGTCAACGAATTCAAATGTATGCGCGAGTGTCGGCTTAAAAAGGATTAAAGCCACCATTAATAAGCATTCCCCCCTCTCCGTTTCTGTACGTACAAACGGAAGGAAATTTGCATCCAATTAGCAGCAATAAGATGTACCAGAGAAATCGGATTAAACATCATTTTGCGTTCATTAAGTTCGTCGATTATCTCGCTCTTTCGGCACCAAACGCTTACCAGATGTAAAAGCCAAATTGCATACGGACCAAAGGTCGTTCTGATTTAAAAGATATTCAGATGAAAACATGCAAGGAGGAGGAGAAGAGAAGGTGGAGAAAAAAGAAGTTAAAGTTGATGGTTAAAAAGGAGAGAAATAAGAGTGGGAAAGAAGAAAAAAAAGGACACAATGAGAGAAAGAATGCGAAAGGAGAGATAGGAGAAGGTGAAAGATTCTGCGGAAAGAAAAGAATGGGAAAGAAAGAGAGAAAGACGTTGAACAAAAAGAAAAAGAATGTGGAAAAATGTAGCAAAGAATGAAGTGAAAGAAAAGAAAATAAGAAAAAAAATAGAAAACAATATGAAGAAATAGACAAACGTAGGACGAAAAGAAGAAAGTGAAAAGGGCGGAAAAGAAGGTGAAAGGAGTGAGAGAAGAAGAAGAAAGAAAAGAAGGAGAAAGGAAGAAAAGCAAGAAGAAACAAATGAAAGAAAAATGAGTTATAAGAGAAGAAGGGGAGAAAAATGAAGATGAATAAGAAGCAAAAAGAAATGGTGAAAGTAGATAGGGAGAAAAATAGGAGAAAACAAAAAAGATAAAGTAGGAAACAGAACAGAATTTGAAAAAAAAATTATTGATTTGTTATTTTTACGGCTTTTTAACCATTTCTAGATTATTTAAAGTCGAAATATATATTAGGAGTGTAAGAATAATTGGTTCTTTTTTTGTAAGTGTACTAACAGTTTTTGAAGATAATAATAATTTTTAGATACAAGTCTTATTATTTAACCCATATCTGGGGTTGAGAAAGGTAGATTCATATTTTTCTCAAGCGTATTTGAGTGTAAGCGAATCTAACGAGTAAGGCTGGAATTCGAACTCGGATCTCCGATTTCTCATTCCGAGTCGTTATCCAATACATTACCAGCACATCGAAGCTCACAGCAGCCAGTATTCCCAAGCGGTCACCCATCTAAATACTGACTAGGCTTGACATTGCTTAACTTAGGTGATTCAACAAGAGAATGAAGAGAAGAAAAAGAAGAAAGAAAAGAAATTGAAAGAGCAGAGAAGTGAAATAAGACGGCGAGAGTGGAAAAGAAAGAAACGAAGAAAGTGGAATATGAGAAGTGGGGAAGAAGATGAAAGAAAGAAAGAAAGAAAGAAAGAAAGAAAGAAAGAAAGAAAGAAAGAAGGAAAGAAAGAAAAATGCTGGAAGAGAAGAAGCTGAGAAAAAGTGTGAAGAAAAAAAGAGTGGAAAGATGAGATGGCAACAGGTCATTGCAAATGGCGAATATATAATTGATATTGAAAATATAATTGTGATTCATTTTTTGAAGAATATAGTTCATAAACAAAAACGGAAATTATTTATGACTCAACCTAATATTTATGTGTGGATGAAAGTGTCGCTGCTGTCCTTCTGCCAAACTTTTTATTTGCAAGTTAATTTTACTGTGTAGTTTAAACAGCAGAACGTTGGCGTAGAGAATGTGTTACTAGGCTGCTTTTCTGCAAAAGGGACGTTCGAATCAGAACAAGATACTTGCTATTATTCTGATGCTTAGTCATTTGTTAAGACTTTGGGTAAGAGGTTTCGGCCGAAAATTTTTCAACATCACGTCTTGGAGAAAAAGAGAAACAAAGATATATAATCACAAATAAGATATGTACAAAGGCAATGGAATGTTTTTTGAGAATAAAGAGAAAGAAAAGAGAATAGTAAATATTGGTCGTTTATTGGGTTGGTGCATAATTATCAGGCGCTTTTGTAGGCGAGTTTTTTTTCTTAATAAAGATTGCTGTTTTGTTTACTTTTTTAATAAAAATATTATTTTATTTTCAGGTTATAAAAGTGCCTGTCAATAATCATACACCCCGGAAGAATCATTTAAAAATGTTATTGTTGAATTGTAATGTTTCTTTTTTCATAATAAATATTGTTTAACAAACACCTGATAATTATGCACCAACCCAATATATTTGAGCCTGTAATCATTTACTTGGTAGGTGGCTCCTGTTGGGAGGTCTTACCTCTCATTATGGTATGCAGTTGCTGACAGGACGGGCAAGAGAAGAGAAAGATGAAGAGGAAAAAAAAAAGAAAAGAAAAGCATAAGATCGGTAAAATGAACGAAAGAAAAAATAAACCAGAAGAGAACAGACAAGAAGAATAAAGAAAAAACAAAAACAAAAAAAAAACCTACAAAACAGCGTAAGTTTTTTTAAAAGGGAATTCAAATTACAGATTTGATCCAGACGCCAAGACTGACCACAGAACATCGTTAGGGAGTTACCCATATCTCTATGTTGCAAACATGAAATTTTGATTTATCGGAATATTCTATATCACCATCATTACGGAACCTGTGTACACCAGCAATATTTAAATCACGATTTCTTAAATCATGAAAAAATATAGGTCAAAGTTAAGAAAGATTATAATAGTAAACTTGACATTGGCAATATTTCCCGAAGACTTCATTTCGTCGGTTCTGTCTAGAAACAAAGAGAATATTGTGATTCTGCAATATCTCAGCTGTTTCTATTTAACTGAAATGCAGTCGAAATCAACTTTTGGAATCATAATTGAACTCGTGCTTCGAATAATCAATCATTTTCACGAGGCCAGCCGATGTCTCGACGACGACGACGACGACGATGGCAGAGTTGAACTTCTGGACTTGCGTTGAGGGAGAAGTGTCGGCTGGCATTTGTGATATTTTGTTAGATGCAGCCGATAGTGACGAGCGCGCGTCCACATGATAATTACTTTGGAACGTCGCTGATTTTCAGAGAAGAAAATCTTTGTCGGCTATCGGAGCTTTTGACGCTTGTGGACGTTTTCTTTTATGTAAACATGTCCTTTCACGATGTTGGCGATCATAGTTCTCCATAACTTCTTTTATTTTATGACTTTAAGTAACTTTGACCGTCCCTCTTTGTTCTTGATCTGATATCTATTGACGTAAATTAGTAAAGTAGGTTGTTTTTCTCTGTCTTACCTGTCTTCAATATGCCTTGTGAGTATTAGAATTTACAAGCATTTTTCCACCATTTTACGTCACAGAAATTTCAACTGCTTCTTTATGAGAAGTATAAGTGTCCTTTTAGTCCCTATTTTAAGAAAATTCTACTTTCGACTAAACGTAAAAGAAAGACGCTAGTAACTTTTAAACACACCTTTATATAAAATGTGTGTGTGTATGATAGATATATGTGTGTGTGTATCATTAATTCAAATATAAAATTTGCCACTTAGATGATTGATGTTATCTATCTATCTATCTATCTATCTATCTATCTATCTATCTATCTATCTATCTATCTATCTACACACACTACAGTCCTAAAGATTGAGGTGTCATCTGCTAATTTTTTTTAAATTGGCTGAAAAAGTACTTTTTTATTTTAGAGAAAATTATTATACATGGTTAAAAAAAAAGTGAGACATGATTTTTTATTAGAAATTTTATTACGACAAAAAAAAGAAGCATTTTATGATTTGATTTTGCTCTTGTCAAAATATCCTCCTTTAGCCTTGATTATTGAAGCACAAATTTTTGGCATTCGTTGTAAAAATTTCTCAAAATTAAATTGATTACATTATTTTTTCAATAGCCCTAAAAACTCTTTTTCATTTTTTTTTTCACTTTTCTCTCAAGTTCATCCTATGCTAATTCTGGGAGCGGCTCCAAACTTTTGAACTGTTGTGTATACGCGTGTATTAGGATTAATACAAATATTAAATTTCACTTTTAAATGATATATATATATATATATATATATATATATATATATATATATATATATATATATATATATATGGTGCAAAAATAATGACGTAATAATGTCGTTTTTGAGGTTAAAAATACGTCACAAAACGACATTATTACGTTATTATTTTGCACCAACCTAATATATATATATGTAGCTAGATAGATAGATAAATGGTGTATGTATGCAGTGTTTTTTCATATATGTAAGTTTGGTTTCATACCAATAAAAAGTCCTTGTTACTTATTACGTTTTAATCATTTCTTGAATGTGCCTGTATATTTTTGGGTTTCCGGTACGTATTTGAAAATATATTTTAATATTTCTGAGCACTTTACAAAAATCTAACGCCAAACGATAAGAAAATATAATACACAAGAAAACATTTTTAAATGAGAACCTGAAATTAAAAAAAAAATCAGGTACACTGAAAAAATAAATTCAAAAATAATTATCAAGAATGTTATCATCGTTATCATCTAACCAAACTTTATATATATATATATATATATATATATATATATATATATATAAAACAAATAGATAGGTTAGTTGATAAAACAAGAACAAACGAAAGGGTACAAATATAATCAGTACAATAAACATTTATTAAATATTAACCATATGACAGATACAAAGCACGGTGAGAAAGGTTTTATGTTCCAGATTTTTGGGACACGCCTGTATCCTTCATCAACGGACCAAGGAATAAACAGAGAAATGGGAATTATTCACCGACAGATTTTGTAATTATATATATATATATATGTATATATATATATATATATATATATATATATATATATATGTGTGTGTGTGTGTGTGTGTGTGTGTGTAATATTTAGCGCATTATTTTATATTGTTTTATCTAATGTCTAATTATTATAGAAAGATTACTTTCGTATTCAGAGAATTTGTTTTATTTTGTATCTTCTAATACAATTTCTGTTAATTGGCAGAGAGAATAATATAATATTCACAGCATTATTTTATATTTTATCTCCTAATGTCTAACCTATTGAGTGATAAACAGAATTCTGTAATATTCAGAATATTTTTTTCTTTTATCTTTCGATGTACGATCTATTCACCATCTCGTCACATATATTGTATGACAGCGTATCAAGTATTTGTTTTCAGTTTCGTAGCTTTTTTCCTCCACCCCCACATCCACCAATTTCAACCAACGAAATTTTCATCTTTCTTTTCTACTATGAGATTTTTGCGTCACTTCTCTCTCATTCGTTTTGTTTTCTTCTTTTTTTTTTCTTTCGTTCATAATTTTCTCTCATTCATTTACTGCATTCATATTGATTCATATTGATTTCTGTAATAAAGAAATGTTTTGAATGAAAACAAAACAAAGAGACAAAGAATGTAATGCGCCTTTTGTTAAAAAACAAAAACCAATGAAAAAGAACGACTTTAAATTTTCTGTTTTTATTCCGTCATAGTTCCTTCATTACCATATTCGATGAGAAGAGAAATAAATCTAGACGATATTTAAATAATGTGTGCATCCTGGATTTATAAAATGGAAATAAATTAATTAATGAAAAAAGTAAGAGAAAAATAAAATAGTGAAGTAATCGAAGGGAGAAGAAAAATGAAAGTAGACAGCGTGAAATAAGCGTGAAGAGAGAGAGAGAGAGAGAGAGAGAGAGAGAGAGTATATAAAAAGAGAGGAATGGGTAAGGAGAGAAAAGAAAGAAAATAAGAGAAACCAAAGAGGGAGAAAAAAACAGCGTAAAAAGAAAACGAACTTAAAAGAAAAGTGAAGGAAAAAAAGGGAAGAAGGAGAAACGAGAGAAAAAATAACCACAGTGAAAAAAGGTATGGGAAAAATAATGAAAAGAAGAAAGGAGAAGTGAAAGAATAAATGAAAGATAAGAAAAAGAAAGAAAGGAAAAAAGAGAAAAGTAAAAAGAGAAAGAAAACAAGTAAGAAAAAAAGCGAGGAAGGAATAAATTGGAAAACAAGAAAGAAAAGCGAGGAAAAAGGGAAGAAAACTGACAAGAAAGAGAAAAGAGTTTATATAAAAAATAACAGCGAAAAATAAAAAAAGAGGAATATGAAAAGTGATAGAAAAGAGAGAAAGAAAGAAAGAAGAAAAATGTGAAAGTAAAAAGGAAAGGAAAGATGGAAAGAAAAGAGAAAAAAAAATAAAATGAGCAAAAAGGAAAGAGAACAAGGAAAAAAGACGAGAGAGAGAGAAAGAGAGAGAAGATGGATGTAACAGAGGAAAGAGAAAGTGAACAGAGCGAAAAATCAGAGGAAATCGAAAAGATAAAGGAGAGAAATGAAGGATAAAAGAAAACGGGGGAGACGGAGAGAGAGAGAGAGAGAGAGAGAGAGAGAGAGAGAGAGAGAGAAAGGAAGATAAAAAAAAAAGAAAAAAAAAAAAAAGAAATGAGAAAAGCAGAGATCGACTTACAGAGAATAATTTTCAGTTGATTTCTTTAATATGAAAATTCTGCTCGGAATATAAAATGTGATGGGGTTCAAAAGTTAATCGACTGTTTTCAGTTCAGAGAACGATAATTTTTAATTATGAAGAAATCGATCCGGATAAAATTTAATAAAAAGGAACTAACGTTGTTTCAAAGATGAATCCAAGGGAGAAATATGGCTTATTTAAAAAAGAATAGAAAATGAAAAATTGTTTTCTGCATTGACCAAAATGGAAGAAGGCATTTTTTTTTAAATAAATTGAACGTTATCATTTTAATACCCCATTTTTATGCAAGTTCCTTTTATGAAGAAAAATGTGTGCCATATTTAGATCAGGACCAAAAGCAAGAAGAAAAATTCGGAAAATGTCGACCAATAAAGATCGGGAACAGAACAAAGTAGAAAATGAAGAAAACGAAAATAGAAGAAAAAGAAAGACTATTTTTTAAAAAGAGCAATAAATCCGAGTGGGAAATGTAGTCCTAAAACTAAACTATTAAGAAATAAGAAAATACCGTTAGAAACAAAGAAAAGAGTGTTGAACTGCTGCGTACACGAACGTTTATTTGAACTAAAATTCACCCCAGACCTATTCGTGCCATCACTAAAGATGCGGGAATGCCACTAGTATGCAGGGTGGGGGTGGGGGGGTTACAGGGAGTGAAAATGAAAGAAAAAACCGGTTATAGGGGGGATTAAGGAAAGGATAAAAGATGAACGGGATTTAAGAAGATAGAAAATGGCGATTGACGTTAGATTTAAATTTTTGAAGATTGTAGTTATCAGGGAAGCAAGTAAACGGAAAAGAGTTCCACGGGGGGAAGTGTGAGAAAAGAAACTGTTGGAGTAGAAGTGGTGGTTACATTTAACTATTTCGACATTAAAAGAGTGGGACCTAGATGCCAATCTAGTAGCACACTTAAATTCATGTAGTCGAGGCACCAGGTGAAAAAAAGCTCGTCAGAGTAGTTACCATGAAAATATTTGTAGAAAAGACAGAGGGAAGTCACATCACGTTTGCGAGAATATGACTGAAGTCGAGAAGCCAAGTCAAGATCGATTACATTGCAGATCCTTCTGTGGATTTTGTCAAGAGGCTCGAAATGAATAGGAACACCAGACCAGATATGGCAACAATATTTACTGCATGGACGAATGGTAGATTTGTAAATATGCAAAATGGACTCTGACGAGAAAAACCTTCTGGCATGACACAGTGACCTAACTTTCCTTGCAGTAGATGCAGCTATTGATTCAATGATGGGTGGCAGGAAAATTTCACTATGGTGGTTAAAAGAGTGAAGTTTCGTTTTGAAGGCATTTAAATTTACAAACCATTTCCTACCCTTGTAAACTACTGATTGGCGGTCCTTTTCTTGAGTAACGGCTAGGTTAACTTTTGTCAGCTCTGACGGATTTGCTATTGACACAGGAGTAAATGGTAGTGTCATCTGCATAAATGCCTACTTGGGAACTGATGATATCAGAAAGATCATTGAAGAAGACCAGAAACAGCGCAGGATCCAGGATAGAGCCTACTGGGACACCCGCGTTCGTGTGAAAGGATCCAGAATCGATTCCCGTTCAAAACGACCTTTATTTCACGACAATAGGAAAGATTGGATTAAATCAAACAATCCTCCTGTAATACTGTAGCCCTGGAGTTTACGGAAAGGGCCAGCGTATCATTCCCTGTCAAATACCTTTGAGATAGATAGAGCCACAAGTCGAGCTTCGCCGTTATTATCAAGAGCTTGATGCACATATTCAGTGCTGCCTGTTAGGACGTCAGCAGTAGACCTAGAAAAACGGAAGCTATATTGTAGGTCGTATGAGGTAAGATGCTTAACCACATCAGCATTGATTAAATCCTCGAATACTTTGCCAAAAAGCGGTAGGAGACTAATAGAGCGATAGCTAGAGGCGTTAGAAATTTCTCCAGAGTTCTTAAAAAACAGGAACTACCGAGGTGGACTTCCAAGTTGGAAAGCAGGAAGTAGCGAGGCAATAGTTGTAGAGTTTGGAGAGAAGTGGAGCAAAATCGGGAGCACATTTCTTTAGGACGACGGCTGAGATTCTGTCACCTCCGCTTGACTTATGGGAGTCTAATTTAGAATTGATGTCCAAGACCAGTGACGGAGTTATGTGCATGTCACTCAGTAGAGCCTCTGGTCTAGTAGTGAAAAGATGTGCGGATACTCCAAATGAGTCGAGTATTGAGTTGGAAGAGAATCTCCGAGCAAAGCATTCAACGATATCTGCTGTAGATGTCAGGGCTTTGTATTTATTGAATAGAGGAGGGATTGAGGATTTGTTGTTGTTCAGCACACTCTTGCAGAGCTGCCAATAATCTCTAGAACTGAACTTGCGAGATGCTATACATTGTTTCATTCTATCAGCAAACAGTAACTTCACTTCTTTGAGGACACACCTGCACTCGTTACGAACAAAGACAAAGAGACGTCTGTTACAATCGGACGTGTCGCTCAGGTACATCCGGAAGAAGTGATTCCTGTGAGCTATAGCGGCCGAGCGTGCAGGTGAGAACCAAGGAGATGAACACGGTTTAACTTGGTATTTCCTTGCTGGAATGAAAGCACCGATACCGGCTTTCAACCAAGAGGAGACCACACACGCGCACTTTTGAACAGGATGATTCGAAACTTCATTCTAAGTGACTGTCATGAAGGAAATCACGAAACGGGTCCCAATCCGCTCGTTGATGACAGAAAGATGCTGGAAGAATGGCCGATTCCTTGTATCACTCCTGAAAAACACCGTATAGCCTCTCACGATTCTGGATCTGGAGATTACTGGAAGCCCTGTAAGAGTATGCTAAACAAGAGTAAATCCTCACGCCGTCCACTTTCCAATCAATTTGACGTATTGTCATATACGAGTCAGTCGACCCAGTACTTTCTGAGCGACTGTTCGGTTGAATTCTCTTCCTACGGACGGGAGGAACCCGAAGGAGGCTACGCCGAAGGGCGGAGTCTCCTTCGGGGAGGTAGACCGGCCCTGAACCCGTTTATACGGGTTCAATGGGCATATTTTTGGCCGAGCCCACGGGCTCGGAATGCCTACGTTAAAAAGGTCTTGTGCCACATGACACCCTCGTGTGTGTGTGTGTTGGTGACTGAATATCGTCATATACGGTTGATAAACTAATATGCTTCTCCCGGAAATTATCTTCCAATTCCATTCTCCACTCTTCAGGAGTATCTTTGCCTTTTTTTGTCCTACCAAGAACGGAATATTTACACAGTAATATGCACATAAGTTCGTACATGGTTTATGTTATAATCTTAAGACAAGACTTGCAGTATTAACAGTATCTATGCAATTGTCCTACAGAAATGTGGTCCTGAACTGGCTCCTGTCATCTCCAAATTCTACAATAAATTCCTTGCCGCTTCTTTTTTTCCCTCCGTATTTAAGAATTCTGGTGAACCTTCTGACCCCCGAATTATTGAGCTGTTAGTCTTTTATATATATTTTGGCAAAATACGAGAGGCTCTATTCAACATCAAATTAGTTAAACATCTCGCTTCACACGGCATTCTTTCGGAATAACAATAAAGCGTTTGTTTCTCTAAGCTTACATCCGGTGTGTTAGTGATTACTGCTTAATTTTTTTATCTGGCTTTAGATAAGAACGTCGAAGCTCGAATTGTGGCTTCAGATATCTCGAAGGCATTCAACAAGGTTTGACATGTTGATCTTCTATGAAATGTTAGTGTTATCTCGACTTCAGTCAGTTTACTACCGCCGTCACATGGCTTCACACTGTATTTTTTTTATAAATATTTTCATGGCAATTGTTCTGATGAGCTTTTCTTCTTGGTGCCTTGACGGCATTAATTTAAGCCTACGACTAGATTGGTAATTAGGTCTCATACTTTTATTGTTTCACTAGCTTGATGTAACCGTACGTTCGATTCTAATAGTTTATTCTCTCGCACTTCTCGCCTCTGGAACTCCCACCCGGTTCCTTGCTTTCCCTGCCACCTACAATCTTTAAAAATTTAAATGCAACATCAATCACTATCTTCAGCCTTCCCGAAACCTGTTCTTTCTCGACATTAATGTCTTATAATTTTCTTTCACCCACAGTAAGCCCTTGCAATTTAGTGATATTATCGCCTTGCTTGAGATGAAACGATAAAAAACGACTACTTTCATGATTTCTCATCACAAGTGTTAGACCAAACCAAAAATAGAGTATTGCAGTCACATCTGGACAGGGGCTACCAATTCCTCACTGTCCAGCCTTGACAGAGTTCAAAAGTGGCTTTGGGAGTGATGAATTATTTTCCATCGGGCAACAGAGGAAACATTGCTACCCTATCGCAATATATATAGAAAATGTTCAGATAAGTTTCATCCCTTAGAAACTTTCATATTACGTACGCGGCGTCAACACATCCATATTCCTTTGGTTTAAGAAGAAATTCCACTCAGCTTCATGTCCATAACTGTCACTTCGTCAAACAGACTCTCGACCACTACCGTTATTTATCCTTCATATTCTTGTACTATGCACATCTTCCTCCTCTCTTTAGGCCCTTACAAAAATCTCATTCAATAACCCTCTACCTTAAGTGGCACTTGGGTCTTATATACTTGGTGAACAATAGTATAAAAATATCTACTCTCATATAGCATCTAATGTTGACCAATCACGTAGATGAAAAAGAGACTTGAATTTACTGTGGGTAACTTTGCGATCAAGGCACTCTCTAGACAATTTCGTCGTAATGAATTGTCTTCTGCTGATCAAAGTAGCATTTTTTATGTCAAAATTATGATCAGAATCGTTTTGACATTAAATTGCTACTCAGAGTAAATTTATGCCCGGGCTCTTATAGCATTTCACTATTCTTGGTAGAACTTCTATTATTACAGTGTGGGACATTTACTAACAAAAGTGATGGAAAGAAAAAGAATCGGCTAGATTTACAAAAAAAAAAAAAAGAAAAAAAAGAAAAAAATTAAAATTTCCAGCATCCCTCGTTCAAAGGACGAAACGCGTCAAGAGAAAACTTTTTTCCACTTTGTCATATATTTTTCACAATATTGTTCTTGATATATGAAAATATATATTCCTATCTTATTAACCAAGTTTGTGAGAATGGATGGCAAAACATGGACAAAAAAAGAATGGCAATGGATGAAAAATTGTTTAGAACAACAAAAGATAGATATTTGAGGAGAGATATGATCGACTCTGACTTGGTACATAAAAAGGAAGAAAGAGTGAACGAAGAAAAAGCGTGTCGACTCCAGAAATTAAAAAAGAAGAATATTAAAGCAATACAGTAATAGGAAAAAGAAAATAAAAGAAATAATCCGAATACAAAAAAAGAAAAAAAGAAAAAAGAGAAAAACAAAGATAAAGAAAGAAAATTAAGTATGCAGTTTAATCCAGTAGACTTCCCTGAGGAGCATAGGCTTACAATCTCCATTCAAGGTGTTATTATTGATGTTAACTATATAGACACCTCTGTAGAACAGACCGCTACAGCCTCACAACACGAGATGTTGATGGTGTGGTTTCTCTAACAACTACGGTTTTACGAGGGTGAAGTTGCTCCCCACACACCCAACTTGTTTGGAATTCAGAGTTGTTGCTCTCCGGGACTATTTGACAACGAAAGCTAGGAAGCCCAGTCTACCCTGTTATTAACCCCTAGCTAAGGGAAGAATAGATGTATTCATAACTTACCAATGGTATTTATGCGAAAATGAACGCAACGGTCTCGGGTAAAATTTGAACTCATCACGCCATACCCACTTACAGCGCGGAAAAACCGTTATGCCACGCGCACAAAGAAAAAAAAAATTGAAGGGAATAAGAGACTTAAGAAAAAGAAAGAAGTTATTAACAGTAAAAAACATTAAGAAAGGCACCAACAACAATATTAACCTGTATTCTCCTAGCATCATTTTAAACAGACGCTATTATTTTTCATATATTATGACCATGTTGTTGAAAATACGCATTTGTTTGATTTCAGACGAAAACGTGGAATTTATTCAACATTTTTAAGTAAAATTTCCACCGTTCAAAATTATAGTTTGTAATTATATTTTAGATATATGAAAAAAGGTTTAAACTGACGCCAATGTGGATATGAATTATGACAAAGGATTTGTTTCTAGCCAGAAGTAGAGAGAATTATTAAAAAAAAAAAAGAATAAGCTAAAGGAAAATAAATAAATAAAAACATGAAAAGAAGGAATAAAAGTAAAACATAAGAATTATTGTGCAAAAATATACAAAGGAATGCAAAGAGCGGATGAAGAAAACATTCAGAGAGAAAAAGAGAAGAAGATAGGCTAAAATTGCGCCGGGTGCATAAGGAGAGAAAAGAATAGAAAGAGGAAGGAGTGAGTGAGATAATTAGAGGGAAACACAAGAGGGAGAAGTAAAATAAAATTAAAGAGATGGGAATAGAAAGAAAGTAGAGAGCGAAAAAAGAAAGAAAGAAAATAGATGAAGGTAAAGAGAAAGAAAAGAAAAGAAGGAAGAGAAAATTAAATGTAGAAAGGAATCTGAAAAGAGCGACGAGAAAGGAAAAAAAAAGAAGAAAGAAAATCAAAGAAAAGAATTAAAACGAAAAGAATTAAAACGAAGCGAAAAAAAAAGAAAATAGAAATATGTCGAAAGAATGAGAAAAGACAATGAAAGAAGAGAGGGAAAAGAGAAAAAGAAAAGAAAAAGTTATCGGGAGAAAAGAGAGAAAATTGAAAATAAACGGAAAAAGTGAGGAAAAGAAAGGAAAAGAGTGATAAGAGAGAGAGAGAGAGAGAAGGAAAATAAAGAAGAAGGTGAAAAGAGAATATATAGTAGTCAAAAGACAATAAAAAATAGACAAGAAAGAAAAACATACAAAAGACAAAAGGTAAGAGAATGGAAGGAAAAGAACACGGTGTCAAATGAGAGAGAAACAAGAAAGAGAAGAACGCAGAGAATAGAGAAAACAGGTGGAAAGAGAAAGAGGTCAAAAGAGAAAGGAAAGAGAAAATAAATATATAAGAAAGACGAGAGAGAGAGAAAGATAATGAAAAGAGAACAAAAAGAGAGAAGCACAGAGTGAAAGAGAGAAGCACAGAGTGAAAGAGAGAAGCACAAAGTGGAAATAGAAGAGAAATAGAATAAAATAAAATGACAATTAAAAAATGAAAGAAAGAAAAAAGCAGCCACGAAAATTCTGAAAGCAATTCGTTTATGGCGGAAATTGAGAGAAACACATTTTGGTTGTCATAGAAATTCTCCGTCTACGCAATTACTTCTTGCCCCCAATCCCGCGCGAACACGTGTTGACAACCCAATGCGAGATTTTCTAAAATAATAACAGATTGAAATGAAATAATAAAATTATTAAAAAAAAAAATAATGTCCCATCTGTGATTAATTTATCATTGAATGTTTTTCGTTTTTCCTATCTCTAAGCTGGACACCAACCACCTTATCTCTTAGACCTCGACTTAACCATATGGCTATAATCAATGGAAGAGAATTATCTTATGGTCACTCTCTTTAACAAGACAAAAAGTAACTATAAGCAGAAGAAAATCGATACTGTCACAAGATTTCTTTAACTAAAGAAAAACACAGCTATTGAAAAAGAAGTAAAAAGAAGCAGACGACATCATTTTTTCTTTCTACCATGTAAAATCTATTGCTAAGTAATATCAATAGGAATAAAATAAAATAAAAAATAATTCGATCTTTCTTTTTATTTCTCCAGTTGTAACTCCTAATGGGTGTTCAGAACACTGGTAATTTTTTTTAAATTTTATTTCTTTTATGTTGTTAGTTGAAAAAAAGAAAAGATAAATTTATATTAAAAAATAGACAAGAAAATCAGATGTTAATACAAATCGAAAAACTTCATTGAAAAATAGAGTACGACACATTTTTTAAAATTTTATCGACATCGACGTTTTACGTAAAAATAAAACAAGCCACCAATAATCTATCAATGATAAAGCTAGGCTGAGTTTCGATTTGAGAAACAAAACACGCCAAGATTACAAAAAAGGAAGAAAACAAGAAAGGAATTTAAAAAAAAGAAAAGAAAAAGAAAACATGCACAAAATGTAATTTCAAGGCAACCGCTTACCATTGAGACGTGGCAGTATTTAGCCATTATTTAAAATATAAACCAACTGTAAACCTACGATCGAGTCGCTCGTGAAGTTTTTCATCAACTGGTCAGCTTTTGCCCCACATCGTGTTTCATTTCCCGTTTACCAAACTGTGAAGCAAACTGGGAATGACCCGGTGAACGTTCAACATTGAAATATCACACGGGGAAGAAAGTCGCGAATATGGCCGTCTAGAGATGCCTTGATGAGAAAGACAATAAATCTGTTGGTTCCGATCAATAGGGTTCGGTTCACTTGGTATTATGTGAGGGTAGACAGTCCAACCTCTTTGATCCGGAACCTTCGGGACCAGGCCATTGCCGGACCACAGGAAATGAGGAATGACAGAAATCACGCCCAAATTATAGAATTATCATTAATGTTTCTAAACAAAGTTTTTTTTAATTGTTTTATGCAGTCCAAAGGCTAAGAGAAAGCCTAAAATAATAAAAATAATAATATATAATTATTATCTCGGATGGGTAAATTTGCAGCTATAAATAAGAAATGAGCAAGATCGTATCAACAAAATACTCTGCTGTAAGGTTGTAAACAACGCTGTTCTTGAAGCTGCTCAACAAATTAATGGAGGCCGATGAAAAAAAAAAAAATTGCCGGAGCAGTAAGTGCCGGATTAAAGATGGCTGACTGTTTTCACCCACGACAAAATAACGAAGCAGAACTTCCTTTCAGCCAACGAGAACTCCCGTCTAACTAGGGATGATCTTATATAGAAATCGACCTGACTATATAAGTCCATGACCGGAATTGCTTAACTTCCGGTCGAGTGTTACTTGGTTCCCAAAGTTTTAATTTATTTATACATTTTATTTCCTTTTTTCTATTATGGACAGCGGGTGGTTGCTTTGAGACTCTCACATCTCGTTTTTACATTGAAACATCCATATCCACATTTTATAATAGGTTGTCATAAAACCCACCAGTCGCTCCAGGACAGATACAATCGTTTATATTCCACTTGACTACATGGGTGACTTAACCAATCGGCCGTGACCTCATTATGCTACACAACGGTCTAAATTTTGCCTATCTAATCTAACAATAAATACATTAAATATGAAACATACGTCCAAAGGAACAAATACGAAACTGATACTTAGGAATATGGAATGTAGACTCTTACTGTTGATCTATAACATGTTTTCAATTTAAAATAAAAAATAATGATTTTAGCATTACGAAAGGATACTGAAATCCTGTCGGTCTGGTAGTTTTCCTTAAATCTGACCAAATATCAGAATTTTTTAAAATCTCTTTTTGGTTGGACTGAGAACTTTTCAGTATATCCTCGGCCTAATTAACATATTTTTTTTAAAAAAAAAAGAAATTTATCGACGCGAAAATTTAAATTGTCAGGCCGAGTTCAAATTGAAACTGAATATGTTGCGATCATTTTCGAAACAAATTCCCTTGGTGAAAGGCATGGCTCCATTTCGTCTTCTGACTCCTATCTGTTCAATAGCAGGATAAATTGTGCTCTCTAGTCTTGAGTGGCAACCAGTCTAGGAGAAGAACAACTTTAAACGCGAAAACCATAACTAATGATCTTGAAAGAAATTTATCTACGATGATCATAAAAGTAATCACAAGGGCTTCAAAAAGCAGCTAAAAATATAACCAATGTAAAACAGCATCAGTTTTATATCAGAAACGAGTGTCTAGAATGTAACCAATGTTTTATATCAGAAACGAGTGTCTACTAAATAGAATGTAACCAATGTTTCTACTCCAAAGAAAGCGATGAGACATCTCGAGATTTAAAGAAAATAAGGTACAAACAGAACATTTAACAACAAACTCAATGCACTTAGCATGTCATCAGAATTTTCATGATAACAATTTTGACCAGGAAAATACCTTTTTAATAAACATTTAATATAATTTACTCAAAGATGGATTGAAAATGCCTAAAACTTCAAGTACCCAAATTTATCGCCACTTTTTAATAAATTGGTGCTGAGACAAAAGAGGCTGCGTAAAACTTGAAAAAACGAAAATAAATAAATGAAAATAAAAACTGAATTAAAATGAGTTCAAATGCAATTTTTTATAACAATACAATTAAATAAAACAATCAAACATATAGCCGATGAATATGGATCATGTTTTTCCTCGACTATGTAAATTTTATTCTGCTAAATAAAATTATTTTTCCAATGACGTCGGTTCATTGGCGAATAATTATAGAAGTTTTCCAAATTATCTTGCACATTTATAAATTTACCATTAGTCTGTGCATTGAATACTGCTGCCATATCTGGCCTGGTACTCCTGCTATTCATCTTGAGGTTCTTGACAAAATCCAAAGAAGGATCAGCAATGTAATCGATCCTGACTTGGCTTCTCGACTTCAGTCACTTTCTCAACGACGTGACGGGGCTTTCCTCTGTCTTTTCTACAAATATTTCCATGGCAATTGCTCTGGCGAGCTTTTCCCCTTGTGCTCTGACTGCATGAATTTAAGTGTGCCACTAGACTGGCATCGAGGTCCCACCCGTTTACTGTTGAAATAGCTAAATGCAACCGCATTAAAACGTTTAAATAGGTCATGGTCTGGTCACTCCTCCTCCCCCAATATTAAGTATGTTTGAGAGAAATATTAAATTAAACCCTCTCTAAACTCTACCATGTCTCTCTAACCACTGATTATTACATTCTCTGTTAAATTACAAAAACTTACACTACCCATCAATTTTCGATTTCATCTTTTGGAAGTGCTATCTGATGATTCGGCGTCCTTAAAAAGGGCTCTGGCAAAATAAATTATTATAATGGAACCTTCTGTTTTTCTTTAATATATATATATATATATATATATATATATATATATATATATATATATATATTATTTAAGAAAAACAGACCACTTTATATATATATATATATATATATATATATATATATATATATATATATATATATATATATATATATATATGTTATTAAACCACAAGTTACCTAAAACGAAATTCTTTGATTTTTCCATTTCTAAGACAAAATCATTGTAAAACTTGATGGGATGTTATTTTTGCATTTCTTTTTAAATTCCAATCTGACCAATCATTTTTTTTTTATTTTAACATGTTTATCCGATTAAATTAGCTCATTTTGAAATTTCCCTTTTACCTATTTTTCTTATTATCAATCAGCTTCAAAGGGTTTAATTCTGTCGGGAGTTCAAATAATCCATATAGCTTAGTTTACTATATTCATACAAAAAATAAAAAGCCGAGAAATTCATCTTCTAGCTTTGATGCTAAGCTGCATGCTTGTTTCTTTTTTTTCTTTTTAGATAATGCAAAATTAAAACTATTTATTTTATGTTTGGCGACATCCGCAATGACAGAGGCAATCAGCTGTCATCTCCACAGAAGAGAATATTTCTCAAATTTTATAATAATGGTCATAAGTTCAGAACTATCAAGAAACCAAAAAGAGGAAATTCGGATATTCCACTGACCACCTTCTACAGGATTTTTGCTCGCCAAAATCAAGAAAGAGTACTAGAAACCAAAAAGAAAAAAAAATCGATTTGAAGCAAAAAGACCCTCGAGACAGAAGACAACCGGTCAAAATGGCTTCGACTGACAGGATGCTGACAATCACTTCTTTGTTCAAGAATTTCACTTTCAGTAAAAGAAAAAAATGTCTCCAGACATACTATCATGAGATCTCTCAAAGAATTTGTCATTTCCACTAGGGTTTATACAACAATGACTCTCTTCCTCTCTCTTTCTCATATATATATATATATATATATATATATATATATATATATATATATATATATATATATATATCATACAGAAGTGTCATTTGATAAAGTGCACTGAATTATATCTTTCAGACCTGAAATCAATAAAAGCTAAAGAAAATTACTCAAACAGCAATTTTGTCAATATATATAAAAGTTTCACTTACTACAACAGTCGATGGATAATATAAATCTCCATTGGTGTTGACGTAGTTTTCTTGAGAGAAAAAAAAGTAAATGTTCCAGTCTATGTTTCTCGAACAGAACAGGGATGAATCAGCATCTGAGAAGAGAAGAGGAAAAATAATAAAGACCTGATCAAACCACAGTGGCCGGATGTGGTAAAGGCCGGTTTAAATTGGGGTACCCAAGTATGTGAACATGAGCCGAGGCCCCAAATTTCCTGCCCACCCCCACCTCCGGCAACCAACGTCGCGATGGAGTCGATATTCCACCAGTTTTTGCAATGAGCGAGATACTACCGCAGTCATCCGTTATTTATTTTTCACGCTCTCTACGAAGACAAAGACACGACAAAGATATAAAAAATATAGCTTCCAAACCCAAAAGGTGATTTACTAAGAGAAACTTATATGTGGCACAAGGCAGTGAATATGGAGCACCCAGTGAGAATCAAAGTCACTACTCAGTTGTAACTGATTTAGCGAGACATGTTTGCTAATCATTAAGCCACATTGAAATGCCCTTTGGTCATCATACCAGGTCCAATTTTCTACTCTGGACACAGGTACATGAAGCTGATCATAAGATTAATTGCTCGATTTGTTTTATACGGCTTATCAACCATTTGCAGGTTATTTAAATCCAGACAACATAGTCGGGGGAGAGAAGAATTGGATTCATGCCTTTCCCAAGAGTATTTGCGTGAATATAACAAACCCAACTGGAATTGCAACTCAGTTCTCCGATTAACAATTCCGAGCCCTTATCATTAAACCACCCGCACCCCGAGGTTACAAACGGTCACCCATCTAAGTACTGATTAGGTTGGGCGTTGCTTAACTTCGGAGACCGTACGGGAACTGGTTTTTCAACATGATGTGGCCGTAAGCTGATCATATGTGAAACATTTTCATGATTTTCTAATGTTTGTATTAATAATAAAAATGAATTCAGCAAACTAAGATTTTTTCACCTGTTTAAATAATTCGGTATAGATGTAAGAAAATTTAATTAAACAGATTATTTTGATAATTACATAAATTTTTTCTACTCTGTTCGACTAATTAGGATTGATGGGAAATATCAGACAAACAACAATTTATATTATTGCGAGCACTGTCGGTTTTATAACTTACGACTGAATTTAGACAAAGCGGATATAAATTCTTTCTATTGACAAACGATAAATTAAAAAAAAACTTTATTGACAGAAACATTGTTTATAAACGAAATTATTTAAAATATGAATTAACAATAAATAACACAGGTGTAATATTTATTGAAATATGCTTATAAAAATTTTCATGCAAATTAAATGTTACTACTTATGTTACTGAGTAGCGAGTTCGATACTCACTGGGTGTTCCTTACTTTCGGCTATGCTTAATAAAACGCAATCTACACACAAGCAATTTGACATGGTGTAATTGTGAGCAAGTTTGTCAATTACGGCTGAGTATTGAGTCCAATTCTCACTGAATGTTCCATATTTTCGATCTTGTGCAACATCTATGCTACGCTGAATAAATCACGACAAACAAGACGGATGTTAAATCTTTCTATCAGTATGGTCAGTGCTATTTTGTTCTACTGATACTGGACCATAAAAATCCTGAAAACAAAGAAATTATGCACAAAAACATCTTTAAAAATAGTAAATATGCGAACAGCACAATGCTTTATAAGTATATCTGGGAAATTAAAAACATAACGCACATCACACCAAAAATATGTTGGAAAATAAGGAAAAGATCATCGGCCTACAACAACCAATCAAAAATTTGCAAACTTTGATGGGAGGAAAAAATAACTATCATTTCCTTCCGAGACCAAAATAAATTATTAAATCCGAGCTCATCTCAAAATGCAGACATGAAAACAAATTTTTATTATGTTACTTAAAAATCGAAAACTGAAAAAAATAAAATAAAAAATAAAATAAATAAAGAAAGAAAATGACAATAAAATAAGTAAAATAAATTAAACCAAACAAATTACCAAATCACACCCGTTAGAATAGACGAAATAGAAAAAATAAATAAAAAATAAAAAACAAAATCAATGAACCCAAATAAAGTAAAAAATAAACAAATTGACAAACCATTATGACCAAATATTAGGTAGACTGTAAAAACCAACCAAAAACCGGACGAAAAACATAGCTATAACTATTATATAACGATAAAAAAATAAAAATACTATGTTATTTAAAAATCGAAAACCGAATAAGTGAATAAAAATATACAGTAAAATAAATAATAAAAAAACAAGCAAAATAAATTAATCGAAATAATCCAAATAAATAAACAAACTAACAAACGGATCCCGATAAATAAACCGTTAGAAAAAACAAATAAAGATAATCAATCCAAATAAATACATGAAGTAATAAATAAATTAAAAAGTGCTCCCGCCAAAATAATAGTTAGAATAAACTACAACAATCAAACCCAAAACTGAATAAATAGCTTTATCTTCTTAAACCAAAACAAAACTATTAAATAAGCGATATAAACAAATTTTACTACGTTAATAAAAAAAAAAAAAAAATAATAATGACAAGCAAAATAATTTAACCCAAATAAATAAACAAACAAATAAACGACTTCCGGTAAAATAACCGCCAAAATAGATTACCCACAATGCACCACTGACCCATATATATAAATAGCCGAGAAAAATAACAGCACTCGTAGCCTGACGATTGCGTCTAGTATGAAACAGACTGTCGCCTCTAAGTGGTGACTTCAACGTTCACTTATATATATATATATATATATATATATATATATATTAGAATATATATATGTGTATCTATCTATCTATCTATCTATCTATCTATCTATCTATCTATATATATATATATATATATATATATATATATATATATATATATATGTGTGGATGTGTGTGTGCGTCTACGTATGTTACATCCAGTGAACGATAAAAAGGTTACTGCATTGTTATGTACTATCTGTCATCTTGTGTCACAGATGAAGAAGTAACAAGCCAATAGAAAGAAGAATGTTGAGAATGCCACTGACCGGACGTGTGATCATAGTTTTAAGGAAAATGGAAAGAAAATGATGCTTATTCGTAGCATCAGAAAGATACAGTCTGAGATTTCTATGGCATTTCATGAAGAAAGATGTCTTGGAGAATTTGAAACTCGCAGGACCGATTGGAGACGAAAAAAGGACGGACTAAAGTAGCGTATAACATACCTAACGAATTTGTGTAATTGGTTGGCAGAACGAGTAGATATAGAGAAAGTACAAACTTTACTAAAGGATACAAAGAACAGGAAATTAGTGCCAGCTATGATCATCCACGTCCTGAAGGGACATGTCACATAGAAGAAGTAAAATGATATACTCACATATGCTACACATTTCTGCATATCGGTAATCATACGGAATCAGTCGGTTAGTCTGATGAACCTATCGACTCTCCTGTGGAATAAAAGGGGCCAAAGTCTCACTAGACTGGGAGTTGCTGCTGTAGTTTTCATAGTTGGTAGGTAGAGTTACTAGCTACACGCTCAATGTGGTTTTCAATTCAGAAAAATTAAAATAAACACGTAAATTAGTGGTTATCGTCTCGGAAAGAGGGATCCGTCGAGTCTGTTGCGTTCTGTCTGGGAGAAAAAAAAATTAGGATTTCAAAGCCGGGTGGGTGTGGAATTATCCAGTCCACCTCTTGAAAACCTACTTGCTACAAAAACTACAGCAGCACCACCTAGTGCGATGCATCTGTAGCCCGGGAACTCTGCAGGGTTAACACACACAAATATACATACATACATAGATTTTCTTTTTTTTTCTAGAATTGGTGAGTTGAGATTGTATTCCGACCAAGGTAGCTGCACTCATTTTCACTCAAATTCCCCTGAGAAAGTTATGAATTCATCTCTTCTCTTCGACAGTTTGCATGATTTTTTATACTAATATTCATTCAATACAAGGCCAATGAGCCATTCAAAGTAGAGTAGCGAGAGGCTCGCGACGTTTCACCTTGGTATTTCCATAAACAAAAAGAAAGAGCTTACTAATCACTGCGTTCTGGTGAGGCAAGGTAACTGTAAGCTCAGTATTCTTTTGTTTCGTGGCGTTCGTTGTATCGCCATGCCTTACAGCTACAAGTTTAAAATGCGTGGAAAAATTTTCTAACATTTAAGAACGCATTACTTTCCGCTCGCTTTAGGTTTAAATAAAATGTACATCTCTGTCTTAATCTAATCGATCGAGTTTCCAATAAACGGATTTCGATACTTCTCTATTAATTCTGAGGTTAAATTTAGTTTGTGAAAAAAAAAAAAAGACGAAGTTTGGAACATTTATAAGGTTTTTTTTCACATTTTTCCTTCTCTCTCTCTCTCTCTCTCTCTCTCTCTCTCTCTGTCATTTGGTGAGAGTTGGTAGGTAGGGTTGGGTTGACTTTATTTACATATTTTTTGGTAACGTTCTCTCGGAAAGAAACAAAGATTAATTAGTGCCAAGATTTCAGAGAAAGGATTTTAATTTTTTTTCTGCATTAGGGTTTCGAAACAAATGAAAATTTTATCGCTATTTTTTTTCAAATGTCTTTCTTTTATCGACATCATACTGGCTCCAAACCTTTACGAAGAAAAAGCTATAAATACTTTATTTAAAATGAAACATAAAATAGAAACAGATCCAGACAATGTTCGAACGTAATCCAACGCTTTGGCGCATGCGCTAAGAGTGATCTTCTGCTCTGCGTTACACCGATTTGCGCAAAAATGCAGACGGGTTCCTACTCATATGTAAGGTGAATTTGAATAAACTAATCAGTCTATGTATCTGTTAAAGTTAACCAGCGTTTTCCGTGTCTCGCTGAACACTTCAGACATTTCATTTAACCAGATAAAACAAAACAAAAAGGGGTGTGTTAAAAGGACGGATTTCACTTTATTACTGTATAATCCCTTCACTCCCTCGGCAAGATTTATTGTTTTTTAAAAAGCGTCGATTAGAATTTTAATAAATTCTAAACGTATGAACTATAAATTATACATTTTCATTCTCCTTGAGAATTTACAAAAAAAAAAAAAATTAAAAAAACTATGTTTTATTAGAGTGTTTATTTACAAGAAAAATTACATATTTACATTATAAAAATATATTTTTTAATCATTTCAGCTCAAGGAAGACAATGAAACCACTAAGAGGTTACTGATTGTGAAAGAATATATATATATAAAAAAAACATTACTAAGGAGCGAGAACAATAAATGAACAGTAAAGAAACAGTAGATAATGATAGACATTGTGTTTAAATTTTTGAAGATTAAAGTTGGCTGGAAAGGAAGAAGCCAGAAGAGAGTTCCAGAAACAATAAGCGCGACAGAAGAAAATGTTAGCATAAAACTTACGGTTACATCTAGCCATTCCATGTAAAAGGATGAAAATTTCTAATCAATCTATTACTCTGATTAAATCCATAAAGTCTAGGTAAATTAGAGTAAAGTCCCTCAGAACAATTACCAACAAAGTATTTATAGAAAAGGCACAGGAAAGCTAGATTATGGCGACGGGAAATTGACTGAGGCCGAAACGCCTGGTCAGGAACAATAACATTGCAGATTTTTCTTTGGATTTTATCAAAGATCTGTAAATATATAGTAGGACCACTGGACCATATGTGGCAGCAATATAAATATTCAAGATAGATTAGGGCGAGAAAAATATTGTCTAGCAGGACACATTGAATCCTAGCAGTAAATCTAACAATTGATTAAATATAACCCTTCCTCGTCAATTCAGCAGAAAGGGATCTCTCAGACAATTAATAGAGAGCAGTTTCGTTTTGAAGGTGTTGATATTAACAAGCCATTCCTTGCCCCAGTTAACATCAGATTGTATGTCATTTTTGAGATCAAATGCCAATTTGACCTCATCGAACCGACCAGACTTACTATTAAGACAAGAGTAAATAATTGTGTCATCAGCGTAGATACCGAACTGAGAATTGTATGTTAACCAATAACAATGCAATGTTTATCATTTAACATTTTAAAAAAAGTAAAATATGAAAATCTTTTATTCTTAAATTTGTAGAAATGTCCATGAAGATAAACATTTAAATAACGACGAGTAACTGTAATTATAAATTTTAAAATTATTATTCGTGTTCAGTCTACATTGCCACTTGCATTTTGGGCATTCGAACTGATTAGGAATTAGTCGATGTGTTGCCAACGATTCCACAACACAATTCACCAAATCGCTTTGGTCAAGGTGCTTAGTATCCATTCTTCATTTAAGACTTCTTTGTCAGTCAGCACTTGATTGACAACAGATATATCTGTAGACTTTCGAGGAATTTTTGATAACTTAGCAGCGATCTAGATTTTTTTACAAAAAAAAAAAAAGTCAGAAAAGCGATTCCTTGGGATCCTATCGATTAGACATCCTTCATCTTAGACCACCACTATGAAAAATTGGCAAATTAAAACAAAAACTAATCTGAGATATAAAATAATCTGATTGGAATATGTATAATGTCCGGAAAAATCTGGCTATTTAGGTCTATTGGCAAGTCGTTCGTTAGTTCCACCAACGGCTTTGGTTCTTCTTTAAAATATATATATATATATATATATATATATATATATATATATATATATATATATATATATCCCTCTCATATATATATTATTATGCTGATATTGTTTGTAAGATAAATAATAATAATAATATATAATAAAATTCATTAAAAATAATAAAAATATAATAAAATAGTAAATATAATAAATAAAATAAAAATAAATATAAATAATAAATAAAATAATAAATATAAAAATAATAAATAATAATTAAATAAAAAATAATAAAATATAAAATAATAAAAATAATAATTAAAAATAATAAATAATAAAAATAATAAATATAATAATAATAATATTTAATAATTAAATATAATATTTAGCATAATTAAGATAAAAGCAATAAAAAATTTGAAATGAAAACAAAAGTGATGAAGGGCTGAACGAGATTAAGCATCTTCAGATAGACGGGATGACAAAAAGGTACGGCTCCCTATTAATCGTCTGAGAGATCCCTTTCTACTGACATGACGAGGAAGGATTATATTTAATCAATTGTTAGGTTTGCTGCTAGGATTCAATGTGTCCTGCTAGACAATATTTTTCTCGCCCTAATCTATCTTGAATATTTATAAGCCTATCATTCGTCCATACATTGAATATTGCCTGCCACATATGACCCGGCGCTTCTACAATATTTTTACAGATCCTTGATAAAATCCAAAGAAGAATCTGCAATGCTAATGGTCCTGACCTGGCGTTTCGGCTTGAATCAATTTCCCATCGCCGTAATGTAGTTTCCCTGTGCCTTTTCTATAAATACTTTCATGGTAATTGTTCCAAGGAACTTTACTCTAATTTACATAGACTTTATGGATTTAATCAGAGTAATAGATTGACGAGAAAATCTCATCTTTTTACAACTGGAATTTGAAGCTCAGCGTCTGTTTTTACAGTTTTCGACGGAAAAATGTAACCGACGTTTTTGCATTTCTACATCACTATATATATATATATATATATATATATATATATATATATATATTTTTTGTGCAAACCGAGGAGGATGATATCCAGAGAGCTCAATGTAAAATTCAGAGCAGATATGTTTGAATAAAAAAACAGACCACGTTAAGATTCCATATAATAACTTATTAGATGGAATCTTAACGTGGTCTGTTTTTTATTCAAATATATATATATATATATATATATATATATATATATATATATATATAGTGTATTTAGGCAGCAATTCCTCTTTATGCATGCTTCGTTAAAGACGACTTGAGAAGGTACTGCGATTAATCTTTTAATTTAATTTAATTTTAATTTTAAGTTAAAGTGTCACTGAACAACCGAAGTCTTTTACGACTATAATGACAGCATCGACACCCAAACTAACGATGTTAGTATGGGAAATTCGCTTGTTCTACGTAGAAACCATGACATTTAAACAGGTCAATAAGCCAAAAATATATGTCCGCTACGTAGACGATATTTTATTTTAGCGAAAAACACATCGAAATAGATAATCTCAAAACCATATTTGAAAAAAAAAACTCTGTCCTTAACTTTACCTACAAACTAAGTCAAAAAAATAAACTCCCATTTCTTAAACGTTATCGTAGAATACAGTAACAACACTTTCACCACCTCATTGTATAAAAAATCCACTAGCAGAAACTCTTGCCACCTTAATTTTAAGAGTGAATGTCCACTTAGATACAAAATAGCAGTGATAGAAAATTTCTTAAAGAGAGCATACGAGAATTCATCCACTCGTTTACTATTCCATAAAGAACTCAACAATGCAAAACAGACAAGTTAACAATGGTTTTCCTAACTACTTCATCGACCACCAGATTAGACTATTTGTTTCCAAAGTAAATAATAACGATACTGAACTCACAGACAAAAATACTAACATAAATATCTTCTGCACGTCAACAATAAGGAAGATGAATCTTCACTTAGAAATATCATAAAGAAATACACTACATTAGTTGACCCAAACAAAGAAAATTAAATTATCTATTACAAAAAATTAAAACAGCTAACCTTATCCTAAAAAATAACAACACCTGAAAATTCAAAATTACAAAGAACCAACATTATTTACGAGTTCAAATGCCCCTTAAGGAGTTGTGTTCCTGATCAAACCAAACTCATAAATTACATCGATCACACTACTACATACCTATCCAGAAGACTTACGTTACACATATCCGAGCACAGCTCAATTAGAACTCGTGCCTACATACAAGCCACTAGTGGCCCGCTGGTGGGCTGCCGATTGCAACACCAGCGAGCCTGTAGCGGTCCGCCAGTGGTAACACTGCCGAGACGAACACGCCGGCGGTTGGGCAGCGGGCTGCCAGCGGTAAATGCCAGTGGCAGATTCGTGGCTTGCGTGTAGGGATTTAAACATACACACACAAACCTAACAGACATAAATATACTTGTAGAAAGTACAAGCTTAATAAGCCCATCCACATGTAAAAAAGATTAAAAATAATTGAAGCCCTAATAATAAAGAAGAAAAATCCAACATTCAATGACATTATCTACGAATATGGCCATAATGTGCTGACCATGTTTGGAAAATAAAACATCCCTATAAATCTCGATACATACGCACAACCCATACATTCAGTTAAAAAGTAAAAATAAAATCATCCTTGACAATGGCTAAACGTATAGCCAAAAGCGGTCGGAAATGCAGAACTTTGTGTCCAGAAAAGAAAGCACTTTGTAGAAATACAGGAGGAATTAATTAAAAAGCTTAATCGCAGTCTGTCGTCTTTAACGAAACACACACACACAAACACACACACATATATATATATATATATATATATATATATATATATATATATATATATATATATATATATATCTCATAGAAAAGCCATAGTAAAAAGATGTACAAGAATTCACAAACCAAAAATAATAAATAAGTTTCTTGGTTCATCTCGAAATATTAACGCGACTTTTCTTTAGCGTTTTTGGCTTTTGACCAAATACGGAAAGCGCTTTTTTTTTCTTTTTTCTTTTTTTTTAAATACTGTTTAGTTCCTTTATATTCTATTCACTTATTTCTCTATTTTGGGGTCTGGATAGATGCCATATTCTTTCAACAATTTTTCTACTTTTCATCTCTTGTTTCGAATATTTGTTCAGTTCATAAGCCGACAAATACAAAACTGCGCTACAGACTACTCACACCCAGGAGTTAAATATCCTTTGATTGGTCGCCAGGTCACATCAAGTCCACGCAAACGTTTCTTTACATAACCAGAGTGGCTAGATACATTCATAACACCCACCCACACACACACACACACACACACACACTATATATATTATAAATTAATTGATTTAAAATGTTTTTTTCCGCTACACAGTTCTAACCATGTTTCAAAAATAGAAGCTAAAAGCCCCGAAAAAGTTACTCCAAAATTCGCTTGAGGTTGAAATGGAACTAATGCTTTTAATTTAATTGCAAAATTAAATTCGGGGCTTTTAGCTTCTATTTTTGAAACATGGTTAGAACTGTGTAGCGGAAAAACATATTTTAAATCAATTAATTTATAATATTAATGCTCTGTAAATTTACATTGAGCACTATTTTGTAAAAATAAAAATATCTATAAGAACACCGGATTATATATCTTACTGTTCTTTCTTTATATATATATATATATATATATATATATATATATATATATATATATATATATATTAGTCCGAGTGGTTTGAACGTTCATTTTCCGATCATAAGACCTCGTCCGGATTCGGATCTCACTACGGTCGGTTTGTTAGTGAGGTAATCTATTGATGTTATTCGCTTCGAAAGTGCTTGTAAACCATATTGTACTGTTCGGAAGCCATTGATCGTTGTATTAGCACGAAGTCTCCAGTCATCGTAACCGAGGGTTTGAACGTACCGACTGTATTCAAAATGGTGTTCACGCCATATTATGCGCCATCTCCCAGAAATTGTAACTAAGTTCCGCACAGCATAGTTGCAGTATAAACTACGGAAACAAGTAGTCGGCCATTATATATCTTTATTTTTTCTCCCTCTCTCATATAGTGTGAGCATTCTTCCTTTACACATATAGGAGAGTTTTTAACAATTATATATACGAGCAATATCCGTGAAAATTTCACGGTTTTTCTATTTAAATATTCTCATGAATCATGATTCTTAAATTAATTATTGAATAAGCACCCAGTGAGGTTCACAATTTTAAAATGCCCGTGGAAATTCTATTGCATCGTTAAATATTTGCGCTTACTAATTTAATAAAAATATTCCATTAGCAATCATAAATATGAAGGCAGGTTATTATTTAAGGAAATAAGAGAGTACAAATGAAAAGATTAAAATTTGACAAGGTTTTCTATTTTACTGAAACGGAAGTTAAATGCATTGTGTGTATTATAGTCTCTTCTTTCTTTCGTTCATTCATTTTCTTTTTCACTAAAATCAAACATTGTCTTTGATGTATCTGTTTTTTCTGTTTTTCCTCACAGTCAAAATGGAATAGTCTATAATTTTTCTGAGATAATGACAGGCTTAACGTAAGTGTTAAGGGACAAGCGGAATGATAATAAGATATTTCATCAAAATTTTCTATATTTATAGTGAAAGCCCAATGAAATTTGGTGTAGTCAACGTTTGCAAGATTTAATAGTAACATATAATGCTTAACTTAAGATATTTTCACACATATGCATAATGCCTCTTTTTTTAAAAAAAATCATTTTATCCCAAGCAAGGTGATAAAAGCCATTAAGACTCAAGGGATTACTGAGTGTGAAATAAAGTGAGCAAACGCTATTGAGGCGAGAGAACAATAAAAGCACACAGAAGATGACGATCGCCATTGCATTTAAATTTTCGAAGATTACAGCTGACAGAGAGTAAGAAACCGGAAGTGAGTTTTACAAGCGAGAAGTTCGCGAGAAGAAACTTAGCGTAGAACGGTTACATCTAGTAATTTCACTACTAATGCGACTAGTTGACAATCTTGTGAGGTGCTTAAATTCGTGAAGTAGAGGTACCAAAAGAGGAAAGCTTATCAAAACAATTGCCATGAAAATATTTTTTAGTGAACGAAAGCTATGTTTCGGCATTAGGAAAGTGACTAAAGCTGAGATGCCAGACAAGGACTGGTAACGTTGAAGATTCTTCTTTGGAGTTTGTCAAACATCTCAAGATACATAGCAGAAACATCAAACCAGGTGTGACAGCAAAATATTTGATGCACGGTCGAATGGAAGAAGCTTTTTTTTTTTTTTTTTTAAATCGAGTTCAACCCAAGCAAGGTAGTAAAGCCACTGAGGCACAAGGGGTTACTTGGTGTGGAAGAATTAGAAAACAGAAGTATTATCGGGGAGCGAGAATAATGGAAGAGCAATCAGGAAGATTGTAGATAAGGATTTGCATTGCATTTAAAGATCAAGCTTGACTGGAAAGTAAGAAGTTGGAAGAAAGTTCCACAAGAAAGAAGTGCAAAAGAAAAAAAAAAAAAAATCTAGCATATTCAACTGTAATTTTTTGTGATGTTAACGAACCCTCGTTGCCACTTTTGTAATATCAACGAATACTCGTTGTGACTTTCGTAATGCTCGTTGTAGTAGAGACTTTATAATCGCAGATACAACTATAGTAACGCCGTTGAACAATACTGGTGTCAGCCGTCTTCGAATATCACTTGCTTGATAATACTCGCTCGAATAGTAACCACTGAATAGAGATCAGTATAAAGAACAGTATAGTGAATTGTATAGAGAATTACTATCTGTATAGAAATCGAGGATAGTATAGAAATCGTGATCCGTATAGTAATAGAGGATAGAATAGAAAGAGTGATCTATTAGACGCCATGCTAATTCCCATATATACATTTCTTTTGCCATCACGTTATCTACTTATTCAAAATGGGATCGCCTGTGTTTGCTCTCTGGCGATCCGTGTTCAAACTCAAATGTCGGCAGATATATACTATATAACAAAATTGATGAGACCTTGTTGCTAATCTATTACTGCACTTAAATTCATAAAGTCAAGGTACCATAGCAAAGAGCTCATTTGAACAATTACCAAGAAAAGGAACAAGAAACAACTTTATGATGGTGGGAATATGACTGAAGCCAAGACGCCAGATCAGGACAAATAATATTGCTGATTCGTCTTTGGATTTTATCTAGAATCCCTAAATATATTGCAGGAACACCGGGTCATATGTGGCATCAATATTCAAGGTATGGACGAATTGTAGACTTAGAGATATGTAAGATAGATTGAAGAGAGAAACACGAGACAGTAAACCAAATTTCTTGGCAGCTGAATTAGCAATAGATCTAATAGAGTCTTTCCACTTCAGGTACGTCGAAAATGTTAGCCTGAGAAGAAGCAGCGAGTTAGTCTCCTGGAGGTTAGCATGAGTCATGTTGATGGAAGGCAGAAAAGTGTCTCAGATGGTTAAAAGAATGCAGGTTTGTTTAGGAGGCGTTAAAGTTAACAAGCCATCATTTGCCCCACTTAACAACAGACTGTAGGTCATTTTTTTTTAGATCAACCGCCAATTTGATCTTGTAGATCTGATCAGACTTACTATCAAGACATGAGTAAATTGTTGTGTCATCAGCATAGATACCAACTTGAAAGCTGATGCCATCACGATGATGAAAATTAAGAAAAAGTAGAACTAAAGATAGAACCCTTGGGGACATCTGCATGAGTATGAAAGTATATAGAGGAATGGCTGTTCAAGACAACTTTCATTTTGCGATTAGATATTAGTTCGGACACACCATAAATTTCCAACTTATGAAGAAGACTGGTACATCAAACCCTGACGAAAGCTTTCGAAATGTTCGAGACAACAGTCCGAGTTTCATCATTCTTGACTGAAATTTCCCATCTCCTAGACTACAGAGACCAATCTACCCTGCGATATGACTCGTAGAAGTGTTTTTGTGTAGAGCTGTATTTGATTAGCACTAAAATAAAACTGCAATAAAGATTTTCTATTTTTATTAAACTTTTTACGAGAAATAAAAAACAGACACAAATGATGAAACGTTAAAAATGTAATTATTAGGGGATAAGTTAATGTCATAAGTAAAAAACGTTATCGACCAGTTGAGATCATTTTAAAATCTGAACGAAATTATTTAACCCATTAATTTAATTTCCAACGTAAAATATTTCGAAAAAATTAAAATAAAGTTCGTTATTAATTATGGACTTAAGAAATAATCTAACATTACTTGTAGGTTTACAAAATCCGTTATTATTTTATTTTTATTTTTTTTTTAGAAAATCCGTCATTACTTATAGGTTTAAAAAATCCAACATTAGTTGTAGGTTTAAAAAAATCCGATATTACTTCCGGATTTTAAATATCTTTCATTACTTCTAGGTTTCAACCTCTAACCAATTCATCTGTTAAGATACAAATTGTGATACTAGGTGTTCGCTGCAAAGAAGTGATGGCATTTCCTTGCAGGATGTAACACACGGTCAGTTTAATATGAGGAGCCTGTGCGCGTGCACCCGCGCCAGGAAGTGATGAACAGGTGAATCCAAAAGACCGTTGTTAAAGTTGCGAGTTCGGTTTTCCCTCGATTGGTTTGGTGAGATTGGTTAATTTAATGACATATCAATACTTATTAGAGTATTTAATGTCGAATATAACTCTCATAAAACAAAATATCACTATGAATTAATAAATAGATATAAGTCATTGATCAGATTTACAATAGCGTTGAAAAGGTCATTTTTTGGAATCATTTCACCCCGAGCAAGACGACAATGCCACTAGAACGCAGGGGGTTAGAGGGAGCGAATGTGAACGCAAAGATTGAAAATAGAGAGGACTAAGGAAATGGGAAAAAAAAAGAAATAGGCTTCAAAAAGACTGCATTTAAATTTTTGAAGATTGTAGGTATCAGGAAAAGCAAGAAATCGGAAAGGAATTCATCAGGTGGGAAATGCGAGATAAAAAAAACATTAGAGTAGAAATGATGGTTGTATCTAGCTAGTTCAACAGTGGAACAGTGAGGCCTAATTGCCAATCTAGTAGCACGCTTAAATACATGCAATCGTGGCACCATGAAAAAAAAAAGACTCGTCCGAGCAGTTACTGTGAAAATGCTTGTAGAACAGGGATAGGGATGCCACGTCAGGTTGGTGAGAAAGTGATTGGAGATAAGATGCTCGATCAGGATCGATTCTATTGCAGACACTTCTCTGAATTTTGTCTAGAATCTCGAAGTGCACATTAGGAGTATCAGACCAAATATGGCAACGATATTAAATACACAGACGAATGGTAGATTTAGAAATGTGCAAGTCATTTTACAAGAGTCAGAAGGTAGTCAAATAGATATATACGGGTCTGGTTTGCAGTAGAGTCTAAATTGTACCTGTAGGCCGGCTTACACTTGAATTAAAAATGTAGACACAGGTCCGTTTTACTAGAGAATAAAAATGGTTGACATATACCCGGATTGCACTCGAATTAAGAAGGTTGGGTTTAAATCTTCAAGTAGCCAACCAAAAAGTGGCCACTCTTGGTGAGCATTACTTTTGAAGGGGATACAGTCAACATCTTCTAAGCTTCGACTACAAGGCATCTTCCATAGTTTCTTTTTCACTGTAGCTTCACGTCAGACAAAGTTTGCTAGATATTTAATTTCTCGGCAGCAGTCGTCGCAGATTAATGCCACGAATCTACATTCTTTCCCAACCATCCATTCATCAATCTGTCCGTGCACATTAGCATCAACAAGGAAAAGAAGGAAACGTAAATAAATAGCAATAAAGGCAAACCACTCCATCTCTGATTTGATCTTGACAAATCTTTTGTCGATTCTGATTGAGCGCTTATCTACTGCCAAAGCAGAGAAAAAAAAACAACAAAAAAACTGATCCCTGTTGTGTGCCGCCTCTCACTGAAATGGTTTCTAGATCGACATTTGTCAATAGGAAAAAAAATAAAAGTAGGGAAATAAATAAGATGAAGTAAAAAATGTAGGAACAGCACCTTTTGTTGACATCAAACAAAATGGCGGAGATTGGCGCGCTTATTTCGCGCCAAAAGACCGACTATATCTTCCACGACAAAAAATGGAATAAAAATAAAATAAAAGGCATGTCTTTGTTATTGTTTCCTTGCTTTTCTTTTATTTATTATTTATTTATTTAATTATTTATTCGACTTTGAAAAATGGACAAAAAATTTCTGAACGAAATCCGGTGTTCATTGAAGCTTTGTTCTGTTAATGTATCAAAAGGTCGGTGACGACGACAATGCAGACAACATAATCAAGGCGACATTTTAGTTGAAGTGTGAGGAGAAAAAAAAGGAGAGACAAAAATGGACAATGGCTACATTCTTATATTTTTATGCCGTCTTTTATTAATATTATTAGTATTAAGCCTATTGTGCTTATCAAAACAACAAATGACCATTCGCTATTGCTGTTTTTCTTTCTTCTATCTGGTGTAGCCTCACCAGTGACAATGTCTAAAATAAATCATCCATCTTCTTTTGCAAAAACTGGTAATACCAGGCCGGTCGGCTACGTCTCTTTTGACCATCTCTTTTCTCCTGAACAAACCTGACAGTTTGCACTTATTCTCAAATTTTATCTCAAACTCTTTTCTTGTTCCGCCATTTCTATAAACATGGACTTTCTTCCAACTTGAATATTTAACGAGATCGGAAGGATTGAAAGTTAAAGGCTCAAGAAGAAGAACTGGAATATATATTTTTGAGAAGAAAAATGCTAACATCGGGGGGGGGGGAGGTTAATAAAAGAGAGGAACTGAAATGGTTAATTTTTATTTTATCTTAAATAGGTACAATGCATGATGCATGGAGAATCTATCTTGCACCTTTATAAATCCGCCAATTCGTTCATGCATCAGATATGGCTGCCAAATCTCGTCTGTTGCTTCTGCTACTGATGTAATGGAATAACCAGTCACCCCCATGAATAGTTACACTATAGGTAGCAAGTACCTATAAAGTCAACCGTCTACGAGAGACAAGAGGGGAGAAGTGATAGAGACGACGTAACCATGTCCGACCTTCCAATTAGTGGCACTCACTACTAGATTGACTTGTGTGTATAACTGTACCGTATTTCATACTGCTGTGAATAATAAACCTTTCTTCTAGTATCCACCTGGTGTTGGGTTTATTCCCTTATCACTGAATATAACAGCTATTTATCAATCCAATGAAGAACTTGCAACATTATCGGTCGTGATCTGGTATCTCGTAGCTTCCCTGTGTCTTTTCTATAAATATTTTCATGGCAATTTCTCTGAGGATCTTTCCTTATTGGTACCTCGACCATACAAATTTAAGTGCAGTACTATATTGGCAGCTATGTCTCATAATTTTACTGTTGGAATTGCTAGATGTAAGCTTGTATTCTATGCGTATACTTCCTTCTCGCGCACTTCTCACCTGCGGAACACTCTTGGAGCTTCTTACTTTCCTGTCAACTACGATCTTTAAAAATCCAGTGTCATCTTCTGTCTCCTTGAATCGTGGTCTTTCATTGTCCTTTGTTTTTATTTTTTTACTCTCAGTTACCTCTTACGTCTTAGTGTATTTCATCGTCCTGTTTGGAGTGAAATGTTTAAAACTAAAAGGACACTTTCGACAAAGAAAAATGAAGAAAAAGAAAAGTAACCATGTGTCAAAGGAAAATGATAAGCAAGAACAAAGAATACAAAAAAAAAAAAAAAAATGAAATAACGAGAGGAAAAATGATGAATTAACACGAATAAAAAATCGGCAAAGGTAGAAATGAAATAAGAAAGGTATTTGATAGTATATTCTCTAAGTAAAAAAAATCTAAACAGATATAAAGAAAGGTAAAAATAAACCGATGAAAGAAAAAATAAATTTACAAGAGTCAAGAATAAAGCCTGCTAACAGAAATCAAGTAAAATAATAACGAGAATAAAGAATAACAATAACTATAATAATGATGATGATGATGATGATGATATCTATTAAAACAGACGAAAATAAGAAAATAATGTTTCAAAACAAAAAGAGCAGAAAAAATTGCACGAAACAAAAACAAAAAAATATACAAAGAAAAATGGCGGAAGAAGAAGATTTATTTGTCGGAACTGAATAAGAAATATAACACAAGTTTCGTGTTTGATATCTCAGCCAAAGTTCGCGCTGCCAGTTGAAGCTTGTATCCGCCATTTTTCTTTCTGTCTATTTTCGCGCCAAAAGATCGAACTGGATGTCGGTTGTCTTCTCTTACAACGAAGCAAAAATTGATGGAGGGTTATTTTTTTTTTAATATTTGTTTTTTTACGTCCGTTTTCTTTTTCACTTTGGGTTTATCTTGTTGTATCTTCTGAGGCACAAATTTTATGAATCTTTGCGAGAGAGAGAGAGTGAGAGAGAGAGAGAAAGAGAACAGAAGAAAAAAAGCGAAGAGCAAGAAGAAAAAGTAAAAGGGAAAATAGGAGGTAAAAAGGATATGACGAGAGAGAGAGAGAGAGAGAGAGAGAGGGAAAAGAAGAAAGAGAAAAAAGGGGACAGAGGAAAAAGACGAGAGAAGAACAAAGAAAAAAGGGAAGAGGGAGGGAGCGAGAGAGAGAGAGAGAGAGAGAGAGAGGATGGAAAGCGAACCAGAGAAATAAAAACATATTAATCGACTACTGCAGCTTGGTTGATTTTTTTCCTTTTTGTTCGATCAATTGTCACATTTGTTACAAATCAATCTTACTATTTTCCGTTATATTTTTTGTCTAACGCAGATTCCCCCTCCCCTCACATAGGAAGATAGATAAAGAAATAAAGACAGCAGACATAAACACGCACAATATATACATACAGATATATATATATATATATATATATATATATATATAGTACTGAGCAAAAGTAAGTGAATCCCTAAAATAGTATTAAAAAATGTTCCAGATAATCCACAAATCTTAATTAAACTATATATTCATTAAGGAAAACCTTAATTAAACCAATTATAACTACTTTCAAAACTTTTTATCAAGCTGAAATTAAAATATTAATTAAAAATTAAGAAGTGCAAGTGTGAGTGAAACCTTATACTTACTCTGTCTTTTTTTATTTAAATGGTTGCCAGTGCAAATAATGTACGATGCCAGTCTTCATGGCAAAATTTCTAGAAATGCCTAAACCAACTCGGCTCAACTATGTCAAACCTCATATCAATAAACTATAAATGTTCTTGGAAACGGTTTTATGGTCGGATGAGACCAAACCAGATCTTTCTGGTGAGCTCCGAATATGTCTTTTGAAGAGAAGAATTTGGTGCTAACAGTTAAACATGGCGGCGGCAGCATTATAATTTGGGGGTGATTTGGTGCAGCTGGAACAAGCAAAATAGTACGCATTGATGGCACAATGGACTCTGTAATGAACCAAGCAATTTTGAAATGTCTTACCCTCGATTAGAAAGTTGGGTGCTGGATTTTCGAACAGGACAATGATCTGAATCATCAAATCAAATCCATAAAAGAGTGGATTCGAAAAAAGAAATTCAATTAAAAGTATGCGGTCCAAGTTAAAGAAGGAAGCACATGCAAAAGATCCGGGTTAATATCGAGCAGTTGTGGGAGCTTTGCCAAGAAAAATGGTCAAAAATTGACGCTCGCTTCTGCCAGAAACTCCTTAAAAATTATAGAAAAAGACTGGTCGACGCGATGGCCTCAGAAAGAGGAGTCACCAAATATTAAATCTAAGGGTTCAATTACTTTGGAACATCTTAACTTTTAATTAATATTTTTATTTCAGCTTAATAAACGTTTTTTAAGTGTTTTTCTTAATGTATATATCGTTTAATTAAGATTTGTTGATTATCTGGAAAAAGAGACAATTTTTAAAAATATCTATGGGGTTCACTTATTTTGCACATCAGTCTGTGTGTTTTATATGCCAATGCATATAAAAAACTTTGTAAACTGGTTAAAATCACCCTGCATCATAATTGTGAATTTGGAGTCTTACGTTGGTTAGTTTTATATACAACACTAGTTAACGTCGGTAATTTTACCCCAGACGATTAATTCTACCTAATCTGGTCCCATACTAATATTATTTACTCAAAGCTTCTTATTGAGCAAGAGGACAGTACGCCAACAAAGTGATGCTGGAGTACAAATATACGAAACCGATAAAACTCATGATGACTGAGTGTATTTAGAGATTCGGGTCCAGCTGTGCTGGTCAAAACTCTCTGCCTCCGTCAAGGCTACGTCAAAGAACAGAGTCTCGTTTCGAGAAACAGCTACTCGACCCCGTTCTATACGGAGTCTACGGGGAATTTTTGGCCGGGCCTAAACGGTTCGGATACCCCACGTTAAATTCGGCCTCGTGCCATATCTGACCGCGTGGGGCGGTTGATAGATATCCTGACACAAACTGTTGTATGTTGTCGATCTATGTTCAAACTCAAATATGTCGTTGATCTATTTTCAAACTCAAGTGTCGGTAGCGACACTTGAGTTTGAACATAGATCACCAGTAAGCAATCCCATTATTGAATTAAGTGGATCACATGACCATAGAGGAAACGCATAAGTAGGAGGTAGCGTGACGTCTAAACGATCTCCATTTCTATTCTATCCTCTATTACTATACGGATCGCTATTTCTACCCTGTCCTCTATTCTATACGAGACCGCTATTCTCTATACTATTCCCTATACTATTTCTCTATTCGGATCACTATAGGGATTACTATTCGAGCGAGTATTATCGAGCTAGCACTATTATTGCGAGTGTTATTCGAAGGCGTCTGTCACCATTATTTTTCAACGACGTACTATAGTTGTATCTGCGATTACATAGTGTCTATTACAACGAGCATTGGGAAATTGACAACGATTATTCGCTGACATTACCAGACAAAAGTGTCGACGAGAGTTCGTTGACATCACAAAACAAATATAACAGGCATATGCGTCACAGCCAGATATACAGGATAAAGTGACAGGTTTTGATAAAAGCAACGCAGAACCTTGTAGATGGGACCCAGTTAGAGAATAACTTCAACCTGGTTAACCCAGTCTGCTTAGATAGTTTCCGATTGAATAACGAACTAGTCTACGACTGTGTAATGAACTTAATGATATCAGGGCGCTCCAAACTTGTAACCTTATATCAATAACAGTCATTAATAAACCTAACAAGCGCATGTAAGTGGATGGCAGAACAGGGTTTTGAAGCAATACTAAGGAAAGAACAAGAGATAGCAGGAATAGGAAGTTGTGAAAAGTAATGATCACCCATGTACTGAAGGGACAGAGTACACCGAAAAAGACAAATTGACCCATCCTATTTTAGTATATAATTCCTGCGTGTGATCACATTACACTCAGCGTGATAACAGCAAGAAAAAGTAAAAAAAAAAAGAATTTACCAAAATGATTCCCGAAATTAAAAATACACCCCTGGTCAAAATCTTAAAAACCAGATACAAAGGGGTTAAAAAAATTATAAAATACTGTTACTTTAATCAAAATATATTTGCGAAACATTTACATTTAATTAGAAAATGTAGTTTATTAACAAACAAGTGAACATTATAAGCTTTTAATTGATTAATTTAAACAAACATTGAAAAAAGGATTTTTCGGTTGGTCATAAAGATAAGACCATGTGTGAAAAAAAACAAATTACTCGACAAAAATTTTAGAACTAGTCGGTGTGCTCATAGCTTCAGGCGTGTAGACATCTACGTAGCTCATTTCCAATATTAAATTGCAGATTTTAAAATGGCTAAGGATAAAATTTTAACTAAGTTCGAACAGGGCAGGATTGTTGAATTTCAAAGACGTGGTCTTTCGCAACGAGCCATTGCAAATGAAATTGGCCGTAGCAGAACTGTCATTGCTAACTTCATTAAAAATCCAGATGCGTATGCTTCTAAAATAATCAAGCGTTTGCCCCAATAAAATACTCGCCTTTTTCTTCGCCACAAAACCTCCCGTTTACAATTTGCTTCCGATTATCAAACTTGGGATGTGGATAAATGTAAGAAAGTATTGTTTTCAGACCGTTACTGGCATGCAAAAGATGTCCCAAAAGAAATTTTCTCAACATGACACAGTGGAGGTGAATCAATTATGGTCTGGGTTTCATTTTCGCACAATGGAACTCTTGAGTTACAGGAGGTAAAAGGTCGTCAAACAGCTACTAGTTACATTGATATGTTACGAAAAGCATCGCTAATTACTGAAGACCCTCATCTATGTGGAGAAAACTGGATTTTCCACCAGGACAATGTTGCAATCCACAACGTTCTCCAGATCGAAACCCAATCGAGAATGTTTGGGGATAGATGGCAAAGGATATTTATAAACATAGATCGCAATTTGAAACTGTAGATACTCTTCTTGTTGCAGTTTATGCATCCTTGGCGAACATCCTAACACCCTCATGCAGAAGTTAATGAGTATGCCAAAGCGAATTTTCGAAGTAATTCGCAAAAATGGAGGATATATACTGAGAATTAAATTGTCGTTGTGACTTATTTGTTCTGTATTTGCTATTTTTATTTACATGATCTTTGTGACCAACAAAAAAAAAAATCCTTTTTTCAATGTTTGTTTAAATTAATCAATTAAAAGCTTACAATGTTCACTTGTTTGTTGATAAACTACATTTTCTAATTAAATGTAAATGTTTGCAAATATATTTTGATTAAATTAACAGTATTTTATATTTTTCTCACCCTTTTGTATCTGGTCTTAAGATTTTGAAAAGAGGCGTATGTCTTATCTCAATAGATTTAAAACTCTTTTCTCACTTTGTTATATAGGAATAAAGTGTCGCTGCCGATACTTGAGTTTGAACATAAAACGACAGTGAGCAAACACATGCAATCCCATTATTAAATTAAGTAGACCCTGTGACCATAGAGAAAAAAAAAAGCATATATGGGAAGTAGCGTGTGTCTAAAAGATCGTCATTTCTATTCTATCCTCTATTATTAGTCGGATCTACATTTCTCCTCTATTACTCTACAGGCCACTATCCACTTCTCTACTCTATTCTGTATTCGGTTCAATACGGTGATTACTATTTGAGCGAGTATTATCGAACAAGTACTATTAGTGCGAGTGTTATTTGAAGGCGTCTGACACCACTATTGTTCAACGGCGTTACTATAGCTGTATCTGCGATTACAAAGTCTCTACTACAACGAGCATTACGAAAAGGACAACTGGTATTCGTTGACACTACAACAATTTCAAATGAGTGTTCCTTGATATCACAAAACACTTGAAACTGATTTAATACAGATATTTAAAATAGTAAATTCAGTTGATGGCATAGGTTTTAAAAACTATTTCACTAAAAGCTATTATACATTCACCAGAGGATATTCATTAAAAATTTATCATCAGAACATACGAAAATAATATTTCACAACAGGTAGCGAATGAATGGAACATCCTCCAATGACAAAGTTTTGGGCGTTTTCAAAAAGGAGATCAAAATACATTTTGATTATATTCGTAGATGGTAATTGTATTTGTATACAAGGTGCTTCTTATACTGTCTTAAACACTTTTTTAATTCAATGTCTCGATGATTCCTGTTTTTGTATGTTGCCGGCGTTCTTTGTATATCTTTTACCTTCCGTTTCTTTCTCCATTTTCGCCTAATGGCCGTGGGGTTAATAATAATAATAATAAGTAAATAAAATAATTCGTTAATCCGAAATTGGTGAACGCTGAAGAATTTTCTTTTTTATATTTTGGAAGCATTTTTATAGGACCCGCGTTTTTGTGGGCAGTTCCAAACTTTTTCTTTCAATGACACGAAACACAATTTTCTATAGATAGAAATAAACGACGATCATGTCAGTGACACATGAACGCCATCAGCGTAGATTAGTGCAAATGAATGGCAAAACAGGGAAGGATGATACTGGGAAAAACATTGCTTGGAACTCTGAAGGATAGGAAGGCATGGAGAGCTATTATCACTCATTTTCTGAAGAGACACAGCACATACAAGACCCCCCCCCAAAAAAAAACAAAAACAAAAGGATCCCGTATTTTACGCTTTTGTTTTATATATAGAACATTTATAAGATTTGTTGAGGCATGGTTTGCTACCAGTGTTAGAAATCATTGTTTAAATCAGGATTTCGAAGGTAGACAAGCCCCGCCCAGCTTGCAAAACTGACGCAACAAGAACATCGGTGAACTGCCTTTGAAAAGGGTTTACTAGTTGAACAGCTATTAAATTAATGGTTTTTCATGTTCAAAGAGGAGCCAAATTTGGGGAAGAAGTCACATGGAGCATCTGTGCGGAATGAACTCACAACTAATGATTTACATATCTAGTCACGCCAGCCATGACACCGTGAAAGATGGCATATCTCTGATTTTTGTGAAGTTACTCGCCTGCCGTTGTATCATTTCTCTATCATCATCCGCATGTCATTTGGACCAATTTAGACTATTCAATCTCCCTTGCTTCTATTTAATCATTTCAACGCAAGCAAGCCAGAACAATTATCCTGAGAGTCTTTATAGAAAAGGCACACAGAAGCGACATTACGGCGATGGGAAAGAGACATTAGCCGAGATGCCAGGTCGGGACCAATGACATTGCAGAATCCCATTGATATTATATCTATCTATCGAATGTATGCGTCTATGTATACTGTTTAAAATCAGACATATTTCTAGAAGATTGGTTTCTGAGCGTTTATAGATACAGACAATACGAGAATAGCAATAATCACTGTTGATTCCTCTGTCCACACTGTGCTTATATATATATATATATATATATATATATATATATATATATATATATATATATACCGTGTAACAGTAAAAAGTTTATCTTCAAACCCTTGTTGTTGATAAACGTCGGAAGATTAATTTCTTGCGTGGTGAAATGGCCATAGAGATGGGGTATTTTTGACTTTCATTTATATATATATATATATATATATATATATATATATATATATATATATATAGCCTGCTTCTTTCTCACTCAGTAATAATAATAATAATAATAAAAGTAAAAACATTTCTACTTTTGAAGCAAATTATATATATATATATAATTTGTTTCAAAATTAGAATTGTTTTTATAATTAATAATAATAATCAAAATAAAAACAATTCTACGTTTCAAGCAAATTTTATATATATATATATATATATAGTTTGCTTTAAAAGTAGAATTATTATCATTATTATTATTATTACTGAGTGAGGAAGAAGCTGACTAAAAAAGCTACGGTAGAGTACAAATTTGAAAACCACAGTATACCCCTCATGGCACCCAGTTTAATATGCGTATACTAAACATGCATCCCAGCTAGTTAGTTGCGATATGGTGACGCGTTTTGATAGCGAAATTAGAAATACCTTGGAGTTGATAACACAGTCTGGCGAGTTGGTATCCGACTGAGGACCTTTCGAAGAATCACGATGTGACGGCTAAGTTACCTTAGCTGCTTCTCCCATCAAACATAAAATAAACAATCGTCTAGACACCCAGTTGTGAAACTCATCGACTACTTCCACTTATGAACAGAGATACACAGTGCTTCCGCCATTGGGGAACATTAACTATTGGTTAAGGTGCGGTAATTGATATGCAAATCTCCGGGATATTTACTGTAGCTCATCAAATCCCCAAGACAAATATGTACATGTTAACACCTTCAATCAAGATCATAAGCTCTGAGTATTATATCTGGTGTAGCATCACAGCATATTATTATTATTATTATTTCTATGGTTATCGCAAAATTCTGATTGCTGTCAAAACTTCCACCATCTTTCCAACTGTCTTTTTATCTCGGTCTTTACTTGAAATTTTACTTCTTCCAGTTATTATTATTATTATTATTTTCTTTGATTTCTGGCGTTTACACATTTCTTTCCGGGTCCCTAAGGTTAGAAATGGCACCATGACACTTTCCACTGACAAAACAAAAAAAAAAAAAAAAAAAAAATTACATAGATAAAGCCCTTCGTAAAGGGTGGGCTGTACTTGTCAGAACAATTTTTTGTATTTCTTTGAGGTATGGACTTCCAGGGATCCCTTCAATTAGTCTACACTACTGGAATCTTTTCCAACCAATCCTAGGGCTCCAACTACAACAGGGATTGTTGATGTTCCCATATGCCACATTTTTGAGTTTTCTATTTCAAGGTCCTTGTATTATGACAGCTTTTTGAATATCTTCAAAGATACATTGCAGTCTACAGGGACTGCCATATTAAGAAGGAGGCACTTTTTGTGGTCTTTAATAACAATGTATTATTATTATTATTATTAACACTTAGAGAAGAGCACAATTTAAGAAGACAAAGAAAAGACCCTAAGTTTGGTAATGTTCAACAATATTTCGACAGTATGACTGTCTTCATGCTGTGTTAAAAAATTGTATACAAGTATAAAAAATTCTACAAAAAAAAAAAAAAAATACGAGTCTTTGTACAAACGTAGCTTGTCTTCAGAAAAAATTTTGTACTGGTAAACAGCGGATGAAAAGTAGACAGCATGCAACTGAAACGTGAGTAATATGATGGTAATCGTGCACATCTTAAAATTTTATGTTAGTTGTTTAGTTACTAAGAGGAATTAATCAAACAGCTTAGTATAAATGATAGGGAATTCTCCCGTCCTTCGTTTAATTCCCCTGGGGCGGGAAGTTAGTAGTTGTCTGCATATGTGACTGTCCTCATACATTTTAAGGGTCGCATGGTCAGTGAATGCTTGAACATTGTCAAACACTGTCTTTTATTTTTATTTCCTTAAAATGTGCACTTCTCTAGGCGTTTCAAAAACATTGGAAGAGTTACGTCAATCATTTTAATTTAACGAGTAAAGCCTGAGGTTCTTGGGAAAGATCATCATTCTTTGAACCTTTTGGATTGGTGCTACAGAATCAAAAACAAAGAACTGTACCAAATAACAGAAACTACATCGGTTGATGACTACCAAGAGCGGCAACAACTAAAACGGATAGCACATATAACTCAAGAGAAAATAATGATATAATAAAGATGTTAACATTCCACACCACTCTAAATAGAAGGTTCGGAAGCAGACCCCCCATCAATACTGGAAAGAGCGATAAAAGCTACTAGACTTAAGAAACTTGTTTTCCTTAAAAAGTATTTTAAGTAAAAGATTTTATAAATTTCAACTGAAACCAATACTGGCTGTTCGGTCAATGAATACCAAATGTTTCCTTGTAGGGAAACGATTACCATTATCATTATTATCGTGTTTTTGAATCTGTTTCTTTGTTTTACGAGTTGCTTCCAAGTTTCAACCAGAAATCTCAAGAGATTGCAAGTCAATAGATCCTGATTTTTGGGACAAGTGGTTGAATATATCGCCGACATTTTTCTTCATTGTATGATGCCAGATGATTGTATATAGAAGTTTAAATTTTCATTAAAATATTCATGTAACTGGAGGAAGAGGCAGCACAGAGAAAAATTAAGGTCTTAAAAGAGTGACCGTTGCTGATAGCAAGAAAATGTGAAGAAGTTGTGGAGAATCATGAACACCGACGTCTTGAAGGGATATGACACATAGATAGAGATAGATAGCGCGCGCGCTCGCGAGAGAGAGAGAGAGAGATATTCATACATTTACAAGTTAGTTTATGAAGAGTCTCTTTTTTCTAAGGTGGGTGGGTTACAGGACGTATCCCACCACCAAATGATAGATCCCGGTGACTCTCCAATCAGAAAGACACCCTGTAAGGAACTCTAGACTTTCGACGTAGACAATAACTTGTTTCCACATCGACCATTGAGAATGAGACGCTATTCAATTCCACCGGCAGCGACAACATTTTCAGATTCGACTCGTGTGGTTTCTCTTTAATTATCCAAGGATTTCAGCTTCTTTACTTGGCATTCCTCCGAGATTTAACTGAAAACTTTCAGATTTATTTCACACATCCACCTACCAGTAGCAGGAAAGAATAGTGAACACAGTATTTTTACAATTCTATCTACCTACCGTATGAGCCAAGCCATCTTTTAAAAATAGAAGCTTGTTGTTTACGAATAAATAAATCCGGAACCGAATTCTAGTGTTTTCTTTTTCCGATCACCAACTTTACACTCATCTGTCACTTTATTACGTACACTTTTCTAGTACTGAATTGGACCGTCTTTTATCTTTAGAACCCAAAACATCTTGATCTCCTGGAAGCACCTTTTCAAAATTTGGGTTCTTGCTTTTATTATGTTTGATGATGTCAAGAAACACTCGTTGCCACTTTGTAATGCCAACGAATACTCGTTGTTATTTTCGTAATGCTCGTTGTAGTAGAGACTTTGTAATCGCAGATACAACTATAATACGCTGTTGCACAATGCTGGTGTCAGACGTCTTCAAATATCATTCACACTAATAGTACTTGCTCGATAATACTCGCTCGAATAGTAATCCGTATAGAGAAATAGTATAGTGAATAGAGCAGAGAACAGCGAACCGTGCAGCAACAAAGGACAGAATAGAAGTGCAGATCAATCTAGACGTCACGCTACTTCCATATATATATTCGTTTGCTCTATGGTCACCTACTGCACAATAATGGGATCGCCTGTGTTTGCTAACTGGCGATCTATGTTCAAACTCAAGTGTCGGCAGCGACACTTTAGTCCTATATAACATTATGGCATCCCATAATGCTTCTAGCTTGGCTTCGTGCGAACCAGGATTTCAATATCCCTTTCTTCATCCCAAAGGTTCTCTATAAGACTGAGATCGGGTGATTTTGTCGGCCATTTTAACACAAAATCACCTTGCTATCTTCCGTGAACCAACCTGCCTCTAATTTTTAATTGTGTCATGACGCATTGTCCTACCAGCAGTCCTCACCAGAGAATGGGTGCGCCAAAGATATAAATTGAGTCGAGTGGTCAGCTACAGCATCGAGGTCAGCAGTATCATTTAAACAATCTTTTATTGGTTCCAATAGTTCGAATGTACGCCAAGAAAATATTCCCGGCACCACTAGCACCAGTAGCGTGCCGAAGGAGGGTACTGGGTGCGACGGCCCTGGGCATCCATATCGCGAGGGAATCCAATCAAAGAGTAAATAAAATTTTTATTTTATGAAATTTGAAATTGTTAACTTCGGTGTACAAGTTCCCTACAGTCCCACAAGCTGGTGAAGATGTGGGTCCGTGTTTTGAAAAGCAAGACAGGTGTAGGTCGCCATACCTGAGTCTTAGGGGCATATAATCAATGAGATGGCTCCGGGCATCATCAAACCTCTGCACGTCACAGCCACCAAGAACACACTGAACGGTTGATAGAAAGCAAGAAATATTCATACATTCTTGTTGTTAACGCCAAATATTCACCTTACCATCCGAATGTTGCAGAAGAAATCGACTCATCAGACCGGGTAATGTTTTTCGATTCTTTTATTGTCTAATATTTTTTGTGATCCTTAACGAATTGTAGCCCCAGTTCCTTGTTATTGTTTCTTCGGCATGGCATTCTGATGCTTCAAGATTCGGCATTCAGACATGCTTTTCTGTATACCTCAGTTGTAAAGAGTGTTTTTCTTAGACTTTCTATCAGCTTAAACCAATCTGGTCAATCTCCTCAACTCCTTTAATTAACAAGGGATTTCCTTTTACAGTATTGTCACTCTGGAATTTCTTTTTATGATCATTCCTATAATCTCTAGAGGTAATTTTGTGTAAAAATACTAGTATATTAGCAGTTTTCAAACACTCAGACTCGACCCTCTCTTTTTTTCCAATACTAATACATATAATGAAATCCATTACATTACGTCGATGTTTGGGCATGTCGACGTGGTGTAATGGTTAGCAATAGATAGATCAATTTACGACTGAGTAGTGAGTTCGATCCTCACTGAGAGCGCCATACATTCAGCTTTGTGCCATACGCTTAGTTAATCACTAAATTGCTTCCATGTCATTGGCTGATTAGAAGTCTATATAAAAGAGCATTTGTTCACGTGTACTTAATTAAGTGGTTAGTCTTGCTCGATTGATAGATTTTACCGAAGATCTTTTACTGAGACAACATTTATACTTATTGCCTCTTAATGTACAGGACAGTTATCAGCCAGGAAAAATCTCGTTCATAAGGTAGGGGGATAAAAAAAAAAGGGAAAATACGACACCAAAATCCGAAGAAGCATTTTAATAGCAAAATATGTATTCAAAAATCTAAAAATCTCTATCTATAAAAGGCAGGAAATATGTGTGTGTGTGTAACGAATGCACGGCCGCAATTTTCGACGGTTTTGCAACAAAATTTACATGCACATGCTCCAAGTTAGCAGGGATGGCAAAACCGACTTTGCATTTCCCACCTCCCATCGATAGTGGAAATAATCGATTTTTTCATGCTTCTACGGCAGTTTTCATGTAGTTTGCGACCATTTTCTACTGGTCAGAGTGAGAGCCTGTAGCTGGCTGTCACGATTAAGCATGAAGATTCTATTGGCCAGCGTGAGAGCCAACAGCTGACTGACACGAATGTTAACTAGCATGCAAAAAAATCGATAGCTGCATTCGTCACAAGTGGGAAAAATTTAAATCTGCATGGCACTTTACTCCAATTGGCTCATTCGCTTGCTTAAACTCAACGTTGATTCTGATTCTGCAGAACTGGGTTTGGTGTGAAAAAGTATTTGTTGTTAACCTTCTTTTTTCATTCGGTTTTTCCAGTTACGTGTACTTTTTTAAAGCTGATCGTTTTGTGTTCATTTTGTTTAGTTCTATTTTCGTAACAGATTTAATGTTTAGGGTAGAGCTTAGAAAAAATTCGCAGTGTGAGATAGGAAAGAAGTAAGGCATGTAGCAACATCAGCACGGCAAAGGGCATTCCTTTAAAGGCAAGGAACGCAAAAATATTTTAAGTCAAGTGATAGCGATTGCTGTATAAGTCGTACGATTTTTTAATCAAGCACGGGCAACGCCGAGCCATGCTGCTAGTAAAAAAATAAGTGAATAAATAAACAGGAAAATTTCCTTGGAAACAAAAAAGTACTGAACAACTATCGTCCGATATGGCAGTAAATGTTGGATAATTTCCGCACAGATGAAAAGGAGACTTGAGGCAACAGAAATGTCGTTATACAGAAGCATGCTTAGAATGCCATTGACAGAACATGAAAGCAACGAGAAAGTTTTAAGGAAAATGAAAACAAACAAGGACAATTATACAGAAAATCAGAAAGAAACACTTGAAATTTCTGAGACACATGGGGAAAGACAGCTGAGAAAATTTAACACTAGACATATTGAAATCAGGAGAGTAAGAGGGGAAACAGCGAGTAATCTATCTATTGAGCTTGTTTAAATAGCAGAACATAGATTGCGAAGGATGGTGAAGGGACAAATATTAGAGCTACGAAGAATAGGAATTTGTAGAGGGCTATGACCGCTCACGTGTGCAAATCAAATTATACACTTTCTTAAATAATTTTGGGACGCTGAATACAAAAATCGAGTTCATTTTTATTGGCGAGCTTTATGTTTTGCCACGCAGAACTCAAAAGTTTTTAAAAGCAAAATAACTATTTTTAAATGAATTTTCAATAATGTTCAAATTAATTCTGAATGCTTCGTTCAAGATAAGCATAAATGTTATTGAATTTTTGATTGCTTAAATCTGTTTTTTTATATTATGATAATGCATGATAATGACAGTGTAATTGCTTTTAGTTATGAATGGAAACATTATAAGGTCCTTGGATACAATCTAAACAAATAAACGGTAAATTCTGTCTGTCCATCAGTGTACCTCAAACCCCATTAACTCAGTCCACACTTGCTCTACATAGATATATGCCCTTCATCTGGTGTTTGGATATCCAGAATTGGGATTTGTGTCCGGGTGAAAAGGGAATAATTAAAAATTTAAATTTCAAAATAACTGAAAAAAAAAAAAAACACATTGATTTTAAAAGATTTTAATTTATATTATTTAAAGTAACACAAAAACTTTATGAATTTTATTTTATTTTTTTAAAAAATTAAGTTTAAAATATCTCCAAAAGTTAATGAATTGAGGAAATCGTTTTTATTTTTTCAAAATTCAAAGGAAAAAGAATTGTGCTAGGTTTCGTGGCGTGAGGTTTTGAAATTCAAGAATCTGTGATCTGAAGAATTCAACTCAATTGAAGTTCCACGGAGTATGTGATCTGAAGAACTCAACTCGATTGAAGTTCCACGGAGTATGTGATCTGAAGAACTCAACTCGATTGAAGTTCCACGGGTATGTGATCTGAAGAACTCAACTCGATTGAAGTTCCACGGGTATGTGATCTGAAGAACTCAACTCGATTGAAGTTCCACGGAGTATGTGATCTGAAGAACTCAACTCGATTGAAGTTCCACGGAGTATGTGATCTGAAGAACTCAACTCGATTGAAGTTCCACGGAGTATGTGATCTGAAGAACTCAGCTCGATTGAAGTTCCACGGAGTATGTGATCTGAAGAACTCAACTCGATTGAAGTTCCACGGAGTATGTGATCTGAAGAACTCAGCTCGATTGAAGTTCCACGGAGTATGTGATCTGAAGAATCAACTCAATTGAAGTTCCACGGAGTATGTGATCTGAAGAACTCAACTCAATTGAAGTTCGACAGAATTCCCGATGTGAAGAACTCAACTCAGTTGAAGGTCGACAGAGTTCCTGATGTGAAGAACTCAATAAAACAAATTGTTCTCAGTACTTGAATTTTAATAATCACTCATTGTGTTATAAAAGTGGTATTTTGCAACGGCAAATTCGTTCTACGGAAGAACGCTGAGAATAACACGAACAGAACATGTAAGAAAGTAGGAAGTTTTTAAGGAAAATGGGGATGAAAAAAGAAAACTTATATTTTAGAGTCAGAGGGAGACGGTTGAAATTTATGGGACACATAATGAGGAGAGGGGACTTGGAGAATTTCACACCAATAGGACATACGAGTAACCTACGTAACAAGCTTATAAATGGATGTCAAATAGTGAAAGGCATAATAAAAAAATATTGCTTAGAATTAAAAAGAGTGGCACGTTAAGGAGAGCTGTTATTGCTCACGCCCTGGAGAGACACGGCAAATGGAAAAAGAATTGTGTTAAATTTCTTTCGTATTTCAGAAATAGTTTTATTTCATAGTAAGATTATATTTTAGCTTCAAATGAGCATTTATTCTTTTTTTCTTTACATTTACAATGACCTAACCCAATCAGAATCATATTTCCCGTAGGGATCAGCGAATCTGAAACTAATGACTGAAATAAAATGGAGCTTATTTTTAGATTCAGCATCCAATAATTAGCTAAAACATCCCATACACCATTTCAGAAAACAAAACAAATGCTAGGCTTGTGTATTCGGTTCACTAATCCGTGACATTGTGATCGAACTAACAAAGATGAGGACGCTAGTCTGAATAAATAGATATCTGAGCTAATAATTTGTCATTAACCTCAAGACTTTAATGATGATTTATTGGAATTTTACCTTTATTTCAACTTACAACTATTGGAGTAGTATTTGGATTTTTTTTTATCCTTGTTCGCTTCCAGTCATCTTTCGTGCCAGCTTCCTCAATCCAAGATCGATACAGAAGATTTGGAGGGCAAAGAGCTACAGGCAAATCTTTGGGAAAAAATCACAATCATTGATTATTTAGGACTAATATTCCCATCCCTACGTTTCGACCCGTTCAACAACCAATCCTCTTCAAACATTCTATCGTGAGAAAATAATATTGACATGATATCAGAAAATTCAGCTGAAAACGTGGCGTTCAGAAAAATAATCCAGATGAGGAAAGAGTTAATCAGAGCGACTAGAAGCAGAAAACGACTTAATATAAAACATGCTAATAAAACAGAAAGAAATAAAAAGATGTATTAATTTAATGCATGAAAAAGATCAAAATTGGCCTGTTCGAATTTGAGCGTTGGGGAGAAGAATAACAAAGATGGAGTTGTCAGCCCAAATAAGTCAATAAACCGATAAGTATTATCGATCCTTAATCTTACAAAAAAGAGAATGGTATTGTTTCTCAAGCTTGGCTTTATGGTGCAACACCCATATCATGCTTCCTTTTTTTTTTTTTCGTTTTTCCTTTTCAATGTCTATCGTTCTCTACGTCTTTCCATTTTCTATCGGTCCCTACTCTAACATTCCCACTCTTTCTGTCGCTCTATCAATATCTACTCTTCTCCTCCATTCTGTTTCTCTCTATCAATATCTATAACTTTCAAACTGTCTGCTTCTCACTATTGCTCTCACTCTTTTTTGTGTTTTTCTCTCTCAGTATCTACTGCTTATCACTCCATTCCGTTTCTGTTATTATTTCTCCCACTCTTAACGTTTCTATCAATATCTGTCGTTCTCAATCTTCCTCTTTCACTGTATCAATTATTTTAATCATCTCACCCCAAGCAAGGCAAATAAAAACATTAAAACGCAGAGGCTTACTTTGTTGGAAAAATATGAGAGAAAGAAAGAAAGAAAACAACATGATTACGGAACGAGAACATCAAAAGAAGAAGAAAAAGACAGAAGTTAACAATTGGCGTTGCATTAAAATTTTTGAAGAACAAACTTGACTGGAAAGCAAGAAACTGGAAGAGAGTTCTACAAACGAGAAATGCGAGAAAAGAAACTGTTAGCATATAACATCAAGACGTTTCAACTGTAAAATGACGAGACCTTGTCGCCAATCTAGTACCACGCTTAAATTCATAATGTCTAGACACAATAAAGGATAATTACCGTGAAAGCACAGGTAAGTTACATTACGGCGATAGGAAAGTAACTGGTTAGAATCAATAACATTGCAGATTCTTCTTTGGATTTTATCAATGATATCGAAATATATAGCAGGATCACCAAACCATGTTTGGCAGCAATATTCAAAGCACGGGCGAATGGTAGACTTATAAGCGTATAGGATAGATTCGGACGAGAAGATTTAGCCCAAGAAGGCACAATGAGTTAATCTCTTGGAGGTTAGCATCAACCATGCTAATGGAAATTACAAAAGGGTTATCTCAGACGATTAATAGAGAGCAGGCAAACCATTCCTTGTCATAGTTACCAGCAGAATATGTGATTTTTGAGACCAGCTGCCAATGGATCATCTTATTATAAAACGCAGATTGTGTGTATGTGTGTGTGTGTGTCTGTACGTTTATATATTGGATCGGATTTCCTACATTTTTCAACCGATTTCAACAAAACTTCACAGGACTGCGTAAAATTACCTTGCAGTGGTTCTGACAGCGCCAAAAATTGGAAAAACACAATTGCTTTTGCACGAAATCAATTTGAAAACACGATTCTGTCACCAGAATGAAAGGGGGACAACTCGTATCGAGTTATACTTATAAAACCCAGGTTGTTTGTATGTGTGTGTGTTCGTTTATATATGGGATCGGATTTCCTACATTTCTCAACCGATTTCAACAAAACTTCACTTTTTTTGGCAGGTAGTGTTTCTTATTGTCTTGCACACTTTTTTCTTCGGCATAGCCTCGTCCGGGTTCCTCTCTGCCCGAAGGCAGAGAGTTCGACCATATAGCTGAAAAGATTTCAGCTAGTATATTTAACAGCCCCACTACGAGAGTCATATGTTGCACAAGGCCGAGTTTATCGTGGGTTCTCCGTGCTCGTAGGCTCGGCCAAAAATATTCCATTCGAACCCTTATAAACGGGTTCAGGGTCGGTCTACCTTCCTGAACGAGACTCTGCCCTTCGGCTGAGCCTCGACCGGGTTCCTCTCTGCTCAGAGGCAGAGAGTTCGACCGTCTAGCCGAAAAGATTTCGGGTAGACTCCGTAGTCCGTTGACTTATCGATACTTATAGGTAGATACTACCTATAGTGTAGTCACTCATGGGGGTGACAGGTCATTCAATTACATCACACCTCAAATTGAGTGAAGAGAGGTGGGATAGAAGACGTACTCTTATTTAATTAGAGATTCGCCAGCAGTAATGAGAGCCAAATCATTCTCTCAGCGAAATTGTTGCTACCCTTTCTGTCTCCCTCCCTCTGTCAATACCTATTACTACTACCCTTTCTGTTTCTCTCTATCAATGTCTGTTGCTTTCACTCTTTCAACTTGTCTCTTTCAAAATCTATTGCTGCCGTCCTTTCCCTTTCTCGTTATAAATATCTAGCGTTCCCATCATTTTCGTATCTGTAAATAAATATTCTCGAATTAATAAATAAAGAAAAAATGTACGCCGATGCTGGTAAGATCTACAATACGAACGGATCTATTGCTAGTTACATAACTTTTCTAATATTGTTCCACTTTCTCTATTTTATTATTAGTTAATTTTGCTAATCTCTTATTGTGGCTAATTTATCAATTAAAATTTTCTTTGTTTTAAGTGAGCGGAAAACACGTGTCAACAATCTTCTGTTTTAAAATCGACAGAGCTTCGTTCAAGGTAGAGTATTATTCAAATTGTAAGATTGATTACTTGTTTATGTGACTGACGTCCAGACAACAAGGGAGTGAGTTTATTAAGTGGAAGAGCTACAGTTCCCTGAAGATTTAGAAGCCATTTTTCCTTTTGGCAATGACGTTGATGTCAGTCGGTAGAAGCCGCCAGAGGCAAGACAAACTTTTTGCAATCACCAAGAATAAATGCAAAACAAAAAATAAAATACTTTTGTCTGTTTCGTTTCTTTGTATTTTTCATATTTTTTAAAGATAGCTATGAGTATGCAAAATCGGTCTATATCCTAGAGAAGAATCATTGCCATTCCAAGTTTTGTTCATAGACATTAACCATTTCTTTGTGCTGCTGATGTTACAGCAATATAACTCTTTGTGAATAATTCGCTTTAATAAAACGACGGAAAATTTGGTAAAATTTTAAAGATCAAGACATTGTGACCTCTCCACATAAGCAGTCTGAAAAGTCATATCGAATATGAATTTAAAACTATTTCAACTTTCAAGATGAAAAAACTATGATCAACAACATGGCACATACATACATAGGTGCATTCACGTATATATATATATATATATATCTCAGAATGTAATGAGAACGAAAATAATATATACATTCTAACGTTCACAGCATTAATTCAAAAGAGGGCTCAATACCAATAATAGAGCAATAATTATTTATTATAATTTTTTCATATAAACAATTTTCTTTGACGTTTCACATGCGGCTTGCTTACAAACAGAATTGTTTAAAATCATTTTGGTTCTCACCAGTCGAAGTGCAACTTTAAATGCGCTGAAACAAAGTTGCATCTTTGTAGTGAGTAAAATGTTTTTCTCTATATGAAAAAATTATAATATAACAAATCAAAGTATTGGTAAAACTTGCAAATGCAACTTCGCCAATTTTATTGTCTTCGTCTTTCAACTCAGATATGTGGATGGAATTAATCAGATAATCAACTGCACTGCAACCCTACGACCACATCCGGTCATAAAATTGATGATGATTATGGGACAATTGTATTTTTTGAAGCATCATTTTTGAATTGCATGTGAAAGTGTTTCATTATGCAATTATTCTTCCTCATTGTTAATTAGTTTTCTAATTTTACATGTCATATCCTTTCAGGATGTCATCCAGGATGTGCAAGTAGTGTCATAGATAACAGCTGGAATGAAAATTCGTAGAACAGAGTTCGAATTCCAGTCACATTCATTTATGTGCAAATATCTTTCTCCACACTGGCTATGTGTTAAATAGATAGGCTAAGCTCTTTAACCTTGGATGGCAACCACGCCAGGAGAAGACATGAGGCTAACAACTTCATTCTTTAAAAAACTGCTTGTTACGGGAACCACAGTAGCAACGTTGTTGAAAGCTGTGACCCCATACCTCACATTGCAGTCTACAGGACTTGCGTGAGTTCAGGATGTGGATAATTATGGCTCTCAACAACATCCTGTCCTTTGTTGCACTAAATAACTTTTGCCCTTTTAAAATTGTTCTTTGTTCTGCCATCAATTCACTCAGGCTCAAACTCAAGCCTACTCCTTTTGACTTCTGTATGTCCCGTCAGTGTTAAATGCTTCAAGCCATTCAAGAACACGCCTACTACTTCCCTTGCAGAGTGGTAGGAACCCCGCCAAAGGGTTCACCTTCTGGTTGGATATACGTAGAGTCTAGATTAAAACTGGGCTTCAGGTGCCACAAGTTTTGTTGTTATCGCCGTATACAACGATCTTTTCGCCTCGACTGAGAATAGTAACGAACACGCCAAAGACAGGAAAGAGAGAAACACTTGGCATTTTCTAAAACTGATAATTAACAGTGATGCGAAGAACACTAGGCAAATGACAAACACACTGAAACAGAGGAAATCGTACAAGAAAGTATGTATAAAATATTAGCTACGTTTCTCGGTCAAAAGGCCGAATTGCTTCCCTATCAAAAGGGCCGGCGAACTGTTACTTAATGGTGATGCAAAAAGCATTAAACACATATAAGCCGTATCAAAGTAGAGATTAAATCACACAATAGAGAATGTATAAAATATTAGCTAGGTTTCTTGGTCGGAAAGCGGAACTGATTCCACCTCAAAATGACCGGGGATCGGACAGATACTACACTTTGATGCGAGGTAGAAGAGCGTGACGATCAAGCAGAATAATAGCATACATGCTAACCAAATATCTCCAAGTTCTACCCTATCACTTCCTATAATCCAAAATACACGAACATTTATTTCTTCCCCGTGTTGCACAACCCCCTCGCTGACCAGCAGATACATAGCTCCAGTGGTCAAGTGGTCATTTCTGTAAACACTTGAGTAAATTGCCATTATCTCTTGGTTACCGGTCGCAATGAGAAATAGGCGAGGGTGCAGCCGGTAGGGCACGACTGACGGCGGGTGGGAACGAGGCCAAGAAACGAAGTAAAGAATGAAGAACGCAACGCCGATGTATTACTACTAGACAACGAATAACGGAATTAAGTAGCGGTCAGTTGGCCGAAGCAGTGACCAGTACTCGGCTGACCATCACTTTTACAAACTGTCCATTGTGAAGGCGAGGACTTATTGCAGGAAAGATCGGGAGGGCGCGTAGCGAGCCAGGCCAATTTCAGTTCTGTCATGGAAGAGGCTGATGAAAATTTCTAAAGTAGAGGGGAATATGCCATGCTTAGACAGTACACAGACCAACGGGCAGCGAGCTAACGTCATTATCTCCATCTAACGATGGATTCATATCGAAAGTATAACTCGGTAAATGAATGTTCGGTGAATTTCCGCGCAAGTAGAAATTTTCGGTGTGTGCGCGCGCATCAGGGAAGCGAAACGTTTACCAGAAACGGTGAATCGGGTTCAAGTTTTTGGCTGAATCAGTTTAGCAATACTAGCCAACTTACCCGTCCTCCGAACAGAGAGAATTTGTCATGAAGTTTTCTTATGTCTATAAAGATTTTGCATAAACATTATCAGCATGTCATCTATTTTATAAATTCTTTCTATCATTATAAGTTGACTTAAATTTCCTTCCTTTCAAATAGCTACATAGAGTTAACTATGAGGAAATACATTTGAATAATTTTTGAAGATTTAGATGAATTGTAAGAAATAAAAATTGATTCAGAAAACCTATTTTTTCATTTGTTTAAATAATTCCGTACATTTTGAAAAAATCTAATTAAACAGATTATTTTAACTTATTGAGATAATTCGATAAGTGATTTTTTCTACTCTGTTCGACTAATTTGTAGTATTGTGAAATAGCAGATGACAACAGTGTTTATTATGAACGCCGTAGTGTTTCTAACTTATAATTGAATTTGGACAAGGCAGATATAAATTCTTTTTGTATAAACATGAGGAATTTAAAAAAAGAAACCTTGCAGAAACCTTGTTTATATATGGTAATTTTAAAATTAATTCTCTCATTGGATTACCCCCCATCGGATTACCGTAAGGACCCTCACTCCCAACATAAAATGGAAAAATTTACACCGGATTACTCACTCAAAAACATTCCTTGGAAGTGTTACCTGATGATCCGGAGTCCTTCAAAAAGGATTTTGGTGAAATAAATTATTGTAATGGTACCTTAAAGTAGTCTGTTTTTTCATTAAATATTAGCTCTGTATTCACATTGAGCTCTCAGGATTTCATCCTCCTTGGAATTACCCATTCGGTTTACCAAGTTCTTCGTAACTTATATATATATATATTATATATATATATATAAAGTCTGACAGTAAATCCTTCATCTGTTAGAGGCCGTGTATTTAATCTTCCCCAGCCCGTAGTGACACAAGGTCGGTTTAATGTTGGAAACCCGATGCGTGCACTCGGGCCAGGTGCAAAAATTTCACAGCCCCCGCAACGGAAGGTTGTGCTGGCGTTGGGATCACTACCAATCCCTACTACTTTAAGCAATGTGGATGGTGGTGCTGCAGGCAGCTGTTTCCCGCGATTGTTGCACCTCACAATATTTTTCAGTCGATCTCTGTCCCAAATCAGAGAAACATTTGAGAGATGGTAAGACAAGCATCAAAACACCGGGTCGGGGGAGGAGCTACGGCCTGGGCTGTTTTGTTCAACTGATGTAAGGTTGGGACACACAGACAAAATTTAACTTTACGCGAGTGTATAAAAGAAAACAAGATTGGAAAGTCTAAGAATTCACTTCCTCGTACGTGTTGCCCAATCAGAAAAGGCTTAATCTATTTGCATCGCTATTGATTGCGATAACTATTTTCGTGCGATAAAGAATATTAACAATAAAATATGTGTAAAAATTAAGGGTATTCTGATGTAGACTTCGAAATGTATTAGATACAGTCTGTCGGGACAAAGAAAAAAAATGAACAGTTATATTTTGTTAAGTTGCGAGGTGTGATCTGAAAATAAAATGGAAACAAAAAGGACACTTAGAACCAGAAAGAGGCATAATGAAGAAGGAAAAATTAGAGAATCTGACACCCACAGGACATAAAACGGGACAGGGGAAGGCTGCGGGTTAGATACCTGACGAGCTGTGAATGGATGATGTAACATGAGGTGGGAGGGATAGCAAAGAGACGATCCTTGCTGAGAGCTACAAGGGATGGGACGCTGTAGAGAGCCATGATCGCCCAAGGAAGGAACACGGCACACAGAAGAGCATCATATGATGTAAATAATAATAATAATGATAAAAGAAAATATCTTTTTTAGTACCACAGATTTGCTTGCCAGCTGCCTGACCGAAACCAGCTGAGCATGACTCCTTCGTGTTGACGCAATTAAGTTGTAAGTTGACGTCAGTTTATATTGGGGGGGGTGTATCGAAAGCATTTTCCATGATTTTATTTTTTGTGTAAGTATGTCACGTGTTAGTAGTCGGGTTATCCTCTATTTTGTATTTTAAAGTATCAGGATCAACAACTTATGGTCGTCCACTTCTGAACTTTATTTCAAAACAAGTAACTACTAATAAATTGTTTAAATCTATTTTGGACAGTATTTCCATTTACTGAATTATGCAAGCAGCTTCACCAACCCAGTTCAAAATAATGCCTCATAATTACCAGACATTTAATACTCGTATCTAACATTAGAACACATTTGAAACAAAAGGTAGTTAAGTAGTTGGTGAATTAGTTATCTAACTCGTCAAATACTCATAGTAAGGACAAAGAAAAATAAATCGTAATATTTCACTTAGCACTATATAATTTCTGTATAAACAAAATATTCAGTAACAAATCTATTTTTTAAAGTTGCTTTTGTCATAATACTAAGTCCACTTGAATTTCCTAATTTAGACAAAGCTACCTAGAGCTGACTATGAAGGGAACATTCCAATAATTTTCTCATGTTTATAATAAAAATGAACAGAGAAAACTTACTATTTTCCTCCTGTTTCAATAATTCGGAGCAGTTTTAAAAAAAATCTAATTAAACAGATTATTTTGAATTATTTAGATAATTCCGTATTTTTTTTTTGTCATCTCCCGACAATTTTTCGACAATATGAAATGGCTGATGACAAAAGTCGTTATTGAAAAAAAAGTTTGAACAAAGTAACTATAAACAATTTTTTTGCTATCTTTTGCCAGTCGCAATAATGGAGAAAGCATTACTTCGAACCATAGCCAGTGAGACAAGAGCCACTTTGTTTTACTAGGCTCGTCCCTTAATCGAGATGCAATCGCGCCAATCCTCCGAAGGAACGCTATCGAACGAGGCCAATAACCCCAGAAGTCTCCACTGCCACAAGAGAAAAAAAAAAAAAAAATCTATCAGCAAGAGAATATTTAACTATTTTTTTTTATCTCTGCGTCCCTGGCGACGGACTCCGGCTCAACCGCAGACCTGATCAAATTACCCGCCGAAAATGTATCCGCATAGGCCGCATCCCAAATCAACGACTTCCACATTTAAAAAAAAAAATACAAAAAACAAAAAAAAAACTCGTTATTACGAACGCTGCAAGAAAAAAAGAGCGTAATATATTCTCGAGCCTAAAATTATAGAATTCTATAACTTTTTTCAGCCATATTTATTGTATGTCCACTTCTTAAAAACAGAAGAACTTTTAAAATCCAAGATTACAGTAAAATTGGTTACACACAATATCTTGTTCAGTAGCACAGACTTACTTTTTAATTGCCTCACCTAAACCAGGTGGGTATGTTCCCTTCGGGTTGACATGATCATGATCGGGAGTATTAGAGGAGTATCATGGCCGGATTAAGAGAGCTTTGTTCATGTTAAGTTTGAAAGATGAGATGGTCAAGATGACTTCCGAATAATATCTAGATTCTTCCGAGTAACTTCAACGTCCAAGCAGACTGGGTTACCAGACTTGAAGTTGTTTCAAACCTGCAATGTGATGCGTTGCTTTTATCAAAACCTGTCACCATCCCGTACACATTTGGTTGCATTGTATGTGCCTGGTGTAACGTTATTGTCGTGATACTAGCAAATTAGTATGCATAATTTGCACAGGCAGAAGTGAACATTCTTATAAGGGGTCACTGAGAATAACCACCAAGAGTACAAGTCTAGCGACTGATTAGTGCTAACCTTTACTTCACAACAGTTATCATACCGAGTGTCATGGTGTGTATTTGTAAGCGTAATTTTGTTAGTGTAATGCACTCTCCTTCAATAATAGTAATAATGTAGGATAATTAAATATGATAATGAAATAATAATATGGAATAATAATAAAAAAAAAAACTAGCGACTGAGATCAAAATAAAATCATAAGCGAAAGAAAGCTGAATGAGACGAATTAACATCTCGATACACTGGACGTCAAGTTTTATATTTAATTCCCGACATTTGTGTACCTTTAACGTTTTTAAGGTAAATAACAATCGGCATTTTGTTGTATTCTACCCGCTCACCCCCACTCATTTCTCCCCCTCTCTCTTTTATATTTCTAAGGAATGAATAGAGTTATTTTCAGTTACTTCAATCGTTATTATAATGGGCACACACATTTGAAATAGACGCACCATACATACTGCTTAAAATAAAAAAAAATGGGTGTTTATTTCAAATACGAATATCCACTAAAATAACGCTTGCAGTAATTAAAATTATATATATATATATATATATATATATATTATTGTTGGTATCCATTTATTACGCGAGGTAGTGGTAGCATCATTTTTTGTTCAAACACTGTTATTTTGCGAGCAGCGTTTGGAGTGGTTTTAGAGACTAAATCTATCTATCTATCCATCGATATATATATATATATATATATATATATATATATATATATATATATATATATATATATATATATGTGTGTGTTTTTCGTTTCCCTGTGCTACTCCAGTAAGTACCAGACTTCTCGTTCTATGCTTTACCTTGATAGAAGCCAGATCAGACCTAAAAATAGAGTCATGTTGTAGAAAATGTGTGTCTTCCGGAGCCGTCATTTGGCCTGATGTGCGAAACCATATCATGGAAAATTTCTTGTTTAAAAACAGTAATTTGACTTTACAAACCAGATTCTTCCTCTGTAGCTAAATGCTATAGCAAGTCAGGCCAAATGACGGTTTCGTGTAGGATACAGGTTCGATTCCTGTCGGAGGACACATATTTTCTATGATATTTCTCGGGCATTCAGGTCGATAAATGTAGTTAATACTGTTTATTATAAACAGAGCATTTACTTAAATATTTATATCTATAAAAATAACGTGTATATATATATATATATATATATATATATATATATGTGTGTGTGGGGGGGTGTATGAAAACGACTCCATCGATAAAATCATTATCAGTCTCAAGAAGGTTCTAATAAAATACGTCACTTAGCTTTTCCCATTTTGTCATTCACTTACCCACTTTAAGGATTATATATATATATATATATATATATATATATATATATATATATGAATGGAATTAAGGATAGTGAAATAAGTCAACAAGATATTGAAAGTGAATTAGAATCACAAGACAAGTTAATTGCGAGTACTTTCCGCGTTTTTAGGCCGCTTTGTCAGGATCAAAATAAATGCCTGACGAAACAGCTTGGAACAACCGAAAGTATTTGCAATTAACTTGTCTTTCTTGTCTCCTCACATTTCTAAATTCAAGTTCATTATCTATCTGTCTATTGTCAGTGAAATAGCGATTATTTATTGTATATTTATTTAGAGATACTCTTCGGTTTACTTTTCTCTTTTTCATTACTACTACTACTACTATTTTTATGCACATCATCATCATCATTATTATTATCTTATAGCCACAGATAATATCTGCCTGATTTCCATATTATTATTATTATTACTCTTCATCATATACATGGTTATTAAAAAAAAATGAACCACCTTCATGAAGCAGATCGCATGCATCGTCATGGAATGAATCAGCAACTATTTGAAAGAGGAGATTTTTTAAAGTTTTGAATGGCTGCCACAGGGGCGCTGTAGTCGTGTCGTATCTCCGACAACGTTCATTTCTTTGTTTATCCCGCAATGGCGAGTCCTCAGCAAAAAGCGTTCTGCATTCTCGAGTTCGCGAAAACAAATACGGTTGTCATGGTGCAGCGTGCTTTTCGAAAGCAATTCGACATTAATCCGCCCTCTTCTAAAAACATTCGACGGTGTTTTAAACACTTTCAAGGGAGTGGGTGCCTGTGTAAAGGAAAAAAAGTCGAGGACGACCACGAGTTTCGGAAGAACATGTGGCATGAATCCGTGCTGCTTTTGAGCGGAGTCGACGGAAGTCACAAATCGAGCTAGCTGTGAGCTTGAGATCTCTCTGGCGTGTGCTAAGAAGACGTCTACATTTGAAACCTTACAGACGACACCTCGTTCAGACAATTACCAAGACCTTGCTTTTTGTGCTTGGCCTGCGAGATCCCCATTCCTCAACTGTCTGTGATTTTTTCTTGTGTGGATACCTAAAAGATCGCTTTTATGTTCCACCGCTACCCACTAACCTCGATGGCCTTAAACATCGAATAACAACAGCGATCAACTCAGTGGATCGTGATATGCGTCTGGGAGGATTTCTCTTATCGCATTGATGTTGCCCGTACTGCAAGTGGTGGCCACGTTGAACATTTGTAAGACGGAAGATAAAAAATGATTATGAGTAGGATACTTGTGACTTGAGTTTTCTATTGCTTTTCCTTAAGAAATTATTGCCTAATGAAATCGGTTAGTTTTTTTTTTTTAAATAACCCTGCATTATCGCATATACACTCTTTTTAATACATTTATAAGACAACTTGGGAAAGAGTTTTCAGTTATGCACCTTACTAACTTACATCAGGTGTCATCTAACCGAAGTAAAAGACTGAAGAGAACATAAACTGAATATCGATTAAAACGTGAAACTGCCAATTACTACGTAGCTTAAGTTTATTATATCTACGGTGGTGGAATATGAGGATGCGGGAAAGCAGGCTAGACATTTCCCTGTTGAGGTTGGTGAGCTTTTGGGAGGATGGTTTGGATTCATTGGAATCAAGCAAGGAAAACTAAGGGCAATCGTAAAAGATATCCAAGCAGCAACTGCGAAGGCGATCAATTGGATTTGTATCGAAAGAAATCATACAGGTTGGCTAGAAAAACGACCCCGACAAAAAATAAATAGGAGTCGACCGGCAGTAAACCAGTCAAATCAGGTAGTGGCGCCTGACGTCAGTGAGAGAGAAACAAGTGTGCATTGAAATCTGTTGAGAGACAGACACCGAAATGGAGTACATTCTCTCCTGATGACTGCAAGAACCTTCTGGTATCCGGTACACGCATTCGATGAGCAGCACTTCCTGTAGCAAGCTGTTCTGGAATTCCTACATGTATGTCCTCAATGGGCAATGCTTTACTGATAACATTATATACAGATCAAAGGTTGATATTATCATGACATAAATTGCTCTCGCGTAATGTAAATTTAAACAGCAATACAATAGCCGTATTACACCTTTAAAGCTGAGTAGATATCACAACAGCACTGTCCTGTCTAAATACATGTGGGATATTAAAAACAAGAAAAATTTGAACTCGAATAAAAAGTGGAACATAATTTAAAAAGTAAAAGTTACTTATTTACACACTATTGTTCACTCTATACAACGCCCAAGAGCCACCGGAGATAGTGGGCTATGAATCAGATTTTTTATGGACGTAAGGAGAGGAGGGAAGAAGTGCAGATTATGAGGATGTGGAGGATAGATAACAGTTGATCCTAGACTTGAAGAGGTTAAGATTGTAGTGATCGGGGAAAAAATCCACACAGGAGTCTGTCCCACAAATCATCTCCTTTTGGGAAGAAACTGTCTGAATGGAACATCCTCCTTACTTATGGAATACGAAGGGAATAAGTGTACACGTGTACATGGCATAGCGGGTTTTATCTGTGAAGTTCTGAACTGGTGGAACAAAGGAAGGCATGTCGTCAGAACATTTTCCATGGAAATCGTGATAGAATAGTGTGAGGTTTGCGGCGTTTTCGCCCTTGGGAAAGAGGTTGGGGGGGGGAATAATTCCTCGGTCTAGATCCTTTTTAACTTTGTCAAGTCTTGAAAGAAAGGATGATGTAGCCCCCAAACAGTTATAGCAGTATTACTTCAAGATTTTACCCAGAAGAGAAGCCGGCAAATTTGTTGTCCCCTGGCCCCCAAAATAATATTAAATCAAAGATCAGAGTTACTTTCGGAATGTATACGCGCCGAAAAAATACTTATTGGCAAATATGGCACCAGGATGAAGTGTACATACGGTTTCCTTAAAATAGTTGGGTTTCCATTGTATTTTAATACAAATGTTGCGTGAGCCATTTAAAATAAAAAAAATATATATTGATCTGACCTGATGATCCCTGTTTACAGACTGAAAGGTGAGTAACTAAGGTAATATATTTTATTTTTATTTAATACTATATACATATGGTTAGGTAGGGAGGTAGATAGATAGGTAGGTACATATCAAAATAAGCAGTGTGGACGGGAAAAATCGAATAATCATTTTCAAAATCAAGATACATTGTTAAATAAACGGAATGAATTCTGGCGAAAATATATGCATCTAAACAAACATCGGTTTGGTTAAAAAAAAGCAAACATAGGTTTTGATAAAAAAACAAACAAACAGATTAAAAGTTATATAATAAATTATAATAATTTTATTTTATTTTTATCCAGTTAAATAAACTGCAATTATTCATACATCAAACCCGCGATAATTTCACATATTACGATAACAAAAATCCTTCTCAAACATTTAGTAAAGTCAGATCTAATATCATGTTCTATATGGCATATTCCTTCAGAACGTGGGCAATCATGGCTCTTCACGATTTCCATTTCTATAAGAAGTAATTCGCTACTCATATAACTCAACTCAAAGTCGTATAGATCTTTAACTTCAGAATAAATTCCAATAAACTAACGTCTTTTAAGAAAAACAAATTCAAATAATTCTACGCCCCTCCCACATATCGTAAGTGTATAAGAAAAATATTGTATATGAAAATAAATCAAAACTACTTTTTGTCTGCTGATCAGTTGCGAAACTCCGAAGAGAAATAAGCAAACAACACACACACACACACACACACATATATATATATATATATATATATATATATATATATATATATATAATATAAAAAAACAATAAGATATATAATCCGGTGTTCTTATAGATATTTTTATTTTTACAAAATAGTGCTCAATGTAAATTTACAGAGCATTAATATTATAAATTAACTGACTTAAAATATGGTTTTTCACTACACGGTTCTAACCATGTTTCATATATATATATATATATATATATATATATATATATATATATATATATAAGAGAGGTAGAGAGAGTGAGACATAAGTTCCACCTAAATGAATCTACTAATAGAAAGAGATCCTGGTTTTCTCTCTCGAGAGAGAGACAAGTATACTCATGAGTGGGCTATAGGTATTCATAGCTGGAATAAGAATGATCTTGAACAAAAAAAAAAAAAATCAACATCTTCAACCAAGTGTTCCAAGAAATAGGACTCAAGATAAACCTTTCCAAAACAGAAACTGTAATCTGAAACTGGTATTGGATCTGGAATTTGTCCAAAACGGCAAATTGCTGCAAAATGATAAAAAAAAAAAAAAAACATTAACCAAAAAACTCGAATCATGTTCTTAAATAGCCTCGCCAGATCGAGACTTCCAAATTCGTTCAGAAATAGCTAAACTGTCAGCTGTGAGTAACCGCTTTCTCGGATCAGTGATTAAAAATGGCTTCGAGCGGACGAACACTTTAGGACTTGGCGAAAACTATTCTTCTTCGAACCTCATAGACTAACGCTACATAATCGAAAACAAAGAACTGTACCAAATAGTAAAAAGCCACATCATTTGAGGACTATCACCAAAAAAAAAAAAAAAAAAAAACTAAAATGGATATCATATGGAACTTCAAGAGAAAATAATGATATAACCTAGATACTGACATTACACACTACTTCAAACAAAAAGGTTAGGAAGGAAGCTGTCATCAGTACCGGAAAGAGCGATAAAAAAAATACTGAACTTAAAAAATCTATTTCCCTGAAAAAAAAATTTAATAGAGAGATTTTATAAAATTCAACGGGAAGTAGCATTGGCTGCACAGTCCGTGAATACTGAATTTTTCCTGATAAGGAAACGGTTACTATTACCATTTGTTTGAGATTATAACATGGCGTCTACATGTAGGAAGATTTGGACAAATTTTGTGATATTATTTTAAACTTGCCCATAAAGCAGTATTCAGAATTTGGGCATCGCAAAGGAATTAAACAATATCAGACTACTGTACTGCCCCAAAGCGATTCAAGCGTTTTACCTATTTATCTATTTTCATATCTATTTATCTGTCTTCATATCTACGTTCATATATACCTATCTTTATATTTATCAAGCTTCATATCTATCAATCAGTCTTCATATCTATGTTCATATATACCTATCTTTATATTTATCAAGCTTCATATCTATCAATCTATATCTATATCTATGTTCATATATACCTATCTTTATATTTATCAAGCTTCATATCTATCAATCAATCTTCATATCTATGTTCATATATACCTATCTTTATATTTATCAACTTTCATATCTATCAATCAATCTTCATATCTATGTTCATATATACCTATCTTTATATTTATCAACCTTCATATCTATCAATCAATCTTCATATCTATGTTCATATATACCTATCTTTATATTTATCAACCTTCATATCTATCAATCTATATCTATATCTATGTTCATATATACCTATCTTTATACCTATCTATCTTCATATCTCCCTCTCTATATATCTTCATATCTATTAATCTATCTATCAGTCTATCTTCATATCTATCAAGGTATCTCCGCGTGGTCATGTCTATTTATCTTATCATGTTTTTCCTGTAGCGTGGTCGCCGTCCGTTATTAAAGTCTGATAGGCTCAATGGCTTACAATACAACTTTTATTTTCATTCATCGGATGACCTCGGTCAAAGAGTATCTCAGCCTCCGGACGATGGTCAGATTCTGATTAAATTGGGATGTAGTGGAACGGTCAAGCAGCTGAAAAACGTATTAGAAATAAATCGTTTCACCCTGCTCAAAGTTTTGACCGATGGAGCAATCAGCCAACCAAAAATAAAAGGGACATCATAGTCAACGGAAGAAACTACTGGATTTGAAAACAGGTTTTATCGTACATGTATTCTAGAAAGTAAGTGTGTGTATGGAAATCTATGGTAGCAAAACGGGTTAGTTTTATTACTTTTCTTGAGTGTTACCTGGCATTGCCCGGTTTTACTGGATCATTTCTTTTACAATGATGTTCATCCTGTACAAGGCCTAAGAAACACCCGAGGTAGAGAATTAAAGAGTAAGAGGCACAGTTTATAGGCATATGTAGGGGAAGATAACAGTCGACCCTTGACATGAACAGTGTAGTCATCGGGGAAGCATCCTCTTAGGAGGCAGTTTCACAAACCAGCAGTTCGTCTGAAGACTGTACTCGAGTTGAACTTTCACGAATGGAATACGAAGGGAATGAAGGTGGTTCACAACAATATGCATGATATTGCGGATCTTAGCCGTGAAGATAAGAACCGTTGGAATGAAAGAATATAGCTCATCTGAGGACTTTCCATGGAAATAGCCAAAGAGCAGTGAGAGGCTTGCGACGTTTTCTCTGTGAGAAAGGAATTGTAGAGTGGAAAATAATTCGTCATCTACAAAGACGCAGAGACGCTTTGGGACCTTATCGAGACTGTAAAGTGAAGACTGTGCAGCTCCTGTTAATATATGACAGCAGTACTCCATTTTAGGCCTGGTCTCGCTCTTGGAAATGTAGAGAATAACAGGCGGAGGATTCAGTTACTCACTGAAGCGTTAAGGGGAACCGATCATTTTTCCAGCATCTTTAGCGATGGATTGCATGTATACGTTCCACCTGAAATCTGGGTTGAGTTTATGTCCCGACAGGCGCTTAAAGCACGAGGCCTCCGTTAGGGAACATCCATTTATCGCAATCGGTGAAAGTTCTGTGTCCGCTATTCACTAGTCTGGTTTTCGAGGCACTGAATGTAACCAGCCAGTTTTCCTTCAAATGAGCTGTTAGAGCTAGGTCAGATGAGAGATCAGCTGTCAAGCTCTGGTCATTTAGAATCTTGGATTTACACTCATATATTGTTGTATCATCAGCATAGATATTAACAAATGATCGGAGTATATTCTTAGGCACATCTCTTATGTAAAGTAGAAAGTGTTGGATCGAGAATTTGACCTTGGGGAACGTCTGCGTTGAACGCTTGGGCCTCGACTGACTTAACAACTACCTTCAGGGACCTCTCTATTAGGAAGAATTTGACAATCAGCTGCACGGGATGGCGTACACGCAGTCATGTTCTTCTTTGGTATGTGTGTGTGGGGGGTTACTCGGGAAAGATATCTGCGAAGTGTCGTCCAGCTTTTGAATGTTGTCCTGATATTATATAGACTGCAGATCCTTTGTATTTTCTCTGATAACCCCTTTACATAAGGCAGGTAGACTGTTTTCTGGGTGTTGTTGTCCTCGTTTTGTACCCTTGTACTTTTGTATGAAATATAAAGGGAAGACAGGCCGCCTCCTTAAGGTAAGTTTTCAAGAACATCAGAAAGCTGTAACACGAGGGGAAGTGGAAAAATCAGGCGTGGCTGACCATATATGGAGAGAAAAGGGAGATCAACGCTCTCTGTGGGATCATGTTGAAATCATAGACAAAGAATATCATTGGAATCAGCACATATGCTAAGCCAAAAAAAAAAAAAAAAAAAAATATATCCTGAGCTGACTAAGCATAAAAATGAATACAATATGGGAACCAGTAATAAGGTGTGCCAGAGAAAAGCGATACCAACGAAAATTGCAATATGAGCTCTGGTAAAAAAACATGCAATGATAACAGCAAAAATTGCAATATGAGCACTGGTAAAAAAATTGTTGCTGAAGACATTAGGTTTATAATACCCAGAAATTCACTCAAGAACACATTGCACAGTGGATAAAGACGGTAGTTGTGTAAATAGTATATATATTATTTACATTATTTAGATAGTATCATTCATATTTATAACGTTTAAGACTGGTGTGTATTAACTAATATGAGATATCTCTTAAGCATGGAAAATAAAATGTAAAGAATCTATCACCACGCCTTGGACTGAGTAAATGATTCGGTTCGAAGATCCAAGAAAGATGTAACTACTGTAACAAACAAGGTGAGAATGCTGGTCTGAATAGCAAGGCATATAATAATGATAATTCCTCATCTCAAATATTCCAATAGAAATAATGAAAGAAGGCTGGAGAGTACAACAGCCAAAATGGTGTGAGTATAACAACCAAGATGAGAATGCTGGTCTGAATAGCAAAGCATATAATAAAGATAATTCCTCATTGTAAAAGTTATGACAAATAGTTATATTCCTTCGATTATCGTTGGTTATCAGATCGTGGGCAAAGATGACGATGGACATATAAAAAGTGAAAGAGGTGAACGGAAGAAAATGAAAGATGGAAAGTAGGCTTCAGACTGGACGAAAACAATGAGATGAGAATAAAAATGAAAGGAAGATAAAAGAGAAGAAGAATGAATAGCGGCCGAAGAGAAATGGGAAACATAAAAAGAGTAACAAAAATTGCGAAAAGGAATAGGGAAATAAATAATTTTGGTTACAAGAAATGAGAGAAAGGAAGAAGAAGGCAACAAGCGAAGAGAAGGGAGAAGGAGACTGGTGAAGAGAAGGAAAGAAGGGACAAGCGAAGAGAAGGAAAGAGGGGACAAACGAAGAGAAGGAAAGAAGGGACAAGCGAAGAGAAGGAAAGAAGGGACAAGCGAAGAGAAGGAAAGAGGGGACAAACGAAGAGAAGGAAAGAAGGGACAAGCGAAGAGAAGGAAAGAGGGGACAAGCGAAGAGAAGGAAAGAAGGGACAAGCGAAGAGAAGGAAAGAGGGGACAAGCGAAGAGAAGGAAAGAGGGGACAAGGAAGAGAAGGAAAGAAGGGACAAGCGAAGAGAAGGAAAAGAGGGGACAAGCGAAGAGAAGGAAAGAAGGGACAAGCGAAGAGAAGGAAAGAAGGGACAAGCGAAGAGAAGGAAAGAGGGGACAAACGAAGAGAAGGAAAAGAAGGGACAAGCGAAGAGAAGGAAAGAAGGGACAAGCGAAGAGAAAGGAAAGAGGGACAAACGAAGAGAAGGAAAAAGAAGGGACAAGCGAAGAGAAGGAAAGAAGGGACAAGCGAAGAGGAGAAAAGAGGGGACAAGCGAAGAGAAGGAAAGAAGGGACAAGCGAAGAGAAGGAAAGAGGGGACAAGCGAAGAGAAGGAAAGAAGGGACAAGCGAAGAGAAGGAAAGAGGGGACATGTGAAAGGGGGGGGGGAGAAGAGAAATGTGAAAAGAAGAAAGATGCAACTAAGAAAAGCAACAGGAGATAACAACGCAAAATGATGCGGAGGAGGAGGTGACCAAAGTAATAAACGACAAGGAAGAGGACGTGACAGTAGAAAAATATATGAAGAAACAAAAAAGGAAAACAAATCGATGGAGAAACGAAGATTGCTAGATAAATAAAATAATGAGGGAGTAAGTGTAGAGGGGAGAAAGAAGAATATGCAAAAGAATGTGAGGAGGAGGAAGAGGGAGTAAAAAGAGAATTAGATTAAAAAAAAAAAAAATGGAAGAAGAGATAATCATCATATCCGGAACCAATTTATTCGACACACTAACATTTCGATGGAGATCGAAACTTTTGGATTATCTAATGATAGAAGTACGTTTTACTATATGAATACTTAAGAATTAGAACCTAATCTGTATTCATCAAAAATGTATTGATTTCATGCCTTCATTTTATTTCGCCTCAAGTACAAGTCCCAGTTACTTTATGCGTCTCTTTTATTTTCTACGATGAATCCACCTACGAAGCTTCACACACATTCACATGAAAGAAATAAGCATTTAACTCGTTTTCATAATTATTTCCTATTCCTTTACAAGTCCGAATAATGCGAGTAAAAGGCTGAGGAGAGCGTGACAGAAGTTAGTAGAGGTGAAGTAGTGAATGAATTAATAGGAGTCAAGATGGAAACTAAACAGAAGAGAGAGAGGGAATGTGAGTGATAAAGACAAAAAAAGAGAAGTTAGACATATAAAGAGGGAGACATGTACACACGCACACCAAAAAAATAAATAAATAAATAAATAAAAGAGGTTTAGAGTGAGAAAAGAATCAGAAAGAAAATCTGAGTGTGCGTGTCCAAAGATGGGATAAAAAAAAGAAACAGGTAAACAAAGAAGCAAAAACTGGTGAATGATGAAAAAAAGGGCAAAGGAAGATTATGAAGACGAAAAAGTAGAAAAGGAGGAGGAAAGGAAAAGACAAAGATGAAAAAACATTAAAAAAAAAATAGAATATTAAGAAAAAGTAAACGACAACGCAAAAAATAAGAATACAACGGAAAAGATGACAACAACGAAAAAAGAAAAAGACGACGAAGGGCAAAAAAGACGGTGAAAAATAAAAATACGAATAAAGAATGTCGACGACAACAAAAGAAAGAAAGAATACTAGGGAGAAACATGAAGTTATGAACAATGGATTTGTTTAACGGCATATGAAATCATTACGGGTCATTTAATGCCGAAATTTAATTTTCTTGAGAGATTTGAAGTAATAAAAATGACATGTTATTCTGCTTTCGCAATTCAATACATGGTAGATGATACTTAGCTTTTCTGCATCTACAAGTTCGTGTGAAAAATTGCTAATATGTGTGTTTTATTTATTTTGTTTTTGTAAGTTATTTTGTAATACATTTTTTTTAAATTGTAGGCTATTATATGTCACAAAGTTCATGTCGGTAGTTTGGTTGATTTTGTTTAGCGGCATATCAACCACTATAAGTTATTCAACGCCTAAATATTTTGAACGCAATTGTATGCCTTCAACTACAGATAAATTGTACTAATGGTCATGTATTGTTGGTCATTTTTACATAAAAATGTCTTGCTGGTATTTTTACTATTAAAATGTATTTTTATACTTTCATAGTGTTTTGGTTGGAGAGCTCACTATTTAACTATAGCTGGGGTGCTACTACGCCGGAGATAATAATGATTTACTGATACAAGTCCTACGGATTAACCCATTCCTGGGAGGAGAAGAGGGGGTTTCATACTTTTCCCAAAAGTAAATGAATATAAAGAAGCCGATTGGAATTGGAACTCGAGATCCGAATTCCGATTCAGAGCTGTTTTCCATTACACCACCCATACATCCAAGCTTACAGCGCCTCGTATTCTCAAGCCGTCACTCATCTAGATACTGAACAGACTCAACGTTGCTTAACTTCGGTGATCGTACGAGAACCGCTGTTTCAACGTTATATGGCCGTAAAATAAAAAAAAAGAAAGAAAAAAAACGCGACAAAATGAAAACAAGAAAATAAAAAGTCGATCTTGATCAAATTCTTTTCTTTGCATCTTTTCAACCATAGAGCAGATAATTGCAATTTCAGACAAAAAAAAATGATTCAACACTTTTTTTTATTGGCTATACAAGGCAAAGTAAACAGCCTTATTCGACCACCATTTTTTTTATTTTTGGCCCTTGCATTTTATATCATCACAACGGAGATGACGAACAGGAAGAAATTTATTTTTTGTGCGCGCCCTAATTTCAAACATTTTTGAACAATCTACTCCTTTTCTCCCATCTTTTTCCCGCTTTTTCCTTTGTGTGTTTGGGATGGATTTTCTTTTTCATTGAATACCTTCTCTCCTTATCCACACGCTTCTTTCGTCGCTTCTCTTTTTGAGCAAAATTATTAATCAGGTTTGATTCAGAAATATTAAAGAAAAAGCAGCTGTAGAGAGTCATTGTTACGTAAGTCCTGGCATGTCAGGAAATCAAAAGTAATTATATATATATATATATATATATATATATATATATATATATTCATTCAAGCATGTTTGGTTAAATAATTTAGATGTATTATGTCTATTTATTTTAGTTTTAATTCTTTCAAATCAGAATTAATTTCTTGGTAGCTGTAGGAAATTGATTAAGAAAAATTCCAAACTTTTCCTTCAAATAATTTTTATTTTCTCACAGTACTTTCAATCTCATCTGCGACATCTTCAGAAGGTTAAAATATCTGTGAATCAATCTACAGAAGTATCGTAAATTAAAAATATTTTTTTTTTACAACGTTCCAAATTCGAAGTTGGGGGGAGTTAATTTTTGTAATTTTTTATTTAAATATACAAAAAATGAAAAATGTTATTAGTTTTTAGTTATAACATTTTAATTTAATATTTTATATAAAACTTTGCTATACTCATATTTGACTTTACTAATCTTTGGCCGCAGTTTTTTTATACAAAGAGCTTATAGAATTTAAGTTTTTGCTTATTATTATTATTTTGATGAAGTATTAATAATACATCTAAATTATTTAACCAAACATACCTGAATGAAAATATGGTGCCTATATATATATATATATATATATATATATATATATATATATATATATATATATATATATATATATTAAAAAGAAGAGAAGAGAGGTGCCGCAAACGTTTTTGGTTGTAATGTGGATTTATTTAGAAAAAATATTATGCTTTGTTTTACATAATTTTACGACACGTGTTTCTGGTCTCGCGACCGTCTTCAGGTAAAAGTGGAGATTTCTACATATTATTAAAAATAATTAATTTTTCTTCATGTTCAATGTGAAATATTCTCGATATGAGACATTCTCTGTTTGTGTGTTGGTAATCCGAATTTCTTTCTAGACAAATATATATATATATATATATATATATATATATATATATATATATATATATATATATATATAAAAAGTGAAATCAGAAATTTTCAGAAATTGAAATCAATGTACCGAGTTCAATTTCCGTTTCCTTCATTTGAAGGCGGCTGTTGTGGGTGAAGTAGTAGGACGAACGAGGCTATATTGTCTGGAATGGCAACCAGTCTGGGAGAAGGAAATTCTAAATTCAAACCCAGCCTGATATGACCGTAGTACATGTGACGCCTTTATAACTTTCATAGATTACGGAACACATGACTTAGTGATGTATATTGAAGGAACCACTACGTACACACATAATTAGGTGCGTATTTGGGCAGCAGTCCCTCTCTAATACATGTTTAATTAAGTGTTTTATTGTATTTGTATGTACACTATTGTAAATGGTTGGTATGTTGCTAAAAGATAGACACATTTTTAATTCCCGAATACGAAAAGTACACCGTGGCCGTGTTCGTATTTACAATACCAAAAGCCTAAAAAGTGATTAGTCGAAAGTGCTCGGAACGAACAATCATTTAGACAATTTCTACACACACTAAGTCCCCCCACCCAACCCAAAAAAAGAAATCTCTTTTTCGCATATTAGAAAAATACAGATGTATCATGTCAATCATTTTAATTATACAATATTTGATCAAAAAGTATCGGGACTGACGCTATAGAAAGAAAACCACAACACATCAATTCCGCATTTAATTTCCTCCAAAGTAGCGTTCTTCTGAAGCCACACACTTTATTCAGCATGGTTTCTAGTGATGAAAGCATTCCTAGAACTCCTTTTTTGGGTAGCGAGCAACTGCCTCGGGGCATTCTCTTGGATTTCTTCGACGTCTTGAAATTTTGTTCCTTTCAAGTGAGATTTGCTTTTTGTAAGGAGGAAAAAAAGTCGCAAAGAACGAGATCTGGGGAATATGGTGGTTGTTAACCTAGGGAATGTTTTTCCTTGGCCAAAAACCTGCTGCACAAGCCATTTTCATTGACGAAACCACGGTGGTGTGGTGAGAAGACCACACTCTACACATCTTCCTTCCAAGCACTGCTATAAACAAAGGAAAAGATCGAGAACGTTATAACATAGTGTGTATGCGCGACAAAGCCATAGGATAATCTATGCCAAGCGCTTCATCCTTTAACGTATTTTAGATCCGCCACTTTAGCAAAAGTCCCGATACTTTTTTTTATCAAACCTTGTATATAATTAAAACGATTGACATTATACTAAAAATATGATACTATAAACTATGCCAATTCCTTTCATTACATATGTGATCATGGCTCTCCATAGATGGTATTTATCAATCCACCCACGGGGATCGAATGTGGCACAAGGCCTTTTTAATGTGGGTATCTCTGAGCCCGTAGGCCCAGCCAAAAATAAATAAACATCCAAACCCGCCGAGGCGGTCCAGTTCCGTCAACCTCCCCCAACGAAACCCTACCCTTCGGCAGAGCTTCGTCCGGATTCCTCTCTGCAAGCAGAGAGTTCGACAGACACCCGACCCGGCAACTCACAAAGCGCAGATACTACACTTTGATCCTAGCCACCGGGCCGAGCGGGTATTCTTTTTTTTTTCTCTCCATAGATTCCTTTTCTTTATTATTTCTGAATTACTATGATTTATTACCTCGAGGCTGTGTAATGGTTAGCAAGCTTGTCTCGCTAGAACAAATACGACTGAGTAGTGAGTTCGATTCTCACTGGGTGCTCCATACTTTCGGCCATGTGCCACATCTAAGCTACGCTTGGAAGAAAATCACCACCCTGATTTATTGGGAAAGATAGTGGAATTGTTTCCTGTTACTTTCTCGGTTTTGATTTCAGAGTTGTCCTAAATTGGTTAACATTCAAAGCTAGAGAACCCAGTCTACTTTTCTATTTAACTTATAGCTGGTGCGAGAAGAGATGCATCCATAGCTTTCCAAATCGTCGATTCCTGTAAACGTTATTCTACTTACATATCTGTTGACGTAGAAGAAAGAGGATTTTATAAAATATTAAACTTGATAGATTAGCAATTCTTTTTTCTCGTTCACTTGTTTATATCAAGGGTATGGAGTCTCTGCTACAATTTAATTTTTTTTATCTAATTTTATTATAAGCTTAGTTTAATATTCAAAAAGTGGTAAACACCAATAAGTAAATAAAGAGGATATTTTTTTATATTTGATAAATAAAATATAATTGCAAGATTAAGGCTTATAAAACACATTTTGTTTTAGAAAGACAAAATAGCTAAAAAATTGATCTGCATCCTATCTGCGAAATTGACGCCTCCCTTAGGTTATTTTTATTCCTAACACTCACTTCTACTCAGCTCGACTCCATCATAATAATATTATGATGTCTGAGAGAGAAATAGGAGCACGCCAACATAGTGATGTTCAGACACTTCTTGAAAAAAAATTTCTATATTTTTGACGGTGGGACCAGTCTGTTTAAGTAGTCCTCTGTTTCTTTATTTTTTCTTCTTTTTTTGTTAGTCATTTTTAATGAAACAGACAATAAACTACATCCAGAAGCAAGGCCTCTAATCGGGAGATTGGAGGATTTGCGGAGCGTAGAAGCCCCTCTTATTTGCTGATGTTCCAAATTCCATCCTGTGCCGGGGTGATAGCACCTGTTAGGGTCCCAAGTATGGGAAAATATCGACCCCCCCCACAAAAACACTATGAAAGTATAAAAATACATTTTTATAGTAAAATACCAGCAATACATTTTTATAGTAAAAATAACAAACAATGCATATTTGTAGTAAAATGACCAGCAATATATTTATAGTAATATAAGAAACAACACAATTTTAAAGAAAAATGACCCACAATACATTTTATAGCCGAATTAACAACAACACATTTCATAGTAAAATGATGAACAATACATTTTATCCCTAGTTGAAGGCACACAATTGCGTTAAAAATATATTTATTTGAAGCCATAAAATGTGTTCAAAATATATAGATTATGGCATAGTGGGTGATATACCACAAAACAAAATCAACTAAACCAACCAAAATTAATGAAACATGTATTTAAGCGGGGATACTGCTCAGATACAGAACTATCTATCTATCTGTCTATATATATATACACACACACACACACACATATATATATATATATATGTTTGTGCGTGTGTGTTTGTGTGAGTCATAAATAATTGACCAATTGACATATTTAGAGATATATAAAAGAATGATTTGTGTTTGTGCCTGTGTGATATTCACGTGATAAGAGGCAGACATCAGGGAATTTTAGAATGCATTGCAAATGACAAGAGATAGGTCTTCCAGGCACGAAGATAAAACAGCGATATATAGAAATGTTGCCACTTCACGTCTGTTGAGGACTCACCGGAACAGGCAAAACCCAAGCTGGCTGTCCAGTGAAAAACGAAAATGTAAGGAAAAAACGAAAAAGATTAAAAACGGGCGGGAAGAAATAAAGAAAAATCAATAAATAAGGCACAGAAAGAGAAGCAGAGATAAAGTTAGAAAGAAGCAGTATGAAGGAAAGGTTTAGACGAAGAGGAGTTGAGGTATTAGAAAGACGTGAAAGTTTAGAAATTGAAAAACAGAGAGAACGTGAGAAGTAAGGCGGAGAAATAATAGAAGGAATAGCTGCCGGAATGTGTTGAAGTTTTGAGAAAAAAGCATAAAGAGAGGAAAAGAAACAGAAGGAGGGATAAAGATTTATGAAATCAAAGAAAGAAAGATGAGTAAAATAAAAGGGAAAAGATGACGATTTGTCAAAATAAAGAAGAAATAAAATTCATTAATAGAAAGGAAGTTGATTTGTAAAAAAAAATGAGGAAAACGTTTATGAAATCAAAATAGGAATATTTGTAAAAATAAAGAAACACAAGTTATAAAATTAAGGAAAGAAGATGATTAGTAAAAATGAATGAAAGTGAAGAAAGTGTGTAAACATAAAGAAAGACGTTTTTTAAAAAATATCGAAAAAAAGAAGTATGTCTATAAAAATAAAGAAAAAAAGGAACAAAGTTTGTAAAAAAAAGAAGAAAGGTAGAAATTGATAAAAAGGAGGAAGATAGGAAGAAAAAGAATTAAAAAATAAGAAGAGAAAATTATAAAAAGAAAAATGAATTGTAAAAAAAAAGAAAAGTCTATAAAAACAAATAAAGATCTGTAAAAAGAAAGAAAGACTTGTAAAATGGGGAAGATGTATCTAAATAAAGAAAAAAGAAAATTTATTAAAAGTGAAGAAAAATCTGTAAAAAATATAGAAAGAAGGATCATTTAAAAAACAAATAAGGAAGAAGATTTGAAAAACAGATAAAAAAAGAAGTTCTGAAATAAGATTCGAAAAATAAAGAAAAAAGAAAAAAAAGATAAAGATGTGAAAAAACAACGAAGCAAGAAGATTTGAAAAAAGGAGGGATCATTTGAAAAAACAAAGACTTTGATTAGAAAAACGAAGAAAAAGGAAGAAGATTTTTGTAAAAACGAAGGAGAAAGATGCGAAAAACAGAAGGAAAAAGATTTGAAAAATAAAGAAGGAAAATGATTTGAAAAATAAAAACAGAATAAAGTTTGTCAAAGAAAGAATGAAGATTTGAAAAATGAAATAAGGAAAGAAGAAAGAAAATCTGTAAAAATAATAGCTGGTCAAGACCAGTCTAAGCCAATTAGAAACCTTGGTTGATTTTACAATTCAACTCTTGTTGGTTTATTTAATGTTGAATTTTGTATGGATCATCCACTGAGGTTCTATGACGCTTCTTACTCATAATGTTCACAGAGAAAAGCTTCGCTATTACCCACACACCGAGGTCTCTACTAAATGGATTCCTCAAAGTTGTGTTGATATTGATTAATTTTTCTCCCAATGCTACTATAGCGAGTTTGATCCTCACGCGGTGTCCCACACTCATGGCTTTATACTAGTGTAGGCCTCGATGTAGAGTAGTGGTTAGCGAGCCTGTCACCCAGATTACTGCTGAATATATTTTAATCCTAACTGGATGCCAAATATTTGTGGGCTTCTGTCGTATTAATATAATCTGAGTAAAGAGTGAAGGAGCTATAGAAAGAGAAATAAAGAGAGGGGAGATTTGTGAAAGAAAGAAAGAAAGGAGAAAGGAAATTATAATTTGTTTCATGACAATGGAGAAGACAAGAAGAAAGAGAAATATTGAGAGGAGAGATTTGTGAAAGAAAGAAAGGAGAGAAGAGAAGAGAAGAGAAGAGAAGAAAGAAAGAAAGAATAGAAATTATAATTTGTTTTAAGACATTGGAGAGGACGAGAAGAAAGAAAAATATAGAAAGGAGAGAAGAAAGAAAGAAGAGAAGAGAAGAGAAGAGAAGAGAAGAAAGAAAGAAAAAAATTATAATTTGTTTCATGATAGTGGAAAGGACGAGAAGAAAGAAAAATATGAAGATTCAAAGAGACAGGAAAGGAGTGTAAAGAAGATAGAGAAATACTAAAAAGAAAGCGGGAAAGTGACCGAAGTATTTGAGATAGATAGAGATGGGGAGAAAAGGGGGAAAAAGTTAAAAAGAACGCGGAGAGACAGAGAGACAGGCAGACAGACAGCGAGAAAGAGAAGAAATCCGTGGTCAGAACATAATATAAACGCAGTGGAGTAGGAATGCACATGCGCAAAGTTATTGTCTCCCTTCCGTTTCCGGCGAAAACATCTGCGCCAGCACAGGTGACGTTGCCCTGTTTCAACAAGGCAAATAAAATATCGAATAAAATAAACATTCAATCAATTTGACATTAAAAAAAACTAAGAAAATAAACTGTCTCCATTATGGCGAAACTGTTTATCAAATCTCAGAAGTCAAGGACTCCTCCTTCGCGCGTGTGTGTGTGAGTGTTGTTGTTGTAGTGGTGGCTGTTATTATTATTATTATCAAAAATATCTTTTAAACACGAGGAAACCACGGTGTTCGTCACGGCGAGCAAAGTAACAATTTTCAATTTTTTTTAATATTACCACCATCCTAATCATCATCATTGCCACTATCAACAACAATAAATGTGTTGATGCTGTTGAATTCAATCCTAACATACAAAGATCAACATAAGATTGGGTCTAATCATAGGAAGATAAATATATTTTCCAGAATGATGTATGGCCATCACTCTGAACCAGTCATAGAAGGTTACTACTCTTTGGCGACTTTAACATTCATAATGACAGACATATAAAAAAACCCAATAAACCAGACATAGTGTTTAAAGCGAAAACAATGCCTTCTCATCAATAGTAAATGCAATCAGATAAAAATATATCTGTTAAAAAATATAACAAAATGAGTAAATATAAGAAAACTGAGCTTGAAAAAGAATGACACCTTAAAACTACGGTTATTCATGATTGGAGCCCTGAATACGATCAAAGAAGGTATAACAATGAACATTAACAAAATCCCTAGCAGCCCCAGTTTATAAGAGATTACAAAAAATATAATGTGTGGAAATGGTCATCTACTTCGGAGAGAAGAAAAATATATACGTAAAAAAATATCATCATGTTAAGTATCACTTAACATTAGCGCCTGCGCAGTGCATATATTTACGACGTTGCCTTACACCTTTTCGTGTCGTGGCTATCCCGTGAGGTTGAGGATGATGGTCTTGCTATGTTTGTCTCAGTCAATTGGGTTTGTGAATATTGAGATGGATAATGAGACCGATTTTTGCTTGAAGGTTCCTTCGACAGTGAGGATAGTTTGTTCCGGATGGTGGATTAGAACTTGGTTGCTGTCTTTCTTTTCGACGTTTTCTTTCTTTTTCTTTTCTGAACTAGGGCTGATCGTTTGTTTTTCGAAGATTGTTGTTCCATCTCTGACAATGGATCTCTAGAGATCTCCGTCCATTGCACTCGATTCTCAGCTGTTGATGTCCATGTTACATTTCTTCAGGTTTTGTTTCAGAACGTCCTTGAATCTTTTATTTTGACCTCTTCTTTTCCGATTTCCTTCTTTGAATTGGGAGTTAAAGACTTGCTTTGGCAGGCGGGTGGCATCCATTCGTACCAGTCAAAGTTGATTTTTTATAACGATGGTTTCAGTGTTGGTCATTTTAACTTGTTCCGGTACGCCGACCTTAGTTCATCTGTCTTTCCAGGTGATGTTTAAGATACTTCGAAGACGACGCCGGTGAAAGTTTTCAAGGACTTTCAGATGTCGTCGATAAGTTGTCCAGGTCTCAGAGGCATACAAAAGAATTGGTGTCACTACTGCCTTGTACACTTTCGGTGACTGTTCTGATGTTAAGAACTTGGAAAACCCTATTTCGAAGGTGACCAAAAAGCTGAACCTGCACATCCATTTTGAATGTGTTATTTAGGAATAAGTGTTCAAACTCAAGTGTCGCTGCCGACACTTGAGTTTGAACATAGATCGCCACTGAGCAAACACAGGTGATCCCATTATTGAATTAAGTAGACCACGTGATCATAGAGGAAACGCATATATAGGAAGTCATGTGACGTCTAGGTTGATCACTTTTTCTAATATATTCTCTATTACTATACAGACCGCTATTCTCTACTCTATTCACTATACTATTTTTATCACTATACGGATTACTATTCGAGCGAGGATTATCGAGCAAGTACTATTAGCGCGAGTGTTATTCGAAGGCATCAGTATTGTTCAACGGTGTATTATAGTTGCATCTGCGATTACAAAGACTTTACTACAACGAGCTTTACGAAACTGGCAACTAGTATTCATTGAAATCACAAAAGTGGCAACGAGTGTTCGTTGATATCACAAAAGAAAGTCAATGCTAGATGTTTCGGGTAATGAGTCTGTAAATGGTGACACTGAACAGAAAGTAAAAGAAGTCAATAATTAAATTATTATTGTTTATAGGGTGCGCATATTTCAGTAATTCAAGCAACACCGCATTCCGCGCGTTTTCAGTCGCCATATTGAAAGATTAGCGATTGTTTTCACATCACCTTGTGTAACTGTTCCCAGTTCTCTCGAAATATATGATCGGAATTTGAGTTTCGTGTTACTGTCGTCGTTTAGCGAGCGAGCTTGAAGGCTTGATCGTGTGATGCCTGAAGGGAGAGTCGGAAGAGTTACGTGTCTATGAGCACAAAAAAGAACGGACCAACAAAACTATTTACAAGCCAACTGTAATTGAATTCTGGACAGTTTCCTCCCAAACAAAAAACTATCAGAAATGGGACTGAACCGACGAATGCCATGGAGAAAGCATGTGAGAAATGAGAAAGTTTAAATAATAGGTACTGCATAGAAATTGCTGCTAATTACCAGGAAAAGTAGCTTACATTTTTGGATACATAATGAGAAAAGAAGAATTTAACTGACACTGAAAGTAATGGAAAATAGCAAATAACCTATTTGACGATTTCAATGAATGGAAGGCTGATAAAAAAATCTACAAAGAGGAAGAACACCGCTTATGTCTTGAAAGGACATATAGCACATAGAGAAAGACATGTTCAACAGATTCGGATTGTTGAAAGCGGCATTGGCGAGCAGAAATCAAATTGCGGACGAAGCTGTTCCGTTTCACTTAGCAAAAATCATAAAAACACAACAATTACACGCTAAGAGATTCTGCCCGTAGTATACGGAGCATTATTAAAAGAAAACATCAGCGATGAACAACTTTTTTGATTTTATATCTCAAGTAATTAATAATTTGTATTATATATATATATATATATATATATATATATATATATATATATATATATATTACATACTGTTATATAAACGTACATATGAATACTAATGGGTATGTCCCAATCCTCATAAATACGTTAGACACTATTGTAAGGGGTGGGTAATATGCTATCAAAGTAGTTCACCACTAGGCAGTGGATTACCTACTTCACGCTGCTGGCGAGTGTTGTATTTTGTTGATTTTATAAAAGATTACCATTTCATTTCCAACATCCGTTTTGGTTATTCCTCATTCTGTAACCTTTTCTAGGTTACAACACATATAATAGGAATTAAAATTACCTCATAGTTATGATCATTTCACCTTATAGATTGAAATTATATATATATATATATATATTGTTGAGATGTTGAGTGTTTCCCCGTGCGTGTATTGAAATAAGGACAAACACATACGTAGGGAAAAATACTGGTATATCTGAAGAGGTATTTACAACAGAGAGATTAGTAGTCAAACGAACGCAGGTTAGTCAGTAACATTCAGAAAGAGTATAAAGTCCAACTGTATCTTCCGGTAGAGAGACGGAAGTGTGATGGTCACCTGATCTCCCAGAACTCTATAGAACTGTCCTATTAGTAGTAGAGAGATCAGTGCATTCTGATGAGAAGGTGGGTGGCCCCAACATATATATATATATATATTATATCTATATATCTCTCTCTCTCTATATATATATATATATCTCTATATATATATCTCAATATATATATATACATGTAATTTTTATATATATTATTTACATATTATACATGTGTCGTACTTCTTGGAAAGCGCTCAATATGATATATATATATATATATTATCTCTATCTATAAAATGTAGGATGTGTGTGTAACGAATGCACGGCCGCAATTTTCGACGGATTTGCAACAAAATTTACATGCACATGCTCCAAGTTAGCGGAAAGCCAAGACCGACTTGGCATTTCCCAACTCCCATTGATAATGGTTTTTCCAGTAACGAGTCCTTCTTTAAAGCTGATTGTTTTGTGTTCATTTTGTTTAGTTCTTTTTTCGTAACAGATTTAATGTTTAGTATAGAGCTTACAAAAAATCGCAGTGTGAGATAGGCAAGAAGTAAGGCATGTAACAACATCGGCACGGCAAAAGGCACTCCTTTAAAGGCAAGGAAGGGCAAACATATTTTAAGTCAAGTGATAGCGATTGCCTTATGAGTCGTACGATTTTTGAATCAAGCACGGGCAACGCCGGGCCATGCTGCTAGTATATATATATATATATATATATATATATATATATATATATATATAATAGAACAAATGCATGAGAAAACTCCTTGGCATTTTCGATTGGGAACATAAAATCAATGAGTTTGGGCGGAAAAAGTTGAAAGTTTTGTGGGCTACAAGGAATCTCTTCTCTCCACTGTCAAATGGAGAAAAAATGGCGTAGTTTGGACATGTTACAAGGCAGACAGCCTTTGCAAGGCCATCATGCAAAGCACCGTTTAAAGACCGTTGTGGAGGAGATTCAATAGGGCTTCTACATTCAGACACTCCTACGATTAAAAGTCAAGTGGATGATGATATTCATATATATATATATAGAGAGAGAGAGAGATGTGTATATATATATATATATATATATACACAAAACATCTCTCTCTCAATATATATATATATATATATATATATATATATATATATATACATGTAATTTTTATATATTATTTACATATTATATATGCGCGGTACTTCTTGGAAAGTGCTCAATATCAGTGATAGAGCTAACATATTTAGTTGATTGAATGTAAGTTTGTGACCTTGGATTTCACTCCCTTACAATCGTCAGACAAACTGACGATTGCAAGGACGTGAAACTCAGGGTCACAAAATTCACGTTAATCCAACTATATATATATATATATATATATATATATATATATATATATATATAAATATAAAGAGAGAGACAAACATTGTATATCGTTTGATTTGCCTCATTTATCTTTGGAAGAAGTGAGTTTCTGTTTCAGTTCGCCAATGTCATCTGGTAAATATTTTTAGTGTCGAATTAATCTCACCAGCAATTTTATTTAAAGAGAAGGCGACTGGGAAGATTAAGTAAATTTAAAGAAAAAAAGAAATCGAAAAAAAAAAAAAAAGAAAAAAAAAAGCAAGACCAAAATTGCACCGCAAAGCATCACGGGGAAATTGAGTGATTAATGTTTAAGTGTAAGCGAGTCCAATTCATACTGAAGATATAGGTGGAAACCTTAGAACTGATTTTTCTCGGGGCTATGAGAACTGGAGAGAGTTTTGGACTTTAAAAGACTACATTTTTTTTTTTTTTAAATCTCCCCTTTTCTGTATTTTTTCTATTTCTTCTCATTATGGGAGAAAAGTGTTGAGAAGTATTTTCCCGCCTTTTCTCAACTTTGTACAAATAAAGATTTTTAATTAAAATCCAAGTTTTTGATTTTGTCTCTTGTAAATTCTTTGGTCTTATTGTCTCAAATAAAACATTTCTGTTTATCTTTCGTTTTTCTGTCCCGTTCATCATGTTTGGCCCTATGTATTTGCGTCGAAGCTTTTATTTATATCCCCCCCATTAAATTGCACAGTCCCTAAAGACGTCAACAAAGATGACTCTCGATAAATTCATTTTACTTAACATCTGTAAACTGTGCATTGCTATGATTCTTCTTTGGTAAGACTGTAGAATAATTTCTCCTTTGCTTTCTCCACAGTTTTGGGGATGATGAAAAGTTACTAGTTTAGTTTTGGGAATACGGAAATTTACAAACTAGTTTTCTCTATCGAGCTGGGAGATCAACTGACTAACTCTGGTCATTTAGATTTTGGGAGGTGCATCCTAGATTTGAAAGTGGTTCTACAGGAGGATGTAAGCAACCAGAAGGTTTTTAAGGCAAATGGAAACAAAAAGGATACTTAGAATCGGAAAGAAACAGTTGAAAATTTAAGGACTCATAATGAGGAAAGAAGGCTTAAAAAATTTGGCACACGAAAGACATGTTTAAAACAAGTGGAATAGAGGGAAACAGCGAGCAACTTACCTCACAAGCTTGTGCAAGTAGAAGACAGAACAAGGAATGGATGGGACAGAAGAGACAAACGTTGTTATGAGCTACAAAAGATAGGAAGTTGTGGAAAGCCTTGATCGGCAACATCATGAAAGGACACAACAGCTAAGAGAAGGAAAAGACTGTTATAAGTACAGTCGCCTTGTACATACAATATTATATATAAAATATATGACCATTTATATGAAGATGTTCTAATAGGGTAACTGGCCCAGTCAACAAAAAAAAAAAAACTGACCAAATGACAACATGTGCGATACGTAATGTTATCGTTGTACAGACTAACAACACAAGACTAAATGCGTAACAGTATTGTTTATTCAACACCGAACTTCGTTAATTAATACTGGCGAGTGGGTATGTGGCATTGTATGCTTCCTTCGAACGTAGATTCTTCTTCACCCGATGATGTAAAATACCGCCATCTCGAATGGAGAGCTTAAATAGCTGCCAGAAACCCGATTATCCCACGTGTGCACACAATAAGCGTAATTGGTATGTCGGGAACAGCTACTGATATCAAAGGCCTCAATCTGCACCTTGTGGCTGAGAGGTCATCTTCCAGGTCAAGCTACTGGTGCGCCAGGCTTCTCTGATACTCTAGTGCAAAGTCTATTTGGTATCATCTGGGGTGAATTCAGTACATACTGGTGTCACCACAGATTAAGGCTGATTATTGATTTAAAACTCGATTAAGGCGATCTTGTATTTCCTGGCGTGAGTTACAGACTACAAATATTTTTTGGGAGAGTTTTTTTTTTTTTTTTGGTTGGATTGAATACAGTTTCGCATTTCTTTGTGTTATAATGCTCGTATAAGTTCATAGTTCTGGTTAATAATATTCCAAAGAAAACACCGGAACAAAAGATTAGTCAAGAAACTATTTGATCACATGTATTAATAATACAATAATAGCAAATGATGTAATTAGTGCGGCAATGCGTACGACACACTTTGCGACAACTGTTCCTATAAGCGGACACCCTACTCATTGTGAGTGGACCAGCCTATTTTAAACAATATAGTGTGGAGCAGGTCGGTCGTCTTTCTACACATCTCCCTTTTTAAGATCCGCATTTACTTTTGGATACGTACTTGCTTCTTTTGGGGTTCACTTCCAACATTTCACTTGGAAATCTTTTTCTATTACTAACACGGTGTGTTTGGATATTGACAAGTCAAAAGTATCGTACAGAACTTCCATAGGTAAATCTGTCGGGTTCTTATTTCCTTAGTATATTTTGGTTTTAACTGGTTTAAATGCCTTTTATGTCGCCAATTACAACCTTGTTCCATATAAATCATTCTGCCAATGCGATTTACTATTCCACCATCTTCCCAACTCTCCTTATCTGCCTTGTAGACCCTGAAGTAAACCTTATATTCTATAGTTAATTTCATACTATGTCAACTTTTCATTTTTATTCCAGGTAGTGATTTGTGAAACATTAGTTCCACAGTATTAGGGCTAGTGGTCAGTCTATAAATTCCTTCCTGATTGATTTCTTTAACGCCCTTTTGAACGTATCAACAAAACATTCAGTCTGACCTTGGGTGGTATGGCGGTGTTGTTGTATGTTTAAGTTCATAGTATTTGTAAAAAAAATTGAAAGTCACTCGAAGTAAATTATATATTATCAGATACTATAGTATCTGGAACTCCAATTCTTGAAATCAGTTCCTGGATAAGAATAACAGTTACAGTGGAAGTAACTAACATTTTGAAAGTCAAGTAATACGCTTCGCGTAATCAACATGCAACCTATGTCAAGGTTTCTCAGGATTAGGCTCAGGTTGATACTTTACAAGTGGTAATTTTGTCGCTAGAGCACAGCCTCTGTATGACTTTACCTAATTTTGAATATCCTGGTCCACTTTAGGCCAATATGCGTAACTTCTCATAACGGTATCTGTCTATATTTCTGAGATGAGGTATTATGTACACTATTTACATTATTCGGACTATTGTCCTCATCTTTGTCGCCATATTTATTACAACGTTTCGGTCGTTGTGCGCTCCGGCCTTCTTCGGGTGATTGGAATGTCGAACTGAACACTTTATTTCGCTCAATATGAGAACTGATAAAAAATAGTTGCTGAAGACATTAGGTTTATAATACCCAGAAATTCATACACATATGTTCCCAAGGGCACATGGCACAGTGGATAAAGGCGTTAGTTTGATCCAGTGACAGGACCCAAAGAGTGTGAGTTCAATACCTGATTAAGGCGGTGGAGAACTTAGAGAGGGGAATTATCAGGAGATAACTGATAACTAACATCCATTAGACATGGCACGTAGAACAGTCTATCCCAGTGAGCGAAATAAAGGGTACAACGGCCGAAACGTTGTAATAAATATGGCGACAAAGATGAGGACAATAGTCCGAATAATGTAAATAGTTCTCATAAGGGATTTCATTTTTTCACATTCTAGAATATCCTACATGAAACGTGCAAGGATCATGAATTACATCACAGATCCATCTAAATTTTACGTCATTCGTCATTTGGAAAATGTAGTCATCAATCTTCTTGAATTTTACTTTAATTTCGTCCCAAATCATGGTTAGTTCCCTTATTGTGTTATACAAAACGCTTTTTATCTCATTTTCAGAAATTAAAGAAGCAATCACAATCTCCTCAAAAGGTTCCTTAAATTTAGGGATTAATCTGGACAAATCATCTGCATGTCTCAATTTCTTTGATGCTAAATACTGTTTCTATAAGCGGGTGTTCTACCTCATAGTGAATGGACGTGTCTATTTTCAACAATTTACTGTAGAGCAGGTTGGTAGTCTTTCTATACAAGACCTTACACATTCACAAGTACTAGCTCAAACAATATAGAAAATCATTTACATAGACAAGGAGGCGCTGAAAAATTTCCGAACTGACCAAGAATCATATTTCTGACAAATTCTGCTCTTTGGTTATATGGAAATTCGGTCGGACCAAGTATACTTGTGTGTGTGTGTGTGTGTGTATGTGTATGGTGGAGTGTTTCCAAGTAAAACTCAGCGAGCATGAATTCATGTATGTCTCACAATGTGCAAAAATACTACACTAATCATGGTTATAATTGATTCTACAGTCCATTAATCCTAGGCAGAAGTGCTTATCCATATCTAAATAATACAATCATATATATATATATATATATATATATATATATATATATATATATATGTGTGTGTGTGTGTGTGTGTGTGTTTAATAAACTATTCAGACGTCAATAAGACAGAGGTATGTTACAGTTTCAGGAACGAAGACCTCTTAAAAAACATTTTTTTTCTTTTGGAACATCTGTTGTTGTTGGTGGCCAACAGAATCTGACATCAGGAAAACCTGGCAACAAAGATTTCTTCAGTTTTTTTTTTATAGAAATCAGAATTAAGGATTGATTTGGTTTTACGGTTTATCAAGCCTTTGTAGGTTATTTAAACCCGAAGCGTATTTTTAGGATTGTAAGAATCACTTGTTCTTCGAGGATTAGTATTGCATTAACAATTTTTGTAGAATAATGATTTTTTCAAATACAAGTCCTGCTATTTAACCCATAAGCCATGGGAGGAGCCCCCAAATCCCCACCCCAGAACGGCTCTAAAATGAATTTTTAATCGACTTTTATTTCATAGTTTCCGAATTTTCCTATCTTGCCAAAATTACCGAATTTTCCTAAATTCATCGCTGAGATATTCATAATAACGGAAAATCTACATGAAAAAAAAAAATGACTTAAAGAAGCCTTCGAGAATAATTATTCTATATTTATGAACTAAACATTAATAACAGAATGTCATTCGTTGATGTTTTATTGGATGCAAATTTCACAATTTTACTACTTCAGTGTGCACAAACCCACAAGCAAGAACTTTTATCTTCTTAATTACAAAAGTTAGTGATCTGTCAGATATGAAATAGTCGTCATAAAACAAGTTAAACTGAGCAAAAAAACAAAAAAAGTTTTCTAACATACCTTATAAGGAATTGAGTAACACAGAAGAAAACACTTCGTCAACAAGCAACTAAAATCTGTCTAAAACAAATTAGAAAAAAAATGGCGCAAACCACCGTCCGGATATGAACAACAACAAAGAAAAAGAACCTTCAATTTATTCGACACGTTAGTCTACATTTCTATTTAATTCAAAAGAATAAATGAATTCATGTCTATTGCAATGACATTAGTAGGAAAGATTCCACTTTTCACTGTGAAACTGTTACGTTAACCGTAAATCCTATTGACAATGGCAGACTATTATGAATATAAATACTTCTAAATGATTCTACTATATTAATGCAAGGAAAATGAATTCGTTACAGAAAAACGCTGCAAACCTATATAGTAAATTAGTATTACTATAGCGATGCATTGAAAAACAAGGAAAAACGGCTGTTCAGTGGTCAATGAAGAGATTAAGGGTATTTAATGAGTAATTTACGATTGTATTCATAGAGATCTGCCTGTCAGAATATTTTCATTTCTTATCAATACTATTTTTTGTTCTTTCTTTCTTTTTTTTTTTTAATTATTTATGGGATTGACATGATTTAGGGCCATGCTTATTTTTGTTGACGTATTTTGTCCAAGGTCGGACTAAGAGTCCGCAGACGATCTGTAGCACTTTGGACTTTCATTGAAAACACTGAAAGCTTGCAGGAGTTCGAAAAGGCAGCGGAAGTGAAGCGGCGAGTAATGGAAGCACGTCCGAGAGCAGAAAGAAGAAAAATAGAATTATGAGGTATTTTGAGAAACAAACGACCAGCTACGATTTTTTTTTATTTACTCTTTTTAATCTCATTTTCCAAAGTATTTTTTTTTCTGGGAGTGAGTCTATGTTTTCTTTTTCTTTTAGTGTCATTCAGTGCATCTCTTGTTAGTTTGGTGTGATCACGAACTTGACTGTCAGTTTACTTCATATGTGTGCTTGAAGATTTAAAAAAAAAAATATGACAAAGTGTGTATTTTCATTTTTCAGTATGAATAGAGGGAGACATGAAAACAGTTTTCATTTACACTTGACTCCATTATTCTATGGAATAAAATATGTATCATTTAAAAATCGACCATAGATACCAACAAAGTTCTCGATAAAATACAGACAATACATATCATTAATATCAATAATATATAATCATCATTGGCCATCTGTTGCCTGTCTGCTAGGGTGGCTCGCTGATTCCTTTTGTAGTAAAATGCTCAGGCGTATTTGATTCTTAAAGCACCCATAGAGCCAATATGTAGTCTATACTGCAATTATCTCTTTTTTTCGCAAATATCAGTTATATGCCAGTTAAAATTTCGATAATTGTTTAAAGCTGTAAATTAACTCCAAGTAATGATTATTCTTAAAAGAGCATTTTCTTAAAGTTTATTCAACACTCCCAAATCTGGTGTACTCATGACGAGGGGATATGCTGATGACATAGGTATTCATAGTTGAGATAAGAATGACCTTGACAAAAAAAAAAAAATAATAATCAACATCCCTATCAAATATTCAAAAAAAAGTAATATGATCTGAAATTAGAATGAAAGTAGTGATGGCACATACCCTGAATTCATCACAAAAATTCAGGATGAATAATTAGTAAATACTAAATATTTCAACTATCTTGGCGTATGGGTTAGTTAGAACAAATTTAGTATTGGAGATAAGTAAATTGAACATAGAATAATCTGTGGTAGCGGTAGTTTTGTTCAACCCCGCACTGCTACAAAAGCAAAAAATATTAACCTTAAATCTGCACATCGTAACTTTCATATAGATGCGATACATGGCGCCCATTTTGTTCGGAAATGACTAAAATGTAAAACTGTATACAACCGCTTTTCAGATCAATGATTAAAATGGCTTTGAGCGAATGAACAGTTGCAGGTCTTAGAAAGAACCAAGCAACTTCGAACTGCGTGGACTGGCGTTATAGAATTACAAAGAAAGAACTGTACCAAATAGCAGAAACCACATCACTTGTGGACTTTCAACAGCAACAACAGTTAAAATAGCACATTTAACTCGAAGAGAAAATAATAGCATAACGATGACGTTTCATGTTACTTCGAACAAAAGAGTTAGGAAGGAAGCCCTCATTAATACTGGAAAAAGCAATGGACTTGAGAAAACTAATTTCCTGAAAAAAAAAAATGTCTTAAGCGAAACATTTTATAAATCACAATCGATGGTATCACTGGCAGTTCGGTCAATTTCCATATAAGGTAATGGCTAATGGTACCATTGCCATTAGTATTACCCAACGCCAAAGAGGTATGGAATGGATCGTGAAAGTGTGTGTCAGTCAAATCTATCAAGTGAGGAGAGCATGCTTGCCTGATAAAATTACTGCATCTAGACATTGGTTCTGTTGCAATACTTCGGCCTATCGCCTGGTATGACGTCAGAGAACCGTATCTTGAACTTACGATTTGCGTCTGCAACTCCAAGACCGTTATCCGCGCATAGCAATTTTCTATGTCAAAATAACAAAATATAATCTTTGACGATGGATATCTTTGTTTCATGTCTGTATAACCATCCTGAGGATGGCTCATGTGAGCCGAATGCTTAAGGCCAACTTAATAAAAAAATATCCAAATGTTGGACAATTTTTGTCTTTATTTTCACCAGAAATTAAAGCAAACATTTGAACGGTTCATGATCATACATAGTAAGCATTCATTCTCTTATATATATATATATTTTTATATATATATATATATATATATATATATATATATATATATATATATATATATCCCTATATCCCCTAAAATAACCATTAGAACTAATAAAATAAGCATAAATAAGCAAAAACAAGTCAAAATAATCAATGCAAATAAATAAATTAATTAAAACTGTCCCCCCCCCAAAATAACAGAATAGACAACGGCAAGCAATCTAAACATTAGACGAATAAATACTTTAATGATCTTCCCAGACCAAAAACAAACTATTAAATAAACGACCTAAGCAAATCCCACCACGCATTTTTTTTACTACGTTAATAAAACATCAAAAACCGAAAAGAATAAATAATACAAAATAAAAATAAAAAACAAGTAAAAAAAAATTAACCCAAACAAATAAACCAACAAGCCATTCCCGCAAAAATAACCGCCAGAATAGATTACCCACAATACATCACTGACCCATATATAAATAGTCGAGAAAAAATCCAACATTCGCAGCCTGACGATTGCGTCTAACATGAAACATCCTGTCGCCTCTGAGTATTGACTTCGTTGTTCACTTTTATATTTATATTTACATACCCTCTATCTCTGATATTGAACACTTTATCCCATAAATACAGCACACCTTAAAACTATATATATATATATATATATATATATATATATAGAGAGAGAGAGAGAGAGAGAGAAAGAGAGCGGAGCAGAGTTCGAATTCCAGTCGAATCAATTACATTCACTTACATGCTAATACTCTTTGAATCCTCCTCTTGTCCCTCCAGCTATGGGTAAAAAAGGACAGACTGGGAGAAGGACAACTCTGAATTCAAAACCTGCGAAGGGTCGTAGTCTTTCAAAAATGGTTCAGCACAAAACCTTCACCACTATAATCAAATCTCATGTGCTCGTGTCAGGCTGTCGATTTCCTAGGAACTGAGTTGCTTGACCCTCATACGTCGAATTTGACGGGAGAGAAAGAGAGAGTGAATATATATATATATATATATATATATGTAACGTGTGGACGGAAAGTTCTGCGTACGAAACTCTGTCGGGATGCTGAAAGTAACATCAATCAGATAAGTGACAAACTTTTATTCACATTAATTACACACACACACACACACACACACACACACACATATATATATATATATACACACACATATATGACAATCAAGTTATTTTTAATCAGAAACAAATTCAAAAATAAAAGCTGTACGATTTCGAAGGTCCCTATTTCCAACTACAGTGTTAAGTTAACGCCCAGATTTTGGAAAGTGGGCGGGGCCGATTACTTTTCATCACCTTCTCGTATGACGACTCTGTCCTGAAATAGCCCAGTTCAATCAGCTTTTGCTGTAGGCATTGAATCCTACCACTTTCCTTGAGGTACTGTTCGAGAAATGGGATCTCCAATGACTAAGCTTTATAATTATGAAGATTTCTGACTATGAAAAGCAACAATCCTCCAGCTATACTAGGTTAATATGACCCGCCTGTATATATGATAATTTGCACAGCTTTTTAAAAAATTATTTTAAACATTTTTTTTTTTAATCAATTTTTTCTTCGCGAATTGGATGTTGTTTGGCTTTGCCTCTCCGCACTTCATTCATCTGACTTGATGCTCGTAAGCCGACAACGTTGATAAAGATAATGGTATGACAACCTTTTGGTTACATCTCAAAGGCCTCTTCAAGCGGACGAGTAAAAACTTGTCCAGCAACATCTCCGCTACTTTCCCAATACCAGTGTCTTCCGAGACGGCCCCATCTTCATCAACTCCTCCAAGCAGGCATGAACATTCCGTACCCCCTTTCCAAACCAACCCTCATCGCTAAGCGCACGATCTTTGCCGGCAACCAAAAAAGCTGGTGTTTGATGTTTGTCGATAGTTAGCGTTGCATGTTCCCGTGAAAAGATTCTGTAACAATGCCAGTAATTTGAAGAGAAGCACTTGTGTCTTGTTCTTTCTTTATATCTGTTTTTTTTCCCCTTTCACCTTATCTGTCTATTCCTCACCTCCCTATTATTTCTCGTCATTTATTTGTCCTAACTTCTTTTGTTCTATTATGTCTCTCTCTCTCTCCCTCTCTCTCTCTGTGGCCCACACATTCATTTTAGATCTGCTCTTCTTCCTCTTCGATTATAATCTAATTTCTTTTCTTCTTTCATTCCTTTACCTCTTACCATTCCTCCAATTTTTCTTTCTTTCATTTCATATTCTTTTCTTTTTTCATCTCAATCTTTTTTCTTAGATCACCGCCTTTCAACTCTGATCTTTTTCTTTCCTTCTTTCTTTTTAGTATCTTGTCTTTTTTTTTTCTCCTTCTTCTCTGGTCTTCTTTCATTCATTTTTCTTCTGTACATTTTTATTTCTTTCTTTTTGAGTCTTTCTGTTTCCTTCTTTCTTTCTTTCTTTCTTTCTTTCTTATGTCTTTTTCTTTGCTTCCTTTCTTAGGCTTCTTAGTTTTTTCTTCTTTTTTCTTTCCTTATTAATTCTCAGGGTTCTTTCTTTCTTCTCGTCTATCTTTCTTTCTTCTTAAATTTTTGCCTATTGCTATTGTTGATTCTTCTTTGGATTTGTTCAAGATGTCTAGATAAATAGCAGGAGCACCAAAGCATATATGGCTGCAATATTCTAAGCATGGACGAATGGTAGACTTATAGATATGTAAGACAGATTCTGGAGAGAAAAATTGCCTAGCACGACACGGTGAACCAGTTTTCTTTGCAGCTGACTTAGCAATGGATTCAATATATGTGTGTGTGTAGATAAATGGTTTAACGTATTTGTTTAATAAATCGTATCTGTCGTATCACAGGTTACATAAACAACTTGCCGTGTCCCTAATAGCTTTACTTTATCGGTATTTATCATGCTCAGACAAAATCTCTTTCAACTAAAAATCTAACATGAATAAAAATTCAAAAAAAGAGAAAAAAAGAACCAACATTAATGTTTAGCCAATTTTAAATGGAAAGTGTTTTGATCTTTTGACTCTTGTACAAATAAAAAAAAAAAAAGAAAAGAAAAGAAAGAGAATGCTATCGTTAATGTAAACAGTCGATATATGGATGCCGAACCGATTGATCTATCAAGTGATTTTCCTGGCGTTCTTTGGTTGACAGCTTTTCGATATAATATCGATGTCTTATCAAAATACAATATTTCTCCAGTTCATCATCTTTGGGCTTTGTTTTCATCAATCCATAATAAATAACTATTGCTGCATATCGACACAATATTATATATAAATATGAATGTAAACACAGGGAGAGACACAAACAATATATATATATATATATATATATATATAGAGAGAGAGAGAGAGAGAGAGAGGGAAATAATTGAATGAGAATTCGACAAAATAGTAAATATATAAAGCAATTTGTAAAAATTCTACTTGAACATATGTTGCCGATGAACCCTGCGTCATCAGAAAAAGAAATTTCACAAGATCAAAATTTCATTAGCGAGAAAAAATGTGATGCACGTACATCCACGAAAACTGGCGCATGGCAGCACGCGCACAAACGCACACACGAACATAAAATATACGGAAAAAAATTTCTACAAATGATAAGTGAATGAAATAGAAAAATAGAAACAGTCAATTGCTGATAACACTGAAGCGTGGGCGGACAAGCCCGTCTACGAAACTCTGGAGTCGGCATGCTGAAGGTAACATCAATCACCTGACAAAATTTTACATTGCTTTGGTGTCGGGAATTCGTCCTCGAGATTTGTAAAACTATACACACACACACACATGTATATATAAACACATGCACGCATTATCAACACACGTACACACACACACACACACACATGTATATATAAACACATGCACAAACTATCAACACACGTACACACACACACACACACATGTATATATAAACACATGCACGCACTATCAACACACGTACACACACACATGTATATATAAACACATGCTCGCACTATTAACACACGTACACACACACATGTATATATAAACACATGCTCGCACTATCAACCCACGTACACACACACATGTATATATAAACACATGCTCGCACTATCAACACACGTACACACACACATATATATATAAACACATGCACGCACTATCAACACACGTATACACACACACACATATATAAACACATGCACGCACTATCAACACACGTACACACACACACACATATATATATATATATATATATACATGCACACAAATACACGTATAGACACATTCACACATATACAGACACAGGCATGTACTCACGTACTCTCTCTCTCTCACACACACACACACATATATATATATATACAGAGAGAGAGAGAGAGAGAGAGAGAGAGAGATACAAGCATGTACTCACCCCCCCCACACACATATATACATACACACAAATACACATATAGACACATTCACACACAGTCATGTACTCATGTACTCTCTCTCTCACATATATATATATATATATATATATATATATATAGACAAGTCATGTACTCACACAGACTCACGCACACACACTCACATATATAAACACAGGCATGTACTCACACATATATAGACACAGCCTTGCACTAATACACACAAACTTATATATAAGCACATGCACACGCAAACACATATATTCATAAACGTGGATTACCTCTAAATTTCTAAGTTTTACCTTATCTACCCCATCCGCCACAATCGTAACTTTAGTTTACCATTTATTCTGGCTTTAACAGAATTTTGCCAATGAAAAATCTAAAGATTCCCTCGAAGATTGCAAAAGGCATCTCAAGCAGTTTCTTGCTAAGAAAGACAAATTACTGAAAGTAATGAAACAATCGAATCATGAATTTACCTAGAAGAAGGCAAAAAGAAAAAAGAGCCATTAATACAGAGCAACATAAGAACCGTTTTGTAACATGGTTCCCGTGTTGCTACATTAACGACAAAGATAATAAAAACAAACAACTTGCTCTATCTATAGAGCAACAGTACTGAATATCAGTTTCTGAACCCTCTTCATAATAAATATATGTGTTATTGTTTAAATATACATTTATTATAACAATAATAATAATAATATCAGTGTTATTCACGATTACGAATCCCGCACCCCCTTAGTGTCGTCGGGACACCACATCTACTGCATCCATAGCAGCAGCAGTGGTGGTTTATTTGCAAGACAGCCTGGCAGATTTCAAATCTCTCCAGGTTGGCTTGAATTCACTTTCCTGTCTTCTAGACAGGATACCAACTAAGGCTATAGGACCTAATCTATCCGTTTATTTTACCCCTAGTGTTATTATTGTTGTTTTAAATGTGCTATATTTATAGAGTATGAAGCTACAATATGGCCACTGTTGAGCTCTCTTATCCCTTAAATATATGTTAGTGTTATTCTAAGTTAAACAGCTTTTCAATACTTTATGGAACAGACCTCGAAGTGATGCTTCCTCGAACACAACATTCTTAATCTCATTAAGTTCCAAGCCAACTTTTACATATCGTATGTATCTTCATAAACTGCACGTCCTTTCATCTCCTATGTCAGTCTAAACAATCTCATTTATTAACCCTCTACCTGGAGCAGCTCTTTGGTCTTGCATTGGAGCAACATTTAAGTAAAAAAAATGTGTATATTGTGACATGTCATATTATGCATGCTCTGAGAAGCTTAGACTCGAGTATTTACACGTATCTAGAATTGCATAAGCCAATACACAATTATACGCGCATATGAACAAACACAGAAACATTGTATTCGTCTATCAATATGAATGAGACGACCTGGTTAGATGGACATGAAAAGTCACGAATATATACGTAATCACTTTTATAGTTATTCGTAAAATTTGCTTATTCGCTTTTGGCTGGGCGTCACTTTGAGTAAGTTATCTAGTGCAAAATATTGCTTCGCCCGTTTCATACCACCATTTTTTTATACTCTTTCTTTTTTGTGTTTTTCTTTCATGAAAGACTTTCTTTTTTTTATTTCGAATTCTTCCCTTTTTTATTTTGACATATTCTTACTTTTCCAGTTCTAAGTCTCTTCTTTTTTTGTGGCTTCTTTCTTTACTCCTTTCATGCATTTGTTCTTCTTCCTCTCTTTTTAATTCTTTCTTTCTTTTGAGATTTTTCTTAAACGTCTTTTCTTCTTCTTCTTCTTTTCTACATATTTCTACTCCCCCCCAGTTCTAAGTCTCCGCTTTCTAGATTCCATTCTATTCATGCCTCATTCTATTCTTTTTTTTTTCATTCATTTATTTGTAAAAGAAACGGAGAAACGTTTCTATTCTTCTTGTCCTTTTGTTTTACATTTTTTCTGTTTTTTCTTTTGTTTCGGTCAATTTCTTCTTTTTTTCAAATACATTTCTTTATCTCTCGTTCTTTTATTATTTTATATTCCTTTTTACAATTTTCTTTTTTTCATTGATTTTCTTTTTCAGTCTACTTTCGTTTATTATCTTCTTTCTTTCTTTCGTTTCTTATGATCTTTCTTTCGTTTCTTATGTTCATCCTTCTTTCTTTCTTTCGTTATGATCTTTCTTTCGTTTCTTATGTTCCTCCTTTCTTTCTTTCGTTTCTTATGTTCTTTCTTTCTTTCTTTCTTTCGTTTCTTATGTTCTTTCTTTCTTTCTTTCTTTCGTTTCTTATGTTCCTCCTTTCTTTCTTTCGTTTCTTATGTTCTTTCTTTCTTTCTTATGTTCCTCCTTTCTTTCTTTCTTTCTTTCTTTCTTATGTTCCTTCTTTCTTTCTTTCGTTTCTTATGTTCTTTCTTTCTTTCTTTCGTTTCTTATGTTCTTTCTTTCTTTCTTATGTTCCTCCTTTCTTTCTTTCGTTTTTTATGTTCCGCCTTTCTTTCTTTCTTTCTTTCTTATCTGCTCTTTTTTCAATATATTATTCTTTCTTCCGTTTCCTTTTACTCTTATTTCGTTAGTTTCCGATCACCCTTCTTACTTTTCTTATTTTCCTATTACCTTCCTTTCTTTTACTATTACGTTTTTTCTTTCTTTCTTTTTCTTTCATTTACTATAAACTTTCTTTCTTTCGTTTACTGTAACCTTTCTTTTTCATTAGTTTAGGACCCTTCTTCATTTCAGTTTTTCTTTCTTTCTATTTTCGATTCTCCTTTTCTTTATCTTGCACTTTCTTTCCTTCTAGGTTCTCCTCTTTTATTAAAATATATTTTACCATATTTTTTAATCGGTTTTTCCTTTTTAATCTTCTCGGAATGATTTCCATCAACTCAATATCGCCATCTATTTTTTTCTGAAAATTTCGCTGCCAACTCACCCTAACCATTCCTTCATTTTTGGATAGATATTTTTATTTATTCTATTTTTTCATATATTTCACTTTTGTCTTTGAAAGCGGTAAAAGGAGAGAGACAGTCGACTTCGAAGGCTGTCAAAACAATGGCGACTGTCTCGAACGTGTGTCAAGAGATCGATATCCACACACATTTATCGATCCACTACTTCCCTGCCTATCATTTTCTCCTACGCAAACAGGCACAAACATACTTTTTTTTCTGTAAAGTTAACTCAGGCCATAACGGCCAACCATAATTCACAAACAGCAGTCAGGGACCTTCAGTTAAAGATATAAAAAAAACAAAAAAGAAAATAGCACAAAATACTCTTCTCAATAGAACCATCATCGCTTTCAGCTTTTCATATTTATTGTGTTTTCTTTAGAGAGTGTTCATGAACATTTCCCCCTCGAGCAGCCAAATGCAGCCACAGATATCTTTCGATATTTATTAACCAAAGCTTAGTACGACACAAGGCCAAATGTATAGAAACAATACAAGAATATTGTGTAGGCGTAATTTCTAAACAAAAGATGGACTACCTGATTGTTTGCCCTAAAATACCATGTCTATTTATGTTTAAATACTTTAGGTTGGTACATTTTTATATCCATTATTTACACTCAGACTAATGCCCGAAACTTTGTTGTTATTATCACAGCGTTTCAGCTGTTGTGTTCCTCCACCATTTTTAAAGGTATGTCAAAGTTAACTTTCAGGGAATTTCAAACTGAACCCTTTATTCAATCTACGGGAATAGTTTGTTCTCGTTCCACTGAACATGTCTAGAACATTTTTGTTTAGTACTTCTCATTTATTGCTAGTCTAATTTTGCACTTGTACTACCTGACCCAAGTATTGAACTCACACTTATTATGCAACCAAATTCACGAACCGGTACATTAATCCTCTTGGCAACTGTCCCCTGAGACAGTCTAGTGTGACATTATATCAGCTTTGGTTTTACTAATTAACTCATAGTTGAAGGAGAAGAGGTGAATTCATACTCTCCCCAAGGGTATTTGCGCGTAAATAAATATAACGAATCAAAGGAGGTTTGGAACTCGGCACTCCGATTAATAATTCCAAGTTATTATCCATTACACCACCCGCACATCCAAGCTTACAGCACCTGGTATTCTCAAGCGGTTGCCCATTTTTTTCCTTTTTTTTTTACAATGTTTTTCATCTTGTACAAAGACTGAGAGCCACTCGAGGTAGAGGGTTATAGAGTAAGAAGAACAGTTTATGCGAATATGTGAGAAAGATAATGGTTAACACTAAATTTGAACAGGTTAATATTGTAGTGATCGGAAAAAGCATGCTCTTGAAGTACAAATCAGGTTCGGCGTTGATTAACTTCGGTGGTCATAAGGTAAGTGATGTTTCAAGGTGACGTGGTCATATGACACATTTCTGTTGTTAAGCCAACCATTGAGCGTTGTGACAAAAAGCAACAATAATAAGATGAGGATTTTTTCTTTCTTTTTTTTTTGATTATATCATCGCAAGAAAGTCGATAATGCTACTAAAACACAAGCAAAGGTGACTGGAAATGAAAGAGAGACTCCGTTGTGGTTTCCTTACAACATTCTGTAGGAGTTCCTGTAGTTTTCTTTCTGCATCTGCTAGCAACACTGTCATCAATTTTTTTTTTAATGATTTCACCCTAAGAAAAGCGATAACGCCACTAAAACGCAAGTGGCTACCGGGACTGAAAGAGAATGAGAAAACTTTTGTAAGGAGAAAGGAAAATAAAAGAGCACTTTTCAGGAAGACAGAAGATGACTGCTGACGCTGTATTTACATTTTTGAAAATCGTACTTGGCATTTCTTTAAGCACCCTAAGAAGGTTAGGTTAACTAACGAGAATGGAAGTTTTCAATTCAGAGTTACTTTCTCCTAATCCGGTTGCCACCCAAGGCTATAGAATCCAGTCTGTCCTGCTATTTATCCATAGCTTGGGAGTAGAAGTTTGGTTTGCTATCAGGTTTCGGTAAAAGCATTGCATAACATCTACAATATTTTATTGGCGGGCTATTATCTCTTTAAATAATAATAATAATACATACTGTTCCTGCAGAATGTTCAATTTGCAATTGGCAATCTCATCTACAGTCACTTTCTTACAGACGCGCCGTCGCCTCCCTCTGTCTGTTCTACAAATACTTTAATGGAAATTGCTCCGAGCAGCTGCATTCGCTGGTTCCCAGACGTCATGAGTTCCAGCGCCCTACAAGGCTGGCATCCCGCTCTCACCCCTTCACTGTCGAAACTCCTAAATGTAGCCGTCTCTTCTACTCTAATAGCTTCATGTCTCGCACCTCTCGCCTGTGGAACTCCTTTCCCTTTTCCTGTTTCCCTGTGAGCTATAATCTCCAGCTATTCAAGTGTAATGTCAATCGACATCTCCAGTTGCCTTGATCTATCCACTACCCTCATCCTTTCTTCTATCACTCCTATCTGAACTTGCTCTAAATTTTCTGTAACCCCTTGTGTCCTAGTGGCTTCCCGCCTTGCTTGGGGTGAAACGCTTAAAAAAAAGAAAAAAAAAAGAAAAAAAAGATGAACAAATCCTGGCCCCAAACACATTTGTGTTTTAAGCGATTATAATGTGACTCTGTAGAATATAGAAGTAAATGCCATAACATTTGTTGCAGGCTGGTTTGAAATATTTTGGAATTGCCATCAACTGAAAATGAAGCCTCTACTAAGAAAAAAAAAAAATATATATATATATATATATATACATATGAAACATTTTTTATATTCGGTACGGACTAGTGATCCGGGAAATAAACTGGCCGTCATTTTGTATCGGCTGCACTTCATTTTCGTTATATATTAGTGCGTTTATGCTTGGTTTCATTTGTTGCTGTTCTGTGTGTACGCATGCGTGTGTCAGAGACAGAAATTGTATTCCTGTATATCTTTTATATTATATCTTGCACAAGGCTTTAGTCATGAAGAATCCAGTAAGGACAGAATTCACAACACCAGCAAATTGGCTCACTAGACTAGCTGGCAAAACATCGCGCAGTGCGAGGCAGCCAGGAGGTATTGACTAAGCTTAGCTGCGTCTGGCCCCAGTATTGAGACAGCGAATGATATTATCATTTCCCTGGTGATAGCCAAAGTGTGTATAGTGTTTTTCTACACTAAACTACGTCTGTACATCCGTATGTGCGTGTGGGTGCTTCTCTGTTGGTATCTATGTACGAGTCTATGTGAAGCCTATGCTGTAAGGTTTGACTGGTCCTTTATGTGGCACCTTGCATTATTAGAAATATTCATAGAAATATGATTTAATTTTTTTTTTTACTCGGTTTATTAAACAGGTTGTTGATTTTTTTTTTAAACGGAAAATAATTGAGTTGAAAATAATTCACTAAGTTGTACTTAGACGATCCTAAGGAAAGAAGAAGGAAGGGGAAAGGAAAGAGGAAGAAAGGGAAAAAAAGGAAAGAGAGATGGATGATGCATGACCGGGTCATAAGCGAAGATAGGTGTCAGAAAGATATCTTGGCCTGCGTGTTGGCCGAATTTTAAAAGACAATAGAGAATTGTTATTTGAAATGAAAAAATCATTTAGAGGAGAAAAGAACCAGGCTTGATGACAGTGTATTGGCGATAAGAATATCGGTCAAAGCACCTAGCCTACTTTTTGCGTGGAAAGACTCATTGTCAAATTGGAGAAAGGGGAATTTCTTTTTAGAACAATAGAAACGAAATTTTTTTTTACTCGGAGAAAAAGTGTCTTTTGGGTTGAGGGGAGTGACCGGTGGAACTGTATACAGATTCTGGCCTGTTAAGAATTGGAAACCCACGATAATAAAGTGGGGACATTTTCAATGTAGATAATTAAGATTTTCTGACTGTCGGGTCTGACAAAAACAAGAGGTGAAAAAACGATTGTCTCGGCTCACAGATGGCGCCAATATTCTTTCCTGAAGCCACATCTAATTAGCGGCAGGCTGTTTTGACAGAGCCCAGGTGAGAAAAAGCCAAGATTGTCATTTTTCGTACGTGAAAAAAGGGCAAAATTAGATTTTGTTTTTTTTAAAACAAGAACGATGTAAGCCACGCCCGATTTGAGATGGGAGGCGCCCAACCACAATCTCATTAGCCGAAAGCGGTCACGTTATATGCGGAAAGAAGAGGAAGAATGCTCGATCAGGAACCATTGGTCAAAAAACGGTCACCTGACATACGAGAAACCGGGAGAGATGGGTGTACGCCTCCCCACCAAAGGCACTGTGAGGAAGTAGGGGTGAAAACAATAGCGATAATGGGGAAACAGAATTAATGCGGCTATTGGAATTATCGAGAAACCCCTGACGCCAACAGACCCACCCCGGTTTGCTGCGGCGTCAATAAAAGCAGGACCCCAGTCGACAGAAATCAGTTGAGTTGAGAGTAGCGGCTGAGTTGCAGCTGGACCGCGGGCAGGGATAGAGCCTGAACGCGGGCATCAGGCCCGATTCACTCGCCCCTTTGCGGGCAAAAGAATCCTCAGACAAGAAATCCTTCCAGCCCAAGTCGAAGACAGAAGTTCAGCCCCGAACGGCAGCGAGAAGAGTTCAGCCCCGGACGGCAGCGAGAAGAGATCACCTCGGACGACAGAGAGTAGCGGCTGAGTTGCGGCAAGAAATCCTTCCACCCAAGTCGAAACAAGAAATCCTTCCACCCAAGTCAAAGACAAGAGAACTTCCAGCCCAAGTGGACAAAGAAGAAGATTACTCGAAAGCCGCAGAGAAGATCCAGCCCAAGTCGAAGACAAGAGAAGTTCTATCTAAGTCGACGAAGAAGAAGATTACTCGAAAGCCGCAGAGAAGATCCAGCCCAAGTCGAAGACAAGAGAAGTTCTATCTAAGTCGACGAAGAAGAAGAAATACAACTCAAGTCGAAGAGAAGAATCAACTGCGAATGATCGATAGAAATTAGCCCCAGTGTCGAACTAAACCACACTCCGACATACACAATTCTAAAGAGTAGGCAATTCGAAATCTTTTAGGTTGTGTGATAGAAAACTTGTGCCATAGTCCACAGAGCGGGTCGGGAAATAAGAACAATTTTTCTTTATGTAACGGACATTAGATATAAAAGTTGTCACCCTTTTTTATCAGTAATTTTTGTCTCGTGAGTTTTTTTTTTTTACTTGTGTTTTGCCACCCCGTCGGACTCAACTTGTATCGGCCCCAATCCCTGCTGGTCCCGTCTGTCTAAGATCTAAACACAGCGTGGGTAGACAGACCGGAGATCAGTACAGTTGCTTCAGTAACCAGGTATTGGAAGCGAGTTGGGAAAGGCGAGGGTTGGTGATCATCCAACCAAGGGGTTGGAGCGGCACGCTTGGAACCAGGAGGAGCGACCAGGAGGAGCGACGTCACAGTTGGCGCCGTAACCAAGGGATTCGACCCTGGGCCAGGTGTGTAACCGTCACATGTGGTGCCGTGACCAGGATCAACCCTGAGACAACCACGTCACAAGTGGTGCAGTGACCGAGGGATTTCAACCCTGAGAAGACCACGATCGACCGCCGTTGCTGAAAATTCAGACAGAACTCAGAACGACCCGGGACAAAAGGAAAAGAAAGAACAGAATCGTCTGTAAGGTAGCACACCTTATTTTATTTGCCAACCTCGATTGTTGCTGCATAGACTGTCTTTCTCTGTAGACATGTCTGACTATGATTCGGATAGAGCAGTGGGGGGTGAAGAGGAAGTAGGGCGGGGGTTGTCAGTGGATTTAAGGAAGCTGTTGGGTGGACCGAGGGTCCCAGTATTTGATGGCAGCGGGAAGGAGTTTAAAAACTGGCTGGCAATCCTCGAGAAGAGCCGAACCATCTACGAGCTTTCGGACCAAGAAACCCTGTATTTGGCATACGATGCCACAAAGGAAAAAGCGTCTGAGTTCGTGAGGGGGGGCTTGGAGAACCAACCCCGCTTGTCTTGGGAAGAAATAAAAGACTGCTAACCAAAGAATTCGCCGACGAAGGTACGGCCATAGAGGCCATGAGGGCCCTTTTAAAACTGACACAGTTACGGGATGAAACCCCGGGAGAATTAGGGGCCCGAGCGGGGAAGCTATTGTCGTTGGCATTCCCCGAAGTGGTCAGGGATAATGCGGTTATGCAGGCCCAACTGGCGGACCTGTATGTAGAGGCGCTGAGCGACGAGCGTGTTCGTCACGACGTATTGAAAGAAGGACCGCTCAGACTGTCGGCAGCGATAGAGCTGGCCAGGGAGAGCCAGGGGGTGTGGGATAAAGTGAAGAGGTGTGGGAAGAAGCAGATACCAAGTCAGGAGGCTGGAAGAAGGGGGGGTAGGCGGAAGAACCCCCGTGTGGAATCAGCGGGTTAAGGAAGAGGTGGATCGGGCAGAATTATGGGAGGAGGACCCCAATAGAAGGGCATGGTCGACCAGGCATGGCTTTTATAAGCCCACGCCGGGTCGATACGGGGCTGGTCTGCTGGACCTGTGGGTACGAGGACCACAGGGCGGCGGAATGTCCGACGAAGTGGGGTTGCCCCCCAGACTTCGATCGTGACAGGTGCACCAGGTGTGGTAAGAAAGGACACCTGGCTAAGTGGTGCAGGCTGAGGAAGGGTGCCCCACCAATATTAACAAGGAAGGCCGAGCCCAAGAAAAGCCAGCAGGCCACCCCAGAATTAAGAGGGAGGGTGGCCCAGTTAAAAAGGAGAGAAATAAAAACTTGGACCAGTGGGTGGGCGAACCGCTTGAATAGAGGACGGGTTCCCCCGAGGATAGACACAAGGCCAACCCAGTTAAAAAGAGAAAGAGCAAAATGTTGGACATGTGGTCGGGCGGGCCACTTTGCAGCAAGCTGTCCAACAAGAAGGTGCTGGTTTTGCAGGAGGCCAGGACACCTGAAAAGAAACTGTATTTTTAGAAACGGCCGAGGGAGACCAGGAGAGGTCCGGCCGGGATCGCCCAGGTGCAGGGGGCGCAGAACTCCACCTCATGAGAAGAATGAAGGTGATATATTACTACCGGCACCTATGGCTGGGTTAACCCAAGGGTGGAGACCCAGGAAGAAGAAAGCTCAAGTGTTCTCTTCGCTAACGCAAGAAAAGAACTATCCTGTAGAGCAGAGATAGGTGGTAGAGAGATGAGGGCTTTGGTGGACACAGGAGCATCTGTGTCATTGATGAGAGAGAAACATACAGGCGGTGAAACGGAAGAGAAGGTTACGGGAAGCGGACATGAGATCACGCAAGCAGATGGGGCCCCCCTGGAGATAAAAGGGATGGTGAGGCTCCCGGTGAGGATTGGGAGGGAGAAAAGCACCCAAAATTTTTACGTAACCCCCGACCTGTGTACAGAGGCAATCTTGGGAAAGATTGGCTCCGGAATGAAGGCCCAGATCGAGTTTAATCCTACTGTGTTGGTGGTGAACGGCGAGAGAACGCCATTGGGATGCCCACCAGAGGAAGAGATAACCATAGTGGTGGAGGAAGATGTAAAGTTACCTCCTAGGACCGCAGTGTCAGGAAAGGGTAGGCTAATGTCAGAAAAAAAGGTACGGAGAGGACCTCTGCAGTTGGTCCCTGTAGAAGGAAAGAGCCTAGAAGATAACGAGGTAACCCTGTGTGAAACGGTAGTGGAGGCAGCCGAGTTGGTGCCCATAATGATGGTGAACCAGGCCCAAAAGACTATAAAAGGTTAGGAGGGGAGAAGATAGGGAGAGCGCTTCCCCTACGAACTCTGAATCGGGTGAGATTCGAGGAAGAATGAAGGAAGCTAGTAGAGCAAACAAAAGGAATCTTAGATGAGGATATATTAGCACCGGATCAATTTAGAACCAGAGTGGGGGGTCTGTTAAGGAACAATCGAGATGTGGTGGCCCAGTCAGACAAGGAGCTAGGTCAGACCCACACAGTTGAAATGAAAATCGACACCGGAGACCACCCCTGTGAAATTAAAACCCTACCGAACACCTATACATAAAAGACCCTTGTAGAAGAGGCAGTAGAGGAAATGTTGGAAACTGGGATGATCGAAAGATCGATCTCTCCTTGGAGCTTCCCAATAGTAATAGTAGGTAAAAAGATGGCGGCCACCGTTTCTGTGTAGATTTTAGAAAGCTGAATTCTATATCGAAGCCGTTGGCGGTGCCATTGCCATTGATAGACGACATTTTGGCATTATTAGGGAAGGCAAAGTACTTCTCTACGTTGGACTTGAGGTCCGGGTATTGGCAGGTAGCCCTGGATGAGGCTGACAAGGAGAAGGCCGTATTCGCGTGTCACCTGGGACTGTTTCAGTTCAGAGTGATGCCATTCGGTTTAGCTAATGCCCCGGGAGTCTTCCAACAGCTAATGTCAATAGTGTTAGGAGGATACGAGAGCTTTGCCATGGCGTATTTAGACGATATCTTGATATTTTCGGAGACAGTGGAACAACACTTTTTTCATTTAAGACAGGTGTTGGGAAGGTTGAGGAAACACGGATTAAAATTGAAATTGTCAAAGTGTCAGTTTCTGAGGGAAGAAACTAGGTATTTAGGCTTCGTCATAAACGGAGACGGTATTAAACCCGACATGGATAAGGTAAAGGTCATAAGGGAAATGCCAGAGCCTAAGACAGTGAGGCAGGTAAGAGGTTTATAGGAGCTATAGGCTACTACCGGCGCTTCGTCCCGGCATTTTCAAGAATTGCCATACCGCTAGTGGCCCTGACGAAGAAATACGCTAGGTTCAAGTGGACAGAGGACTGTCAACGAGCATTTGATTCGCTAAAGGAACAGTTGACGACCGTTCCACTGCTGACGTATCCAGACCTCAGCAAGCCCATGATATTATACACGGATGCCAGTGAGCAGTGTGTAGGGGCAGTACTTACCCAGCCGTGTCCTGATAAGGAAGGACCAGTGCCAGGCATACCAGAGGAAGTACCGATATACTTCCTCTCCCATAAGCTCTCAGAGACACAACAGAGGTGGCCAGTAATAGAGAGGGAAGCATATGCTATCATGTATGCTCTCCAAAAACTGGACTACTATTTAAACAGTGCGGTCTTCACTATAAAGACAGACCACAAGCCTCTGCAGTACCTATTGCAGGCAGAGTGGACAAATAATAAGAAAATTCAACAGTGGGCACTTAAGTTAAGTGGCTACCACTGTAAGATAGAGTATTTGGCAGGAAAGGAAAACACGTGCGCAGATTTACTCTCAAGAATACCGAAACAACTGGAAGAAAGATCTGTAAGGGTAGAACAGGAGTAGATGATAAAGCCTATAGAATAGGAGTAATTAACTCTAATAAGCTAAAAGATCGCCCTATATTAGAATCGGACGAAGAAGGGGACGCCCAGATAATAACCGATCCCTACTGGACAGAAGGAATTGAAAAGGAGCAAGCAGACAGTGAAATAGCTGCTCTGAGAGAGAAGTTAAAGGCAGGAGAGACCACCAAGTATGCCATAATAGAGGAAAGGCTGTATTATCTCTCAGGAAGGGATGAAGAAGTCAAACCCAAGTTGTATGTGCCCAAAAGTTTAAGACCAGAGATATTGGAACAGTGCCACGAAAGGTTAGGTCACATGCGAATTGATAGGACATGTGATCTCATAGGAAGAAAGTACTTTTGGCCCAAACTGTACGGAGAAGTCACTAACTATGTTCGGAGTTGTGTAGTGTGCCAGTCGCAGAGCAGAAGGCAGGAAATGGCACCCTTGGAGGAAACAGACGTACCAAACTTCCCTTCGAGAAAGTGAGTATGGATGTATCAGGACCATATGGGGAAACTGCACAAGGAAACAACTATATAGTGAGTTTTGTCGATTGGCTAACAAATTGGCCTGAAGCATTTGCAGTACCAGACAAGAAGGCCAGAACTGTGGCCGGGTTGATAATAAGTGAAATCTTCCCTAGGTATGGTGCCCTGTGCAATTGGTAACAGATAATGGCACGGAGAATGTGAACAGCATCATGAGAGAAGTTTTGACAGGTTTGAATGTAGAGCACATAAAAACATCCCCATATCACCCCCCCCTAGGAAATGCTAAAGTGGAAAGGTTTCATAGAACCTTGGGAGATGTATTGGCCAAGTTGGTCAGAGAAAACATTGGAAATTGGGACTTGTATTTGACGCAGGCTCTGGCGGCCGTGAGGTTTACGATAAACAGAAACCTCCAGATTTTCTCCTTATTTTTGTTGTTTGGCAGAGACGTGGTCCCGCCTGTAGATAACCTACTGAAGCCCCGAAGAAGGTATATGGGAGAAGATCATCATCAACTATTGCTGGAACAGCAACATAAGATATTCGTACAGGCCAGAAGAAGAATAAAGAGGGCCCAGAAGAAAAGAAATGAGAGGTGAATGCTGAAAGAAAGGTGGTAGAATTGAAGGTTGGAGACCCTGTCTACTATAAAATCCACCAGAGAGAAGGAAAAACTGGACCAGAGATGGGAACCGTACTACCGGATAGTGGAGCAGACGGGCCCAGTATCATATGTAATATGGGATCAAGTGGCAGGACGAGCGAGGAGGGTTCATGCCAATGATCTGAAGAAGGCTGAAATAGCTAACCTGGAAATGAGCGAGCCGAGGCCTAAGAAGACAAGGAAAAGGAAGGTAACTCTGGTTGAACCGGAAGGAATGGAGACGGAGGAAGACTCCGAAGAAGATGAGAGATAGGTCGACTTGACCAGATAAACGAAGCAGTCCGAGTGACAGAGTTGGAACCCTCAGCGGGGATTAGCGATGTTCAGTCGTCGACTGAGTCAGTGCAGAAGACCCCGTGAGATCGCCATCACACCCCCATGTCCGAAGAAAAGGAAGAAAAAAAAAGACGAAGAGGTCAATCAAGCAGTCAGAAGGCTCTAAAAAAGAGGCACCCTGAACAGGACGAAGGGCCCAGCGAGTGGGAGGAGGAGGATCGAATACCCCTTTCCCAGCTTAGGAAAGGATAACGAACAGGAGAAGTTTAGACATAGAGTCGGAGAGGTATTGAAGACATTCAAGGCGAAGACTCTAAACAGAAAGAAGAATCAGGGGATGAAGAAGAGGACAAAAAACCTCCTGGACGGGAGTTAAACACAGAAGGAAGGGTGGAGGTTGAGCAGGAATCACCTCGGAAGATGAGATCAGGGAGGGAGAAGAACCCCAAATCTCAGTAGAACAAAAGGGCTGTGCAGAATAGAAGCATTTAGTGTCGACAGATAACGACACTGGCTCATCCAAAATCCTATTGGCTGACTATGGTAGATGTGAGTGGAGGGGATGGAGTCACGGGCTGCACCTCACAAGGGACGGGAGAAGATCATTGGCATTGTTGATTAATTACCAGTGGTGTCATGAAGTACGACCTTTAGAGTGAGCGCCACGCACACCTGACCGGACCATTCTGTCTGCTAGAGGTTAGTTAGGGGAGGGAAGAGCCGAACTTAGAAAAAGGTTATGAAATGATTGAGTGATGAGTCGAGCGAGACTAAGTGATTGTGAAGAATAACAACAAGAGAATTTGTTACCTTTCAGGAATGATCAAGATGAAAGGGTTGGTGATGACGATGATGGTGATAGCCACGCTGGTGGTGACGATGGCGGAAGCCGGGAAACGCAGCCGAAACACCATTTTAAAAAAACAGCCAAGTAATAATAACCAGGTTTAAGTGGTTGGTCACATTCGTGATAGATTTGAACCCGTATGAGTCGCTATTAGATAAGTTAGGGAAACGAGCTGACGCAGCTGGATGCAGCCCGATTGAAAGTAGGACAAGATTATCCCAAGCACAAAGGGTATCTTAGTTTATTGCACTCCCTAGAATCAGAAGCCACTATGATAGAGGCTCAATGGAAAGACATGCAAAACTACCTGCAGGGAATAGAGTTACTGCAGACGCGGGAACGAAGATCCGTACTTCCGATTGTGGGAAAGGCATTGAGTGTCTTGTTTGGAACAGTAACTGAAGATGACGTTAAATTCATAAGAAGGAAACTGGGACAAGTGGAAGTAAACCAGAGGACGCTTGCCCAGGTGGCAAGAGAGAGTGTGACGATATTAAATGTGACAAGGTTAGAAGTATCCAAAAATAGAGCCAGAATCAATTGGTTAATAGACAACCTGGCGAAATTGAGACAAGAGGTAATTAATAATACAGAAACTGTAATGGTTGAATTACAGGAAATAAGCGGATTCATGCAAAAATATTTCCAGCTAATGACGATTACGAATAAAGTACGACAAACTAGTCAGTCGTTGACGACCTTGCTGGAACACGTGAGAGCACAATTAGACATGCTGTCATTAGGACACCTCTCCCCAAGTATAGTAAACCCGGGTCACCTAAAGGAAGCACTACTTGGCATACAGGCCGAATTGCCCCGCCATTTAAGACTACCAGTGGACCCCACTAAAGAATTGTGGAAGTACTATAATGCCCTTGGATGTGTGACCTTGTTAGAAAATAGGCGATTATTGGTAGTGATATCTGTCCCGTTACTAGATAGCGAGAGTATCTTCGAGATATACCAGGTTATAAACTTACCCATTCCCTACCCCAGAAGAGATCAAGGTTTGGGGAATGATAGCAAGGTGAAAGGTGGAAGCAGACTACATAGCATTAAATTCAGGGGAGAACGAAATTCATGTTGCTATCAGCTGAAGAAGCTAGAAGGTGTAGAGATGATACCCTGGGGACTTGTACCTCGTTGAGCCCTATCTACAAAACTGGTAACCGCAGACTGTGCATACTAGAATTGTTTGAAGGGAGGGGGGAAGGAATCAAAAGAATCTGCCAAGTAGAGGTATTAACAAACTCGGCATTACCACAAGCTATCAGTGTTTCCAGACGGGGGTGTGGGCAGTAGCCACAGAAACATATCAGCCTGTCTAGGGTATGTGGGGAGAGTCCACAAGGACATTAAGAATAAGACCACCGTTATCCCTGGTGACGCTACCCATGGGATGTTCGGCGGTTGGGGTGTCCATCTCCTTGCCCCCATTACCAGATGGAAGAAAGGTATGAAGAAAAAAGATTCACTCATAGAGATGATTGGTAGAGGCTTAGTCAATTGTACAGAATTATGGGAGCCGATAGTGAAGAGATTCTCTAATGTTACCTTAAATAAGATGCCAGTATTAATGAAGCCAATAGAAAAAGATCGATATGGATCACATATGGGATAAGTTAAGTGCGTTGGGAGACGAAGGTGTAGCTTGGGAAGACGATGAGCAGATCGCGATAAGTTGGTCAATAGTAATGGGTACATTCCTAGTTATAGCCATCGGGGGGTGTAATAATATGGAAGATTAAGAGTAAGAGAAGATTAGCGAACGACAGTCTAGTGAGCATGCAACAACTCGAGAGGGAGATGCCGAGCGGTGTTCCTTTACTCAGACAGGACTGGCGAAGAAATTGCTGAAAGACCAATGGAGGAGGCTGGCGTGAGACCACCACGTGCGCGGAAAAAACCTCCCACGGCAGAGAGGAAAACATTGACCAAGAAGAACAAACCCTAGTGAACACATCTGCACCTACAGACACACGCACACATTACCTTGCATGTAGAACAGAAGAAAATGAAAAGAACATTTCATTTCATGTAGAACAGAAGAAAATGAAAAAGAACATTACATTGCATGTAGAACAAAAGAAAATGAAAAAAGAACATTTCATTGCATGTAGAACAGAAGAAAATGAAAAGAACATTTCATTGCATGTAGAACAAAAAAAAATGAAAGAACATTTCATTGCATGTAGAACAAAAAGAAAATGAAAAGAACATTTTATTGCATGTAGAACAAAAAGAAAATGGAAAAGAACATTACCCTTGCATGTTAGAAAGTAGAATAGAATTGCATGAGACAAATGCATGGTGCATGTTAAATGATGTAATTGGGTTTAGGTGTCATTTACGGGTAAATGACAAATCGGGTAAGGGAGGATTGTGGCACCTTGCATTATTAGAAATATTCATAGAAATATGATTTAATTTTTTTTTTACTCGGTTTATTAAACAGGTTGTTGATTTTTTTTTAAACGGAAAATAATTGAGTTGAAAATAATTCACTAAGTTGTACTTAGACGATCCTAAGGAAAGAAGAAGGAAGGGAAAGGAAAAAGGAAGAAAGGGAAAAAAAAGGAAAGAGAGATGGATGATGCATGACCCGGTCATAAGCGAAGATAGGTGTCAGAAAGATATCTTGGCCTGCGTGTTGGCCGAATTTTAAAAGACAATAGAGAATTGTTATTTGAAATGAAAAAAATCATTTAGAGGGAGAAAAGAACCAGGCTTGATGACAGTGTATTGGCGATAAGAATATCGGTCAAAGCACCTAGCCTACTTTTTGCGTGGAAAGACTCATTGTCAAATTGGAGAAAGGGGGATTTCTTTTTAGAACAATAGAAACGAAATTTTTTTTATCGGAGAAAAAGTGTCTTTGGGTTGAGGGAGTGACCGGTGGAACTGTATACAGATTCTGGCCTGTTAAGAATTGGAAACCCACGATAATAAAGTGGGGACATTTTTCAATGTAGATAATTAAGATTTTCTGACTGTCGGGTCTGACAAAAACAAGAGGTGAAAAAAAAACGATTGTCTCGGCTCACAGATGGCGCCAATATTCTTTCCTGAAGCCACATCTAATTAGCGGCAGGCTGTTTTGACAGAGCCCAGGTGAGAAAAAGCCAAGATTGTCATTTTCGTACGTGAAAAAAGGGCAAAATTAGATTTTGTTTTTTTAAAACAAGAACGATGTAAGCCACGCCCGATTTGAGATGGGAGGCGCCCAACCACAATCTCATTAGCCGAAAGCGGTCACGTTATATGCGGAAAGAAGAGGAAGAATGCTCGATCAGGAACCATTGGTCAAAAACGGTCACCTGACATACGAGAAACCGGGAGAGATGGGTGTACGCCTCCCCACCAAAGGCACTGTGAGGAAGTAGGGGTGAAAACAATAGCGATAATGGGGAAACAGAATTAATGCGGCTATTGGAATTATCGAAACCCTGACGCCAACAGACCCACCCCGGTTTGCTGCGGCGTCAATAAAGCAGGACCCCAGTCGACAGAAATCAGTTGAGTTGAGAGTAGCGGCTGAGTTGCAGCTGGACCGCGGGCAGGGATAGAGCCTGAACGCGGGCATCAGGCCCGATTCACTCGCCCCTTTGCGGGCAAAAAGAATCCTCAGACAAGAAATCCTTCCAGCCCAAGTCGAAGACAGTTCAGCCCCGAACGGCAGCGAGAAGAGTTCAGCCCCGGACGGCAGCGAGAAGAGTTCAGCCCCGGACGGCAGCGAGAAGAGATCACCTCCGGACGACAGAGAGTAGCGGCTGAGTTGCGGCAAGAAATCCTTCCACCCAAGTCGAAACAAGAAATCCTTCCACCCAAGTCGAAGACAAGAGAACTTCCAGCCCAAGTGGACAAAGAAGAAGATTACTCGAAAGCCGCAGAGAAGATCCAGCCCAAGTCGAAGACAAGAGAAGTTCTATCTAAGTCGACGAAGAAGAAGAAATACAACTCAAGTCGAAGAGAAGAATCAACTGCGAATGATCGATAGAAATTAGCCCCAGTGTCGAACTAAACCACATCCGACATACACAATTCTAAAGAGTAGGCAATTCGAAATCTTTAGGTTGTGTGATATAGAAGCTTGTGCCATAGTCCACAGAGCGGGTCGGGAAATAAGAACAATTTTTCTTTATGTAACGGACATTAGATATAAAAAGGTTGTCACCCTTTTTTTATCAGTAATTTTTTGTCTCGTGAGTTTTTTTTTTTTTTTTTTACTTGTGTTTTGCCACCCCGTCGGACTCAACTTGTATCGGCCCCAATCCCTGCTGGTCCCGTCTGTCTAAGATCTAAACACAGCGTGGGTAGACAGACCGGAGATCAGTACAGTTGCTTCAGTAACCAGGTATTGGAAGCGAGTTGGGAAAGGCGAGGCTGGTGATCATCCAACCAAGGGGTTGGAGCGGCACGCTTGGAACCAGGAGGAGCGACCAGGAGGAGCGACGTCACAGTTGGCGCCGTAACCAAGGGATTCGACCCTGGGCCAGGTGTGTAACCGTCACATTTAGCTGATATCTGTTCTCCCTTTTCCTAAAGTTATGGGGGAAGACTGGTCTCGGAAATGCCAACTTTGTGGTACACTTCCTCATTGCACTAAAGAGGGAGAGTTGGTGGATACCAATGCCAGTGTGACAGTAGCAGTCGGGGGACTGGATATTTTTTGTCCTCGTTCTTTATGTACGCGTATGGGCACACATCATTAAAAAGGACATCGTGTCACAATCTAACCACGTGGAGAGGTGTGTAAATATCGTCCGAGTCGATGTATATGTCAATATTTCGTCTTAAAGTATATGAGGGAAGTTTGGTACCGGGAGATTCCAACCTTGCGGCAGAACCGTCCTCATTGCACAAAAAAAAGAGAGAGGGTTGGTGAATATCGATGCCCGTGAGACAATGGTCGCAGAGACTGGTTAATTTTTTTTTGTTCTTGGCATCTCACATTAAAAATGAACTCTTGTTATAATCCATCATCGTAAAGAGGTGGAATCAAAGTGTAGTTTCAGTTCCATTTCTGCTTTCAGTCAGTTCACAGTTTGGTGGATACCGCTTGAGGGGTTTTGCTTGGAGTGGGCAATCATTGTCCTTGGCCCTTATATACAAGAGTATGGATCGTCCGCGTTAAAAAAAAAAAACAAAAGAAAAAAAAACAAAAGAAAAAAAAAACAAAAAAAAACGAGCTCATGTCACTTCTTAACCTCGTGGGGAGCTGGGTAAATAAATATCAAATAGCCCGAAGGCTGGGTAAGTTCAAAGATCACAGGGTAATATCTATTCCCTTCTCTGCTGCGTTTCTGCCTTCGTCGAGTTTACAGTTTTTCTAATGGGGAATATCTAGTCCCGAGAACTCCAACCCACCAGCACCCCCCCACCTCATTTAGGAAAGGTCGACGGATACCAACGCCAGTGTGACAGTTGTCGCGAGAACAGGGTAATTTTTGTCCTTGCATATCCTACGTTAAATCAACCATGTGCTACATCGAGTAAATAAAAGATCACAAAGCCCTTATCTGGCTTTCAGGTTAGACTCAAAGTGTAATATCTCTTCTTTTCTGTCGTATTCCTGCTTTCGAACAGTTCACTCTTTAACACTCAAGGACGGTGGCAATTCTTCTGTGCCTCATACAAGGCGGCGACTCAATAATAGGGCGTATGTAATAGAGTGCGTTGACTGATGGGTTTAGAAGCACGAGGATTGAATTGGGCGTTTGAATTAATGCATTGGATGGTCACCATTCTTGTTAGCTACAAGTGGTTTCCTTACATCACAAGAGTTTAATTACTTTATTATATTTCTGAATTCTTTCTTCTGTTCTAAAATTTGGTATTGACTTTACAAAAGTTTATTCATTTTGGATTATGGGCTATTAGGTTTTTGAAACTTTACAAAGTCGTGACAAATGTGTAGAAAGCGTAAGAGGAATTTGTTTTCGTAGCTGCATTTGCAAATGTGCTCGAATAATTTTATTGAAAAATTTATATTGTTCTGAAAATATGATGATTGATACTTTCTTCGCTCGGCAAAAGTTACCCTGAGTTGTGTTTCCCTTGTAAGCTCATTGTGTTTTTCTTACATTTGAGTTGTTTCATGTTTTCAGGTTCTGAGTCTTCTTTTAATTCTGTATGTGTTTTCGAAGTGTTGAAACTAAATGATATACGTTCTGAGTAGATTTTCTGTTTTTAGAACATTCTATAATTCCGATATACATATTTTTTACGGTTTATTTCGGATCTTAAAGCAGCTTGTTATATTATGTTGGCTTATAGTCAGTTTAGGTTGAGAGGGCATTCGTACTTTGTTCTGTCGTTACGGAGCGTTGTGGGAGGAAACACAACAGAAAAAAAATCACCAATAGGCCAACACGCACCCACAAGTTAAACAGCATCTATCTTAGAGGCATACAGTATTTACTGTCTTTTTAAATTAGTTTAAATAAGGTGTTTCAAGTTTACTCATTCTGATAAAAATAAGCGCTTGATAACTTTATCTGTGATCTTTATAGATGGCTTATTCTGTTTTGAAACATTTCACTAATTTCTTCTGTATACAGACATTCACCTAGCTTAACTTTTTCTGGGAAGAAGAAAAATCGGGTGGTGATGAGGAATCGGATGCGAAGATTGTGTTGTTCAAATCTACCAGCATCAAAAATCAGCATTCGAAATCAATGCATTTCATCAGAGTTCAAACACTGGCATCGGAGAGAACAAGTTCTTTTTTCTTTTTGTTTTTCATCGGAGACACTTTTGATACGATTTATTTATTTTCTTACGCATTAAATTTCAAAGGAGTGCACTTTTTTTATCACCACTACCCTTACTGCCATCTCAATTCTACACGGTAAATGTATCTTTTTTTCCCCCACAAGGACAGGGAGGTGACTGGTTTGATTCCTGAATACCACTAATGGAAGTCGGCGTCTGTATCACGTTGACTTCTTTTTATCCCCGTCGAAATTCTATTAAAACCAGCCATTTTGTTTAAAAAATGTACACCCAGCTCACACAATAGACGAGTGCGTGAAGTAGTAAACAGGAATGTTTGTTACGCTTTCCCAGCCGACAGCCATGATGTCTTGAGGAGCCAAAAATTGTGGATTCATTTCTAACCTCAACTGATCATCGAAACAACTCGTTAGTAAGAAAGTGTTAAAAACTCAGCAGTTTGTTATCTTCTTCTATGTATCGTGCCCTTTGAGCTCGTCGTTGATTATGGCTTTCTACAACTTCCAATCACTTGTGACCCTCAACAGCGTTTCTTTGCCAAGCCTGCCGCTCCCGTCCTGCCATCCATTCGAGCAAGAACATTAGATCGATTTTCCGCTGCCCTCCCTTATATTGCTACTAACAAGTTTTAGTTTTACTCTCTCTCTTTTGAACGCTTTGTTCTTTTAGAACACACGTACTCATGACCCTCCACGGCTTCTAATTTATAAATAACCAAAAATTGGCATGACTGTTCTTGGGGGAAAATAGTGAAGTAGTTTCTCGTTGGTTTCTTCATTGTTCTAAATTCAGAATTGTCATTTTCCCTGACCGCTTACCCGACCAAAGAGATAGAGCTCAGTGTCACCTATAATTTTTACGGACGGCTCTGAGTAGAAAGGCGAGATGTATTTTCCAGGGAGAGGAGCACGACGTGGACATTACACCATCGGCTGGAATATGAAATCGGCCTGCCGATTCCATTTTCCGAACCAATCATCGTTACGACACTCGCACATTTAATTTCTGAATAGACGGCTAAATTCAAACGACTATAATTTCAAGAAATTCGTCGTGGTTGGGGAACTTAAAGATTTTTTCCGTTACTAACAGTTACGTGTGTCATTTGAAGCTAACGTGAAACAGAACGCATAAAACAGATTTGAAATTTATGATGCATTTTTCATTAAAAACAAAAAAGTAATTTTTCTTTGGCAATATCTGAAGAATATCGAAACCGATCAAAATTTGGACAATATACAAAAGCCACAGTAATAATGTTAGCTAGACACAAATATGAAATTTAAAAAATCCCCGTTCTGTTTGCCTCGGGGTTCTTGATAAGATCCAGAGTCGGATGTGCAATATAATTGGCCCTGATCTGGCATCTCGTCTACAGTAACTCTCTCACAGACGCGCCGTCGCCTCTCTTTATCTTTTTTTACAAATATTTCCATGGTAACTGCTCCGAGGAGCTGCATTCGCTGGTTCCCAGACTTCATGAGTTCAAGCGCCCTACGAGGCTTGCATCCCGCTCTCACCCTTTCACTGTTGAAACTACTAAATGTAGCCGTCTCTTCTACTCCAATAGCTTCATATCTCGCACCTCTCGCCTGCGAAACACCCTTCCCTATTCCTGTTTCCCTGAGAGCTATAATCTCCAACTATTCAAATGTAATGTCAATCGACATCTCCAGTTGCCTTGATCTATCTACTATCCTTCTCCTCATCCTTTCCTCTATCACTCCTATCTGATCTTGCTCCAAATCTTCTGTAACCCCTTGCGTTCTAGTGGCTTCCCGCCTTGCTTGGGGGTGAAACGCTTTAAAAAAAAACAAAAAAACATTTCGTTGGTTTAAGATTTGTATCAGTTGCGTATAAATGCCGATGTGTGGAACTAGACTTAACTGCTGGTACCAGGTAATTTTGTAAAACCTAATTCAAGCGATAATAATAATATTAGCTGTTTCGTCATAAGGAAACATTCAGCATTCATTGGTTGAAATTTATAAAATTTTTCTCTTAAAACAATTTTTCAGGAAAATAGATTTCTCAAGTCCAGTAGCATTTATTGTTCTTACCAATATTAATGGCAGCTTCCTTCCTAACCTTTTGTTTGAAGTGTTGTGAAACATCAACATCTTGATTATGTCACTATTTTCTATCCAAGTTACATCTGCTATCGATTTTAGTTGTTGCTGCTGTTGAAAATCCCAGGAACTGCTAAATAAACCTTTTTTCATGCTACGGAAAACCCACCATAAGATTTCAAAGAACTACGAGGTCAAGAAGTACATTCATATATCCAAATTGAAAATCCGTCATCCAAAAATCTTCGGACCGGAAATGCATCGATTTTCAGATTTTTTCGAATTTCGTAATACAGATTATTTAATTTGTAAATAGCATCTATAAAATGAGACAGCTTGGGAATAGAATGTAAACATAAACACGATATCCCTTTACATTTTACAACACAGCTTTTAAATATACCCTGAAAGTAGTTTTACATAAATAAAACATACACTGAAAGTAGTTCTACATAAATAAAATATGCCCTGAAAGTAGTTTTACATAAAGAAAATATACCCCGAAAGTAGTTTTATATTAAACTGAATAAGGTGCAGTTAATGACGTTAGTCATGTAATGCCCACACGGATTTTTCAGTGGTGAATTTCACGTAAAAATGTTTTGTATTTTCTGTACGTGTACAAAAAACATGCTCACTACTTAGAAAAAATATATAAATACACGGCGTTTTGACATTTTGAATAATATTTTTACTGAGTACGAAGCACCTGTTAAGTAATCCACGAAGAAATGTGTTGCAGTAACGATCGCTAACAAAAAACTGGCGCCGACGTAGGCTACATAGCTAGGCTGGCGAACTCTTACCCAGGGTAGAGGAGGTCACTTACAACAGCTGCACTTCACCTAGAAACTTTCCCAGTGATTTCTGAAATTTTCCATTTGTGGAAAGTCATGTCAACACCTGAAAAACTTTCAGATTTTGGAGGTTTTCGAATTTGGAAATTTCGGATAAAAGGCACTCAACCTGTATTAAGAAATAAAATTAAATGTTCAACTCATCTGTTCTTATTTAGTGTTACGGATATATATCTATAAGTCAGATAGTTTGATAGTAGATTTGAATTTACGTCTTGCCATTCTGAATAGTGTCCTCATTTTGTTTGTTACTATCATAAAGTTTCGACCGTGCCGCTCTTCTTCAGGTGTATTTCAGTCCAGGTAACTTCCAGGGAATTTCTGAACCTTTTACTTTATCTACAGGATTAACCTCTTTCCGTTCTGATCTCCAAGTCTAGGGATATATTCCCTTGTTCTTATTTAGTACTGCTCAGTTATAGCTCGTCTTATTTTCACTGAGTTTATATCTGTACTACCAAGCCCAATGATCACAATTGCGATGTCACGAAATTCAAGAATCAAAGCTTTCATCATCTAGGCTACAGCCCACCTCAGGAAGAGACAGTTGAAATTTCTGATAAATTTGGGGAAAAATTTTCTGGAGAATTTAAGACACACAAGACATAGTGATGACAAGAAAAGCGAGAGGAAACAGAGAGTAACCTACTTAACGTGCTTGTGCGAGCTATAAATAGGAGCAGGTACTGCCTTTTGGAAGAGGGAAGTTTCCAGCAGTCAGCTCTGACAGTCGAACCAAACATTCTTGCTGTAACACTCTCGTTTGTATATGTTTGTATTACTGTTCCTGTTAATATGTTTGTTTAACTCAATTGCTTTCTTTGTGTCTCTATTTCTGGCCCTAACAAGGCCACAAAGGATCAAAATTTACTTACAGAAGTAAAATAAAGAGGAAGACGTTATGAGCTCTATGATGGCCCTGAAAAGGACATGACACAAAAAAGAAATGGTTCCAAAATCTGAGATATAATTTACGTATTCAAAATGGGAAGTAAATATTTGTAAGACGTTTTTGAATATATTTGTAACCATGAGGATATTGACTCAGGCATAAGAGAGTCGAGGACATAGCCATAAAGAAAAGAGTGACCAGCGGTGATGAAACTCAATTTCATAATTTACATGAGTCAGTTTCTCATCAGCGCTCAAACAAATACGTTTTATTTGTTTGGCGGTCAAAACTTCGTAGATACGCGCATGCGTTCTTCCCACCGGAAGTCATATTCTCGCCCAACAGAGAAAAATTCGTCGAGGGCAAATTTCAAGCTTAAAGTGTCAGAATTTTCTGACAAGAAACGAAAATAACACCATCAAAAAGAAAGAAACGCAAAATACTGCAGGAAACTGGGTAATAAACAGAACAATGATGTATGGAACCAAAAATAAGACCCAGCTGTTCTCAATGGCGGAACGACGTGATGTCAGTCAGCGTGTGAAGGGTCATGTCAGTTTGAAAGCAAAAAATGTCTCAGATGACAATAGCGATATTTTTAGTGACATTTTCTTTTTACTTCTGTAGAAAAGATACCCAGTGGTTATCTATCGCACTCTTTCGACAACCGTGTCATTTTTAATTTTGGGGGGCGACACAAGCGTCGGCCATATCCTAAAAGGATAATAGCCACAAGAAAAAAATATATATATATAACCACACACACACACATCGTATATATATATATATATATATATATATATATATTTTATAAAACAATACATG
>CAHIKZ030001116.1:97500-140000 GCA_903632075.3 Acanthosepion pharaonis | reverse complement strand
GAATAGCTATCAGCGCAGGTATCATTACGCAAACTGACAGTGTTTACGTAAATAGTTCTCGTGCGCAGTAATTTAGAAAAGAAAGATCAGTTCCGAGCTTAGCTTTACGTAGTCTTCCGCGCTTAGCTTTCCGCAGCGAATGTATACAAACAACGTGAGTAATGTCTGCCGCCAACGACGAGACTGAATCCCAAATTTCACTGTCGATACCTCTAAAACGGTAGATTTTATCAAATTTAACAAGCCAGATTCGAATGGAGCATGTACAATTACACATAAAGGTAACCATTTTGGAAATTTTTAATGCGAACTGAACGCGGGTATTATACTGAAAATTAACCGACATTTTTTGTAATGGTTCCAAAAATTTAATTAAAAAAATCCCTATCTTTTACCTGTGGAGCAATCTATTTAGTACTTCCAAAAACTTATATTAAAATCAATTCTTTTCAGTTGTCGATGTGATAGAGTTGGTAGGAAGTTTTCTAAGGTAATGGATTTTATTCATCAACCCGACAGACTTTTATCACTTTAAATGTTATTTTTAGTGGACACTCATATTTGAATAGACGTTCCATTTTTAATATATTAAACAGTATATTGATTTGTTTTCAAGAAAAATATGCGTTCTCCGGTAGGATAAAATAAATAAAATGAAGTGTCTACTCAAATATAAGTGTCCATTAAAAATGATGTTTAAAGTGATAAAAATCTATCTGTTGTCATAAACTTCTATTCCCAACATAACAAAATAAAATCCGGAATGATCATTTACAGCCCTCAGTATTTATACGAAGAGGAGAAATATATTGAAAATACCTTCAAGACCCCTTCAATACCCTATTTTATATTCAATGCGAAACAAAAGGCTCATAAAATATTCCAAAATAGAAGAGCTGTCCTTCCTGACAAAGCCAATGAATCAAAAAAATATATTATTCTACCCACTAACTGTATCACAACTACAACCAAAAAGATTTTATCAAAATTCAATATACAAATTTATCACAACATCTAAAACAATGAAAGACTTAATCAAAAAACAAAACAACAAGCCAAAATTTGAAGGAGGAATTTACTCTATCAAGTGCAGGAATTGCCAGAATGAATGCAATGAAGAAACCTCAAGAAGTTTAAACAAAAGACTAGATGAACACAAAATGGACACTTAAAAAACAACACACAAAACGCTTTGGTTGTTCACCGTAACGAAAATGTCCACAATTTTGACATAGGCAATGCTACTTTGATTAAAAGAGAAAATAATTCACTAAGACAAAAATGTCTGGAAAGTGTCTTGATCGGTAGTTCAGCCACGGTAAAATTGCGTCCTGGTTCATACAATATATTACCATTCTTGTTAGATTTTATATTGTCACAGTGTGAGATAGTCAGTGACAAAGGTGATGGAGAGAAAAAGAATAATACAGATGAATTTGGCTAGATTGAAAAAATATTCTATGCTTTCAAAAATTTAGTAACTACCAGCGTTTCGTTTCGTGCGCATGTGTAGATGTGACAATGTCAATAAAACTCAGTCCTATGAAATCCTGACGGATGAAACGCGTGACAAAAACTTTTTCCAATTTGTCATACTGTTTTTCATAATACTGTTTGTTGATATACAAAATTATATATATATATATATATATATATATATATATATATATATATATATATATATATATATATCATTCCTTCATTCCTACATATGATGCACGCAGGAACTATAACTCACCTGATATATATATATCACTGTCATCGGAAATTTGACAGTAAATATTTGGCAAATATCATATTCTCGCAGGACTTGACTCATATTTCACTTCGCTTTTCCGTTTCAGTTTTTGCGGAGCCATTTGAAAAAATTATATTTTATTATATTCTTTATTTTTTTCCCATTTCACCATTTTCGTCTTGAGAATTTTCCTTGCCCAAACAGCCTTCCCGATAACTTTTCACTTTTGCTTCTATATTTTTCCATTTAAACGTTCGTCAGTGTGAAATATTGCCTCAAACAGCCGACATCAAGAACTCGATTCCATCGTGACGTAATTTCCAATTTTTCAAAACTACGTCTTATTCGTTGCTTGATTCAACAATCGTTGCTCTTTCCTGATGTTCGAAGAGTGACCTTCTTCAGTCATCTCTTTCCCGTAAACTATGTCATTTCTGGACGTAAGCGGTCATGGTTCTTCACATCTTCCTTTTCTTTAATATATGTAAATTGCTATGACTTTTTTTTTTCTCTACGGTTTTGAATTTAGAGTTGTCTTTCGAGACTGGCTCCAACTAAAGGTTACAAATTTCCGCCAACCCTGCTATTTTACACACAGCTGGTAGTAGATAAAATGGATTCATACCTTGTCTAAAGGTTGTCAAAAATCGACTCAGATTTTGCTTTCTGTGACCTTCAGGCCTCTCCCCTTTTTAAAACTGAAGATTTAATGCTCCTTGACGCTTTTTCTTATTTTCATTAGCATATTTTGCTTCTAGTATTTCATTATTATTATTATTAATACTCCTACTATAAATATTATTTTTTTAAATAATAAATGTAAGGGCCGTAAGTCAAGAAACTAACGCAAAGGTAGAAATATACAATACTCAATATACTCATCATGTGACAAACTAATATGGGCACACGTTTATACATCCGTCATTTAGAGTTAATCTACTTTGTCTCATCGTCTATATATATATATATATATATATATAATATATATATATATATATATATATATATATATATATATATATATATATATAATATATATATAATATATATATATATATATATATATATATATGTGTGTGTGTGTGTGTGTAAATATAACAGACAACGAATGTCTATTATGATTGATCATGAGCCGTTCTAAGCTTCGTATAGTGGCTTTAGTTTAGAAAATAAAGACAAATATTTTACAACATTTAGATTTTTTTTTATTATGCTGTTCCTTGATTTAAGCTTTCGGCCCACATGAGCCATCTTCAGAGTGGTTATATGGACATTTAAACAAAGATATTCACTACCAAAGATGATATTCTGCTATAATCATATAAAAGATTGTTATGCGGCGATAACGGTCGCAGAATAGCAGACGCAGGTCGTAAATTCCTGATGTGGTTCTATGACGTCGTACCATGTGAGAGACAGAAATATTAAGAACAGAGCTATATGTCTAGATGCAATATAATGTGTTGTGACTAGTTTGAAATGTAATTTTGTTGTGTCTGGGTTGCTTTGTTTTGTCGATAGTAAAAAGAACCTTCAGATATTGGAGGCAGTGTGTATGTGAGTTTATTGTTGTGTTATCAAGTAATATATGTCTAATATTATGTACATGGCTAGGTTTGTTTAATAGAACTAAGATCAGAAAGGTGAGAGGTAAGTCTACAGGAGAGCGTGTTTGTAGTAAAACCAATATATGTAGTGGGTTTAATATTAGTATCAGAGATACAATCTCTGAACGGACATATAAATTGATACACTACATTGGTTTTTTGTAGAGGATTTAGTTGTGTGGTTGTAGGGAGACTATGAGGTCAATTGTTTTAAATTTTTTATATATGATGAGCTTAACTTGTTCATTATTATTAATGGGTTTAACATTTTTACCTATTATGTTTTTGAGTGTTGTTTCATCATGTTTGTAATTATTATGCATTTGGTTACAATAGTATTATAATTATTTTGACATACACTATTATCAATTTTGTTAGAGGTTTATTAAGTTTATTGAGATACATTTTAATTTGCTGATCAGTGCCGGAATTAGGGAATCCATTATTAACAAGTGTTTGTTTAATGTTATGTGATTCTTTATAAAATATGGTTTTGAACGAAGATATTTGTTTGCGTTGGATTAAATTTTTTTTTATAACGGCTAACTTATATTGCTGGGGGGTGGGCATTCACTGTTATAATTAAGAATACACGAATTAATGCTAGTGGGTTTCCTATATAGAGAAGTACAAAATCTATGTATGCTAGAATCAATAAATACATCAATGAAAGTTTATAATTAATATTAAGTTCTAATGTAAATTTGAGGACAGAGTGACTCAAATTTGTTTTTAAGTTGTGTAATTTGATAAATAGTTTTAGCTAAAACGAAAATGTCCTCTATGTGTCTTACATATATAGGGAGTTTATTAGTGGCATTAAGTATATTATTTTCTAAATGTGCCATATAATAAATAGAAAGAAGGGGGCCTAAAGGAGATCCCATCGCAATACCGTCTATTTGAGTATAAATATTACTTCGGGGGTCATGAAAAGTTACTTGAGTGGTACATAATATATTTTTTTTAAATAGTGGGTTTAATATTGATGAGCGGGAGAGAAGAGTGATTGTATACATCACGGATAATGATGTCAATCGTTTCATGAACGGGGACATTAGTAAATAAATTTTGTGCATCCAAAGATACGATTATTTGGTTGTTTGGTTTTGCAGCATGAAGAATTTGTATAAATTCATTTGAGGAATGAATACAATCTTTACTTGGGAGGTGGGAAGTAATTAATTTGTTAAGTGTTTTTGAAAGGTAATATACTCGTGTACGTATTTGTGAAATGATAGATCGGAGGGGATAATCTTTTTTATGGATTTTTACATTTCCATGTTAATAGTCACCTATAATAAGTTTATAGGATTCTGTGTCAGCATTGTTAACAGTAATAAGTTTATTGATATGGTTTTTAAGTTGGGAGGTGGTGTTATTGGTTAGCTTTATAAATTTATTATTATTGTCTAAAATGGCCTGTAATTTTAAGTGGTACTCAGTTTTGTTTAAAATAACGAAAGTATTAGTTTTGTGAGCACGTCGGATAACAATACTGTTGTTATATCTTAGTTGTGTGGCTGCTTTTATTAAAGAAGTGTTTATAATTCCAGTCGAATTTTTATCATAACGGTGTTTAAGAGTTTTGGTTTTAAGTAATTCTTTTAAACCTACCTGTGTAGTAATATAGTTTTCTTGTCCCAACAGATCTATTTCTTAGTATAAAGCTTCAATTCGCTTTTCAGTTACGTGTAAACATTAAATTAGGTTTATGTGCGACATGACAATTTGGTACAAAATTAAGGAATTCCATTTCATTTGTTGTGGTTTGTTAATCTGATTGGTTAATGAAGTTGCCGTTGATGTTTGGTAAATTTTTTTTCCTTTATGTAATTTGTTTAGCTTTTTTTGGATGACTTGTTTATGGGATTCCTTTTCCATTGTATTATATAATAAATCCAATATTTCCTTTAATTTTTCATTCGTGGTAGAAAATTTATAAAATTCGTTTAATTTCAGTGTTGATCCGTTGTAATTCCTGTTTGTTCGTGTTTAGTTGTCATTTAATGAGGTTCCATTGAAATTTCTTGGTTTTGAGATCGTTCAATGCTGCGGCATCATGCAACTTGAAATTAGTGTATTGGGACAACAGATCATTATTTAAACATATATTGTTAAATATAACAGACAACGAATGTCTATTATGTTTGACCATTTGCCGTTCTAAACTCTGTATATTTGCTTTAATTTCGGGAGAAAATAAAGTTAAAAATTGTCTTTTTTAAAAATCGTTATATATATATATATATTAAAAATCCTTATATATATATATATATATTCTGTAACTATGGAAACGTGATTTTAGCTGTGTCTTTAAAACCCGGTAATTTTTAAAAGTTACTCCAAAATTCGCTTGAAGATGAAATGGAACTAATGCTTTTAATTTAATTGCAAAATTAAATTCAGGGTTTTTAGCTTCTATTTTTGAAACATGGTTGGAACTTTGTAACGAAAAAAAACATATTTTAAATCAATTAATTTATAATATATATATATATATATATATATATATATATATATATATATATATAAAGGTTTATGACTTTTTGTAAAATAATTGTTTTCCTGTATTCAATTCACATTTGTTCAAAGATAATGAAGACGGGTTTGATTCAATTTATTTTTTTTTGAATTTCCCCCCAACATGAATTTTCTAAAATCGTATAGTAGTACAATTTTCTGGAGCCTTTTAGAACTTTAAAGGCTCTTCTAGAACTTGGTTTTGTTTATTTGTAAATTTGTATGCTATTCTATAGCTATAAAGTGTTCAATGCGTTAAAAATATATAAGTACTATTCAATTACATCATTAACAAATTGAAAAATAAAGCTTCTGAAAGATTTTGATTTTACCCTTATATGGTAAAATCAAGTTTTCGGCTAAGGGGTGACTTTTTTCAAGAACTAAAACAAATTAATACCTTATTCATTACTTTTGAACAAAAGATCATCGGTTTATCACACAGAATATAGGGTTACCAAAAAATCATAACCCCCAAACGGTATATCACGCACATGTAGTACAGCCAAATGCGCATGATATGATAACAATTTTTTATAAAAACAGCACATTAATTTTCCAGATGTGGTCCAATTAGATATATCATCAGGTCAGATAATCCAGTTCGCTCAGACGACTAGCAATTGAGAATATTCCGAAGTTATCCAGATGTGATTCCTTAGTCACCTTGGCTGACACACCCTTCAAAATAAAAAAAAATGAAAAAATCCCCTCAATATCCGAACATGATGCTCCCCAACTAATTCCGTTCCTGAAAAGGAGGTGTAAAGTACGTCAATATATGCCCAGCTCGTTATGGTCAGGCTTGGTACTGAACGAGATATTTACTGTAGGCCATCTTAATTTAACAAACCAAACCAAACATATTTTCATGGAAAAATAGCCTTGTATATTAAAGCGTTGGTTTGTGAATTTGGTAGTATCGTAGCTCTGAGTTCAATACCCGTGTCAGGTAGTACAGATTTAGACTCAGTGGAAACCTGATGAGCAGTAACTGAGTAGTAATAAAGTAGATAAAGTTGAGATGTTCCTAGACATATCCCTAGAAAAGGGACAGCGGACTGAGAACAATCTAACCCCGTAGATTAAATAAAGTGTTCAGTTCAAAGTTTCCTGACTTTTCGACACACACCTGAAAAAGGCCGAGGATCACAACGACAGAAACATTGTCATAATTACAACAAAGATGAGGAGACACTAATTACATTATTCAGACTATTGTCCTCATCTTTGTTGCCATATTTATTACAACGTTTCGGCCGTTGTACGCTCCGGCCTTCTTCAGTTGGTTAGAATGTCGAAGTGAACCCTTTTTTTTTTACCAGTGCTTATATTGCAATTTTTGCTGTTATCATTGCATATTTTTGAGCACTGGTAAAAAATGGTTGCTGAAGACATTAGGATTATAATATACAAAAATTCACACACAGATGTCCTCAAGAATATACGGCGCCGTGGATAAAGGCATTAGTTAGATCCAGTGACAGTACCTAAGGACTGTGAGTTCAATACCTGGTTAAGGCGGTGGAGAACTTGGAGAGGGGAATTAACAGGATAACTGACATCCATTAGACATGGCACGTGGGACTAGAACTGTCTACCCCAGCGAGCGAAATAAAGGGTTCAGTTCGACATTTCAACCACCTGAAGAAGGCCGGAGCGTACAACGGCTGAAACGTTGTGATAAATATGGAAACAAAGATGAGGAGAATAGTCCGAATAATGAAAATAGTGTACATAATACCTCATCTCAGAAATACAGACAGATACTGAGAGGAGGATGTTAGTCATAATGTGAAACATGTACAAGTTAACAGCTCCAATTAATTAAGAATTTGTGAGAGCCATGTCTGGTGTAGCATCATAGCATTTTTAATTTAAGTATTATTAAAATTAATGATGTTTTTCTATTTACTTTTGGTTAATACTAGTTAGCATTAATCTTACGTTGATATTCCGGAAAACACAGGATATAGACCTGGTATTGTGTAGGACCCTCTCTAACTCAGCGAAGAGCAGTCCCACGACATGGCATGGATACCATAGATGGCCAGAAGACATCTAGACAGATATTGAGCTTTGCTATATTATCGCTGTCTACGACTCCCTGATATTTGCGAATAGGCCGCTCCTCCACGTCCCATAAATGCTCATTTCGGCTCACATCGAGCGAATACAGTGGCCACACCAGTCTCGAAACTGTCCCTCGAACCAATTCTAGGCAACTTGGGCACAGTGTATTATCCTCTCAGTGTAATCCATAATTGCTAGGTTATGCTGAGTCCATGAATGGGTGTAAATTGTCGCGAAGCAATGCCGCTTTGATCGTCACATGTTATAATACGTCTAGGCGGGCTAGCTTATCCAATCAACGTTACGTGAACACCCACCTCATAGAACGACAACCGGAGTCTATGATTTCATGGAGTCTGCGAACTATATAATTAGTTCGAAACAACTGGAGGCATCACTCTCCGGGTCACGCTACACGTTGCTAATCGTCCAGAGTCCAATCAGCGATATGACGAGCCCCCAGGAAGCGATGAATTTGGTGTTACGGTGTTAATAATGATATCCTGGTGGGTCTTTGTTCTCAAATCACATGGAAACCGAGGAACGCTGAACCGACGCGCGAAACTTTCGGCTGGTAAATCCAGCATTGAATGTGGACGTGATCTGAGCCAGTATCTGCGAGCAGAGACAATTCTAGCCTTTGGTCACAATCGTTAAACACACGTGGTCGGCCACCGCACTGTACACGGAAGCAGTAACGTCTTCTATCGGGTATTCCTAGTGCACAGCTCACACTGTAATTCGAGTATTTGTAAATATCTACAAAACATTAGAAATGGAATGCCTTATTCCTCCAGTATCAGTCTCCGATAATTCATTTAGTCTTGAGCAGCCTAGATGGTGTTCACACTGACACCGCAGATGCTAAAGCACAATTGGTATCTTGGTAGTTCCATATTGTTAAGTCATCGCCTACCATTACACTTTGCATATGTCTAATACATGACTTGTGGCACTTTAGTGTAATTTGGGCATAAACTATATTTTATCACTTAATAACGTTGTGTCGAACCTCATCTCTTAACTCTTGTTTCTAACTAATCAAGGAAATACACCTAAGGCGCAGTCGTTAAGTTCTCTGTACAGAGTTTTGAATTTAGAAGTTGTAGCAAACAACATCAGTTCCAAAGTTATCTAGAACAAGCATGTCAAAAATAGACAAAGACTGATTGAGTAGATTTGCATGATAATGTTTGTAGTCAGGTTATAATTGTGACACAAGAAACGATTATGTAGCTGGCATGGGAAATGATTCCACTGACTACGTATTCTCCTGAACTTCTCACTATAATTGAAGTTCATGAAGTTAAATTTCTTTGGGGCTTTAACATTTATACTTATAAAAAAAAAGTGTAATAACACAGACAAAGTGGTTAAAACAAAAACAATGCCTTCTCATGGATATAGCAAATGTCACCAGATGAAATATATATCTGTTGAAGAATATGGCAAACTGTGTAAGTATAGGGAAATTGAATTTGAAAAAGTTTGGCATCTTAAAACTGCTCTTATTTCTAATTGAATTCCAGTGAACGATAAATAAAGGTTTATCCTAGAACTAACAAAATCCCTGGCAGCCCCTGTTTACTAAAGATTCCAAAAATTGTAATGTTGAGCTGACTATTTAGGAGAGTATCCCTGACGTAAAGAAAATATCAACATTGTATATGTTAAGTAATAATTAGCCAAAGGGCCTTTAGGATGTAGAATAATATCCGAACAAAAGTAAAGATAAATGCACTTAACCACAATTTCGACTTAATAAGAGCGAATCTGATTAGAACAGAAAATAATTCACTAAGTCGAAAACGCATTGAAATTGCACTGATCTCAAAAATTCTGGACGGTCAACCTAAGAACAGACATACTGCAAAAGCAGTAGCAGTACAATGCGGTATACGAACGAATACTAATAGACACAAAATAGAGATCTACTTGGTGTGGGCTAATTTGAAATCTAGTACATATTAACGGCTTCGATACGGAAAAAATTATCAGCCTGTATCACCTGAAGTTATTTATTACCCTTTCCTCAAAGATTATATATATATATATATATATATATATATATATATAAATGGGATCAAATATGGATCAAAATCCGATAGAACAGTAGTAAATTCCTGGGGTTTCGAAAGAGCGTGTCATCTCTGCTTGAGTTCCGAATCCCATAATTTTCATTAAGACTGCTTAAAATGTCAAATGCGCATGAAACCTTCTTAACTAATGAAAATCAAACAACACGAAAATAAAAAAAAAAAGAAATATCAGAATCGGCTTCGATAGGGAAAAATTATCAGCCCATATCATCTGAAATTATTCCATTACCCTTTCCTCAAAGATTACAACGCACTTTCTGACGCAAATGGTTTGCTTCATAATGGCATGAGGACGCCTACCATAAGAAAGAGAAACGTGTTGTCTGAACAAGCTTTCTCATTATCTTCACTTTACTCCTTGTAGGGTAATCAGTTCCAACAATTTCCAGATATCAAACAAATTCTCAAAGTAGTCATCGAATTAAAACACGAATTATCGTTCTTTTAAGATGGAATGCCCAATTTAACTGAAAGGTGGCTTATTGTCAAAGAGAACCAGAGAAAATATTTTGAACATGGGGTAACTAACCGATAAATGTATTGAAACAAACCATTTTCTAATAAATGCATCAGACCAATATATACCTATCTATTTACCTATCTAAGGCTGTTTATCTCATTTATTTCAATTTGTCCGTCTCTCTCTCTCTCTCTCTCTCTCTCTCAATAAGTCTCTTGAGTTCTATCTATAAAAAGCTGCATCTGGCCAATATCTACATCTATTTATTTCGGTCCGTCCGTATTTCCCAATAAGCCTGTTGATTTTTGATTCTCTGTCTTGGTACCTAGCTATCATAACAATGTAGAAATGTGTAACTATTGAACAGATCTGGATATGCCATGTACACTCCCCGACCGGAAAATGTTATGTGTACACAGATAAGTGATCTTGCGTACGCATTCATGTAAATCTAACACACAGACACACACACACACACACATATATATATATATATATATATATTTCTTGGTTTGTATTGTCTTTAAGAGTCAAACCACAACAATGGCTCTTCATTTCTTTTATTTAGTATACAATGGAGCTAACGATATTCGCGCGGTGGAATTCTTAGAACAATGCCGTCTCGAAACAAGTGTTTGTCTATCAGTCTTAGATGGCTCCGTTTCCAACAACTAATTTAAAACAATTTTTTCTATTTCATTTGTACATAAGGGGAAAAAAATGAAGCTTCCTTACATTGAAATCAAATAAACAAATCCATTTTATTGAAGTATTATACGTAGGTGAAACTTGCTTTTCACCAGATATATATGTAAATCTAAGGTCAAACTTGTTTAAGAATTATTTCATTTAATTCTTTATCGGCTTCGATCATTTTAATGGTTTTCTGGAAGAATTTCATCACGATGTCCAATGTCTTCTGAGGACTTCCGGTTTTTCATCAGCTATTATCAAAAAATATTTTTCTTCATATATTTTAATAAGGTTGTTCCACTAGCAACACACACATAACGTCTTTTATAAAGACATAGGATTATTCATGTTCAAATTCTCCGCAAAATAAAGAAAATAGTGCAAAATGCTATGTGCATTGTGTTTCTTACATGTGTGCCACGGCTTAACACATCGGTGGGTGTCATGTATGGTGTTTTTTCATAAGTATCGTTAAAATTAATATTTTTTATTTATTTATTGTTGGTTAATATTGCTTATCATGAATCTTACATCATGGGACAGACGCCTGATATTGTGTCGGAACCTCCCTATTTCAGTGACATGGCATGGATACTATAGTTGGTCAGACGACATTTAGATAGACTTTGGGCTATGCCATATCAATATCTATCTCTGATATTGTTATGTAGTGGTTTCACAGTGGAGGCTTGTATTCCACTAAGTCGGTCCTAAAATAGGTTCGACGTACAAAACGTTAGGAACTTGATATAATAGTTAATGACGCAGCAATCTAGTTGTGGTTGCTGATACTTTAATATCCGACTAACGGTCGTCCGACATCGACTGACTGACCAACTCACTGCCGACTCCGCGACTGCTGCTACTACCCCTACTTATTATAGGTGGAAGAGTCTATTAACTATAGAATAGGTGTGTTCCAGTATAACAGATATTTGAAAATATACCTCTTCACCACGTCTCATAAATACTCATTTGGGCTCATATAGTGATCTTCGAAGCACAGCTTAGATGTGGCACAAGGCTAAAAGTATGGGGCACCCAGTGAGGATCGAACTCACTAGTCAGTCGTAACTGATCTAGCAAAACAAGCTTTCTAACCATTACACCACGTCGAGGTGCCCTCATTTCGGCTCATATAGAGTGAATACAGTGGCCACACTATTCGTCGGGCGTTCCTCGAACTAATTCTGGGCAACTTGAGCTCGATAACGCAGTGCATTATCCTGCCGGCGTAATCCAGAGTTGCTGGGATATATGGATTGCTGGTGTATATGGAGTCCTTAAATGGGTGCAAATTGTCATGAAGTAATGTAGAGTAGTGGTCACCTGTCAATAATATCCCTTAACGCATCTGTGGCTCTCATGTCGGGTGTTTTAATAAGGACAGTAATTAAGAAGACAGAAGATAACAATTGACATTGCTTTTAATTTTTAGAAGATTAAACTTGACTGGAAAGCAAGAACCAGAACAGAGTTCCACAAGCAAGAAGTACAAGAAAAGATCCTGTTAGCATAGAACTTAGGTTAACATCTAGCCATTCCAACTGTAAAATGATGAGATCTTGGCCTGCAATCTAGTAATGCATTAAATTCATAAAGTCCAAGTACCATAGAAGAAAATTCCTCAGAATAATTGCCATAAAATTATTTAGAGAAAAGGCACAGAGAAGAGGAAAAAAAATCTGCCTCGTCAGTCATGTATTGAAAGTGTGTATAATGCATGGCACATAACTGACTGACTTTTGACTGCCTCATTTAAAGTTGCAATAGCTCATTTGAAAATAAGAAAAATGCAATAAAATAGAAAAAAAAAAGACTGAACTTTTTGGTTGAATTTAATAAAAACTTATCTAAATGAATTCTTGCTGGGTTTTTTTTTTCTGTTCAGGGCTAGTGCTTTTTTTTTTTGAGTTTATTTTTTATTTATTTTTTTGTTTTTGTTGATGTTAATGTGACTACACATGCGTACATACAAGAGATGCTGGGAATTTTAAATTTAAAGATGATATTTTAAATGCATTTTAGGTATATAATCCTGCCAATTTCATTTAGGTTCTTTTTTGCTTTTATTTGTGTTTCCATTACTTTTGTTATTAAATAGCTCACATTGTGTTGCTATTATCACAACGTGGGATATTTGCTTTCCAACTGTGAGACCTGGGGTCAACTCTCACAATGGTCAGTTGGTTAGAATAGTAATCTTTTCATCCCAGTGTGTGATACCTTTGGAAAGTGTTTGAAACTAAACTATGTAACGAGTAATAAAACAAACTAACTTGCATCAGGAAAGATTAGTGTGCAAATACACCCGATATAATATGTGTATATTCATTTTCTTATGTGTCCTATTTTAAAGGCATTTAAATGAGTTTTTTAGTACACGCAAAATAACATTTTTCAATTATTGACCCATTAACAGACCGTTTCACGTATTTAAGTACGATTTTCAAAAGGGATGATTATTAATTTTGAAAAAAGAAATCGTTGTTGTCCAATGAAAACAAACGCCTCTTTTAATAAAAAATCGCATTGAAATGCGTGAAACAGTCTGCTACTAGGTAATAAAAATGTTATATAAGTGTACTCTAAAATGTATGCACACCTATATACACGTACATGTTTATTTTACGACATCATATATATATATATATATATATATATATATATATATATATATATATATATATATATATATATCATCGTCATCCACAGACAGACTGTTTCGTTGTATCGCAGCACATCAATGTGGCCAGACATCCGATCGCTTCAAGTCGAGACCGAAACCAGACCGATTTGGCATTAGTCGGAGATTCTAACCTCTAGGATATATATATATATATATATATATATATATAATGGGATCAGATATAGATCGAAATCCGCTAGAATGATAGTGAATTCTTAGGGTTTCGATAGGGTGTGTCATCTCTGCTTGAGTTCAGAACCCAAATACTTTCATTAACGCTGCTTAAAATGTCACTTTCTTAACCAATGAAAATCAAATAACACGAAAAAAAAATCAGAATTTTTTCTTTCTCCATATTTCATTCTTTGATGAAGCATTAATAAAAGCGAATGATGTTAGATTTATAAACGTTTCCTATTTGTCCTTTATCATAACATATGGTGGAATCTCCCGTCGTATTCGACGTATGAGGGTCAAGCAGCCCAGTTCCTAGAAACCAACAGCCAGACACCAGTACATATGATTTGATTATAGTGGTGAAGGCTTTGTGCAGAACCATCCATACTTTTTGAAGGACTGAATAGAGACCTGGTGCACTACATGCCACAAGGTCCCCAAACGACCCTCCGCAGGTTTTGACTTCAGAGTTGTCCTTCTCTTAGACCAGTTGCCATCCAAGGCTATAGAACCCAGACTGTTCTGCTATTTACCCATAGCTGGAGGGAGAAGATGAAGATTCATACCTTTCCCAAGGGTATTAGTACTTAAGTGAATGCAATGGATTCGACTGGAATTCGATTCTTCAATTCGAGCCGCTATCCACTACTCCACCGTGCCTTCCTAATATATATATATATATATATATATATATATATATATATATAAGAAAAAAGAAAAACAGACCACTTTAAGGTTCCATTATAATAATTTATTTCACCAGGGGTCTTTTAAAGGATGCCGGATAATCAGATAGCACTTCCAAAAAATGGAACGAAAAATGAAATGAAAATTGATGGGTAGTGTAAGTTTTTTTGTAATTTAACAGAGAGTGTAATAAGGAGTAGTTAGAGAGACATGTTAGAGTTTAGGGAGGGTTTAATTTAATATCTCTCTCAATCACACTTAGTATTGGGGGAGGAGGAGTGACCAGACCTTGACCTATTTAAACGGTTAACTTAACGGAAGTGATATATTGAAATGGGAGGGGAAAAGAGAGAAAAGAAAAAGGAAAAAGGAGAAAGAAAGAAGGGGGAAGTAAAGAGAAAGAGGCTGTAAATGGGTTTTACATATGAAGGAGAGGGGTGGTAAGTTTTAGCAATTTATGTAGAAAATAGATTTTAATGTTTGATAGTAATTTAGATGTCTAAAAAAATCCACGAAGAAATTAATTTGATGCTTGCTAGTAATTTAAATATTTAACTTTTTTACAAATAATTTAGGGATTTAATATAAGTTAAATACTGTATTTATTAACACATTCATAGAGAACATATTAAAAAAAAAATTAAACTATAAAAGTTTGTTTACCCGACCAATAGTACTCTTTTAATATTGTAATGACAGTTAAGGTAAGATCTTTATCAGCTCAAGATTTACATTGAGCTCCCGGGATTTCATCCTTCTTGGGACTACTCATACGGATTACCAAGTTTTTCATAACTATATATATATATATATATATATATATATATATATATGTGTGTTTGTGTGTGTGTGTGAGAGAGAGAGAGAGAGACAGAGAGATAATGACAAAACGAAAGAAATATGTACACACTGGGAATAGTCACCATGCAGTGCGTCAGTTTTACACTGACTCTCTGTTTAAAAGGACCATCTTCGATACAGAACACTCTCCCCCGAAAAAATATAGCATATTTTGAACAATATTTTAAATAAATATCAGACAGATGCCTGAATACTGACCTTTGCCAATGAATGCCTGAACGCTGCCCCTTTCCAATGACAATGGATGCCTGAACGCTGCCCCTTTCCAATGACAATGGATGCCTGAACGCTGCCCCTTTCCAATGACAATGAATGCCTGAACGCTTTCCAATGACAATGGATGCCTGAACGCTGCCCCTTTCCAATGACAATGAATGCCTGAACGCTGCCCCTTTCCAATGACAATGGATGCCTGAACGCTGCCCCTTTCCAATGACAATGAATGCCTGAACGCTGCCCCTTTCCAATGACAATGAATGCCTGAACGCTTTTCCAATGACAATGAATGCCTGAACGCTGCCCCTTCCAATGACAATGGATGCCTGAACGCTGCCCCTTTCCAATGACAATGGATGCCTGAACGCTGCCCCTTTCCAATGACAATGGATGCCTGAACGCTGCCCCTTTCCAATGACAATGAATGCCTGAACGCTGGCCTTAGCCAATGGATGTTTGAACACTGGGCTTAACCAAAGTCGATTAATGATTGGACGCTGGACTTAGGAAATGTCAATAGATGCTAGTCTAAACCAATGTCAATTGATATTGGGACGATGAGCTTAGTAAATATTAATTTATCTTTGAAACAGGAGGTCAATAAATATCAATTGATGCTTGAACCGTGATCTGAGTATCAACGGATGTTTGACCAATGAGCTGAGCAAATATCAGTTATTACGCGAACATTGAGCTTCGTATTGAACAATGAACTTCTTAGCCATAGAGATTTCTTGTCTTTCTCAGCGCTAATAAACTGAATATTTATGTCGGGAGAGAGAAATGTTTATTAAAGCGCGAATTTTGCAATGTTTTATAGGTAATTTTTTGTGACGATATTTTGTCAGTTAAACTGTATAATATGATACACTGAATACAAATTGAAATGACATGTTAGTGGTCAGGAATTACAGCAAATCGCCACCGACCAAAGAAGGGTATTATATAAAATGCATTGCTAATTTCTTTACAGTCGGAACGACTTGTAAAAAACTTTAATACAAAAAAAGATTGATGATAGTCGTAGTGATTTACCCGGGTATATTCCAATTACGCTGCCAACAACCACATCACGGCACTAAAAACGCAGCAACTAAGAACCCATAACCTAAAAATAATAAACTTTCTATCAAAACAAAAATCAAGTATAAAAATAAATAAATAAAAATAAATAAGTATAATAAATAAATAAAATGAAGATATACCAATTCACTGTAAAATCAGCAGCTAACGAAACAAACATTATGCATAGGAGTAACTGAAGGATCCTGGAAAGAGAGGAACTACGCACACAAAACAACCTTCACGTATAGTAAATACGACAAAGCTTTCTAAACAAATATAGGGAATTAAAACCAAAAAACAAATGACGCCAAAATATGAAAAATAAGGAAAACAGAATTAAGGCACGAAAACAAATTTTTATTCCGTTACTTAAAAATCGAAAACTGAAAGCGAATACGACGTAAAATACCACCATGGTGAATGTAAATATAAACACTATATACAACGCAGATAATATAACCTACAAGAAATAATTTATCAATAATACATAACGAGTAAAACCTAAACAATATAAAATAGCTACAAATAACTGCATTCGGATCCACAATTATTTCTACTCAGTAGCCTCTAGAATAATTTGATGCATTACCCAATAAGCGTTAGGATAATACAAAAGACCTATATATATATATATATATATATATATATAGGGTTTTATACAGGCTATACGGGTATTTTTGGCCGAGCCTACGGGCTCGAATACCCCACATTAAATTCGGCCTTGTGCCACATCTGATCTCGTAGTGCGGTTGGTAGATATCCTGCAGTTAGAGATTCATTGTGGAATTCACTTGACTCACTTCTAACCGTTGACTACTTCTTCTACGCGCCCCTGGCGAATTTTATATGTGTTGTTCTTGTCCTAAGTATTATTGTTTATTACCAATCTTCGTGTGATTATTCTATTTAATAACCTTACTTAGGTTACATATATATATATATATATATATATACCAGTAAATTAGCTATGTAAGAATTAAAAATCATTTTCCAACAAAATCTCCTAGATAGTCAATTCAATCGTAGATTGAATCATAGAGCTGTAAAATTATAAATATTGAACTTTTGAAATAGAAATTCAATTAATAACTATTTATCAGGCTACGGATATTGTTGAACCATTATGCATATATAGCGGCAGTCGGCTCGTTATCGACCAAGCATATTCGTCTTTATTATTTTGTTCAAAGAAAAGCTGCCAGGGAAACAATGAATCACTGTTCGGCTAGCAAGGACCTGTCATGTCTACAAATATTTAGTTAGACCTGTATGCGTCGACTCATACATACCATTTGGATAGGATAGGAAATTTCACGCAATGATCATTAGGTCTCAAGTAGAAGCACAAGGGAATAAAGCACAAAAACACCTGTGCATATGAATAATTTAAGGGGGATAACGCTAGCACCTTTTACATATATATATATATATATATATATATATATATATATATATTTAGTTCATGCCATGTTAACTCAAAAACACTTGTAAAAAAGAATTCGTGAATTTACCATATTACAAAATTCATATAAAAATTCTCACTCGAAATTTTGAACTTTAGCGTTGCGACTCGCGCGTTCCGAGATTGTACAACCGTCAATAAATAGCACACTCTTAAAAAAAAACAAAAAAACATCGTTCCGTCTACAAACAATTATTTCGTCTTCAAGTATTAACTTTAAAGGAAAAAATAACAGCCTGACGATGAAGACATGGATCTTCGAAAGTACTTGCTTAACTTAAAAAAAATATACACTAGAAACATCTGACAACAGTTTTATAACTGAGGATCACATCATTCAATGGATTAACAGTATTTTAATGCATACATTATGTTCTACGAGCGAAGTGATTTCGTCATTAATCGCATTAATATTGCTGATTGATTCTATATATGATTATTTCTTTATATATAATATATATATATATATATATATATACATATATAGCGATAAAAATATCGTGTAATTTTTTAGTTGAAGTTCTGAATATAACATCAATCAGCTAAGTGACAAATTTCACATGTATTAATCCTATGTGTGAGAGAGAGAGAGAGAGAGAGAGAGTAAGAGAGAGAAATGTGTCTGTGTTATGTATAATGCTAAAACACATACACTATTGGCTGCTGAAATAGGCTGAGAATATTTCAGCAGCCAAACATCGAATTAATGATTTTCGGAAACGCCCCGTAACAAAGAACTTTTCAATAGTTCAGCGTGCTTGCCTTTAAAATAAATACATGTGTGTATATACATACTTACACACACACGTATATATATATATATATATATATATATATATATATAGAGAGAGAGAGAGAGAGAGAGAGAGAGAGATTTTTTTATATACATATGTGTGTCCAAGTAGAAATATACACACACACATACATATATATATATATATATATATATATATATATATATATATATATATATATATATATATATATATATATATATATATATATATATATATATATATATATATATATATATATATATATATATATATATATATATTATATATATATATGAAGATGATACGAACTAATTTAATTACCCTAACCATGTTAAGGAAACATGTAATTCATTAAACGTTTCCATTGTTAACTCCCTTGCTCTCTTCCGTTCATCTCTTTCACCTCAAGACGAAACAAAAATGGGAACACGTCAACATGGCTGCCGAATAGAGAGCATTTTTTTTAATTACTGAGGGCCGTGAAACAAATTGCTAACAAGAAATTCTACTCAGCTTGAAGTCTATCCTCTGACCTCATTGTCATCACAGGTTTCTGCTTTCTCATACAAAAACTTGTACGTCTACTTTAGGATATTTTTTCTTATTTCAACTCCTATGAAATGGTTTGATTGTTTGTCTTGAACATTTACCACGAACTTCAACTCACATTTTTCTTCGTTGGTCACAGAGTAAAATGTCTCTGAATCGCCAGCTCACGTCATCCTTTGAATAAAGAATGTAAGCACTTTTTCTTTGTTTTGTTTGTTCGCTAATAAAATTGAAATTTTGTTTTTTGTTAATTTTTAAAACTATACATTCTTTTACAATCTGTTTGACGATTAGTTGAACATTTTCAATAAATCACTTAAAGTATCATTATGCATGCTCAACCATGTCAATATTGACAATAAGTTAACAACTTGTACAATTAATAATGCTTTGATAGTAGTTGTTTGCTCAGTTGCTCGCTCAACCTCTATCTTTGGTGTCAGTCATTGTAACATGCCATTGATCTTTTTGTCCAGATATCTGTCAATAAGATAGGGTTCAGGGATAGGTGTATGCATTCTTTCTTCGGGGGTGAATATGGGATTACCCCACTTATCTGCTAGGAGATATCTGCTTGCAACCGCTAGATAGTACTGCCAAAAGCACTATATAAAAAAAGGCCCAAAGTCACTCTATTTTCTCTCCCCCCCACCCAGAAATGACGTAGGAGTAAGATAGGTCTGGTTTTTCATCTGGGGGACATTTTAGTCCTCAGCGAACTACGTGTCGCATTAGACAAAACATAGCAAAAAAAAAAAAAAAATACTGTAAGCTGATAACTCTACCAGACCAATAAAGATCTCGTCTCGCAATATAAATCTCTCGCAATTTTTCGTAAGATCGCTATATACACGTCCGTCCGAAAAAATCTCTCTCCCCCACCCGACACACATTTCGTATTCTTTTTATATAGTTGGCGAAGTCGATAAAATTGTTATTAAATGTTATTGTTTCTTTGGTTTGGTTTGGTGTACGGCAAAGCAACCTCAGTGAGTTATTTAATTCCGACAAGATTTTTATTGCTGATATTTTTTATTCTTTTTACAAAAATGTATTGCTGGCGCTAAAATGTATTTTTATATTTTCGTAGTGTTTTGACCCCCTTTTTTGCGGGGGGGGGTAACTATTTGCTTATATCTGGGACCCTGACAGGTGCTACTACCCCAGGTCAGGGTGGACCTGGGAACATCAACAAGTAAGAGGTGGTTCCACGGTCCTCAAAACCTCCTGATCAGAGGCTTGCTGTTGGATGAAGTTTATCGTCATACCCAGGACGATATTACAAATTGTATAAAAGTTCTTTTCCTAATCGTATTTAATGAATGCATAAATTTCCATATATCATTATTGGATATTTGTGTAAATGAAAGCTATATTGGTTTGTTTTGTTTTTTGTTTTGTTTTACGACATCGCAACCTCAATGGATTATTTAATGCCGACAAGATTTTTATTGCTGGTAATATTTTCAAAAATGTATCCCTGGTATTTTTTTAAAAAAAGTATTGCTGTTAATAATTTTAAAAAAAGTATTTCTGGTATTAAAACCTATTTTCACACTTTCATAGTGTTTTGACTCAAACTTGGGGGTTTAACTATTTATCCATAGCTAGGACCCTAACATATGTTACTACCCCGGGTCAGGGTGGCCCAGGGAACACCAGCAATTAAGAGGTGGTTTCACGATCCTCGAAACCTCCTGATCAGATGCCTTGCTGTTGGACGTAGTTTATTGCCTTACCCAGGACGCGGGTGTAGTTTATCGCCTTACCCAGGACGCGGATGTAGTTTATCGCCTTACCCAGGACGCGGATGTAGTTTATCGCCTTACCCAGGGCGGGTTATTGTTTCTGTATTCATTCTTACTCTCTTGACTGACGAAACTTCAATGCGTCCTCTATCAACTAATATTACTACACAATCTTACTCAGGAAATATATATTTTCAACAAAATTCAACTGTAATATTTATTAAGACTAAAGGATGTCATATTCATAAGTAAACCTCCAGGTGGTGCAATTGTTAGCAAGATGGTCTCGCTAGAACGATTACGACTAAGTAGTGAGTTCGATCCTCACTGGGTGTCCTTTACTTTCAGCCTTATGTCACATCCAAGCTACGCTTGGAAAATCACTTCGTAAGTAAACATTGTATTAAGCAAGTGTAATATGCAAGAAAATAGCACAAATAAAAAAAAATTGACCAAGTTGAAAAATCCTGAAAGAAATCAGCACCAACCAGACATTAAGCACACTTTTTAAGAAGAACTACAATATAAATATTTAAAAAAATATTTAATTTAAATAAAACTTTATATTTCATTTATATTATCAGTTCATTCGGGGTAAATAAAGTTTGTTTCAGGAAAGTTCGATGTGCGGAAACTGGAATTAACATGCCGAATTCAAATTCCGGTTTATTTTGTTTGCTTCATTCTAAGCTACGACTCTTGAAAAAAATCATGAGTCCGTCTTTCTCTAGATCCGGGAAGTTCTCTTACATTCAGAAGGCAGAAAGTCTAAGAGAAGGAAAGTTCTGGATGCAATCCCCAGTAAATGAAACTAGAATAACCAGTTCAGTCGATGGACAACTCTGAATTTTTATCTTGCTTGAACGGAGATGGATTGGTTAGGCTATCTGACTATGGACTTGTGGTTCTTAACCTTTTCTTCTCTCAACCAGCAAATGGGACACTGTAATGCTATTATTTTAAAATTCTGTTTCAATGCATTTCCCCTAATAACCGCTAGATGGCGTTATCAGAAAAAATATATAAGAGGAGGTTGCAAGTCCTATATTTTCTCCTTTTTTTTAGCTACAGAATGCCTTACACATAGCACGTGTCTCATTCATTTCCTAGGAAGGTCCCTGTTGTCTTCAGCAAATCGCATGTCGCATTGAACATGATAGTATAACCTAAGCTTACTTTATTACAAAAATAATAATAATTATATCAAACTAACAGAACTTCATTTCAAATTTTAGATCCTCATATCTTTCACAGGAATTTTTCATACATGTACGTAAGGATTAATACAAATGCGAAAAGATGTATGCCAATGTTTTATAGAACTGTTTGAAATGCTAAGTAAGCGTTATCTATTTAGGAAGAATATTAGAATAACCTAAAACTTATGCTGAAAACAAAACGTCTGCATCGGAATAGAAAATGAAGTAAGTAAATGGAGAAAAATAGAACGGTGTATCTTCTCACTATAGACAGTGAGTAGATCATGAGAGAACTAGTCCTACCAGGATTTATTATGGACGGACACAATCTTAACAACTAAAGATGACACAGTGTTGATAGCAGACAGAGAATGGAAACTACAAAATGTTTTAGAGATGGTAGTAAAAGAAAATGCAAAGAAAAGACTAAATACCACTTTTAAGAAGGTAGAAATATGTGGTTATCAGCAAGAGGAACAGCCCAAGACGCGAACAAAGAAATGGAGAAACTGGAATCAAGCATTTACGAAAATTAAAATATCTGCAAATTGTTTTAACAGAGAACGAAAAATGTGACATCGGAACCCGAAGGCGCAATGGAATAACGAAAGATGTCTTCCAAAAGTTAAGCAAAGTATGAAAAAAAAGGGAAAATTTCGTTAGAAACAGAAAGAAAAGTCTGCTGAACTGCTAGGCAATGCCAGTGTATACTGGGCAATCACCTCACCTGTAGAAGAGACTTCAGGCAGCAGAAATATGGTTCTGTAGAAGGATACTGAGAATTCCATGGACTAAACATATGAGTCATGAGGAAGGTTTAAAGAAAATGGAAACATAAAGGAAGCATTAGAAACAGAAAGACATATAATGATGAAAGAGGGATTGGAGAATTTGATCAGGACTTGTTGAAAAGAAGAGAGACAGAAGGAAACAGAGAGAAACCTGCCTAACGAATTTGTGTAAATGGATGGTAGAAAAAGAACTGGGAGGGATGGTGAAAAAACGAACCTTACAAAGAGCTAAAATGGTAGGCCATTTTGGAGCGTCATGATCGTCTGCGTTCTGAACGGACACTGCACCTTGAAGAAGAAGACTACGAAAAAGGATATGAATTATATCAACCGACTTGTACATTTCAAAGATGTACACACCGGCAGGGTTCGAACCTCCGTCCTCCTTTGTAGAAGGAACCACCATCTGAAACAGCGTGCTTCAGACGGCTCGGTTACAGAGACATTCACGGCCAAGCAAGGGTTCAATTACAGTTTTAAGGAATGGACTACCTCTCAAGTGCTAAGTTTACTTTCGTATCCGAAACGTAAACAAGTGCTAACATCATTTTCGTATCCGAAACAAAGTAATTTCTAAAAGATTAATAGTTTTTATTTTTAATCTGACATTATTTCTTATTATTTTAAACGTTATATTTTATTGGAAACTTGTACTTGGAGACGATCCATTTATTTTTTAAACAGTGTGAAATACATCTACCGCCGCAGACATTTCGAGAACTTTATCAAGGAAAATGTGCTCTCCAGCAGGGCTCGCAACTGCGTCACTCACCAAAATATTACGTTTGAAGTAATACCATTCCATATATATATATATATATATATATATATATATAGTGCGATAGATAAATTGTCGTCTAAATTACACAAATACGAAAATAACACTGACATTTCATTTTAACAGATATATTTACCAAAATTACGCAAAAATATCTTGATATACTAAAGAGTAAAATCGCCATTGGCTTCAACAATGGCCTTCAAACGACTTCGGAACTATTCTAAACAGTCTTTTTGTTTAAGTTGTTGAATGCTGCCATAATCCTTGCCTTCAGTTCATCTTTGGTGTTACAAGAAGTTTTGTTGGTTTTTCGCTCAATTGCGCTCCAAGGGGTTGCAGTCTGGGGAGTTAGGTGTCCAAAATTGTCTGACAGCCATGACTGGGTTCTCATGTTTGTGTGGCATGGTGCAGAGTCCTGTTGCGAGACATAGGATCTTCCAGCAGCCACCCAAGGCAGTACTACCTCCTCCGTGTTAAGTCTGAATAACTCACGAACAAATTCGGGAGTTCTTTTTTTTTATCAGAACGACCAGAGTGAGTTTTCCGAGTTGTCTTACCTTCGTAATCACCATTAGTCTCCTCCAACTTTTTCCGAATCCTCTGCACTGTCCTCAGATCGGCACCCAAACACCCTGAAATGTTCGTATTGAAGCTTCCGGCGCGAATGGCAAGCAGTACAGTATGCCATTTTCAAATTTCTGTCGTCATGGTGCTCTTTTCGCACAGACGGCTTATTATACTGTACTGTCGACAAAATTAAAAAACAAACAACGCGCATGCGCGAAATTAAAAATATTAACTGGCGATAATTTACCCATCGCATCCTCTACACATATGTGTGATTAGGTAATATCACAGACGCCTGCAACTATGATGAGCGGACCGTAGATTTTCTGGGAGATCACATTTTAAGAAAGGTCAATACGTTCAAACACAGTCACGATAACTTGAGATTTCGTACTAGCACAACAATTGATCAAGTACTTCCGGGATTTTTATCCCATATATCCCCAGGTGCATGTTTCCCAACCCCTTGTCCTAGATTCCTTCGATAAAAAAATAAAAGAATTTAATAATGGGCTTTTAAAGTCATTGATGATAAGGAATGATTATGTTATTGTTACATAAAATACAATCTGTTTACATTCGAATAATAGTGTCGCCTTAACAGTAACATCGCATTTTTGGAGAGGAAATATTTGTCAAATTTATTATAACACCTGCACATCCATCCATGTAAATGACTCAATTCCAGAAATTTTGATAATGTTCAATTGATAAAATAAATAAATAAAAAAAAAAACATCTAAGTTTCCAAATAAACATAATATAAATCGTATCGTGTTTATTTTCCAAAAGTTAAGCAAAATATTAAGAAACATGACAATTTCGTTAAAAACAAGTGAATATTACTGAACTGTTATGTAATATCAGTCCTCCTATATAGCAGTGAATGCAGGATAATCTGCTCAGAGAAGAAGAATAGTTCACTAAACCTCTGTGTTTGACAATACTCAGCTTGTCGACGTCTCTACCTCAGGGCAGGGAAGAACCCAGACGAGGTTAGCCACCCGATCCTGTATATGCGGGGGTCTACAGGGAATTTTTGCCCGAGCCTACGCTCGGAAATCCTCACCTTAAAAACCGGCCTTGTAGGGAGGACTTGGATAAATACCGAGAAGAAGAATAGGCGTGAGACAACAGAAATGTGGTTCTACAGAAGGATGCTGAGAATAATATAGACTGAACATGTGAGCAATGACAAAGTTTCAGGAAAAATGGAAGCAAAACAGACTCTTATACTTAGAAAAAGAAATTTAAAGTTTCTGGGATACAATGAGGAAAGAGGGCTTAGAAAAATAACACTCACAGAACACGTTGAAGGCGAGATGGACATAGAAAAGCAGCGAATAACCTACATGACGAACTTGTGTAAATGGTTGGCAGAACAGGAATTAAGAGGGAAAGCGAAAACACAAAATTTGCTCCCACAAAGGATAGGAAATTGTGGAGAGCCATGACCGCTCACGTTCTGAAGATACACAGAATAAAAAGAAGAATATTGTTTACTATATTTAAGAATTCTAAATTTGTTTTATTTTCTAGTAAAAGTCACCAATGAACAGAGACAAACATTTGCAGCCGAAGGGAAACGGCTTTGAATGCCGTCGTTTTCAATAACTTCACTCGGATTCTACATATGTGAATATAACAGCGAAAGGTTGGTCTTCAGAGACGCCATGTATCTCTTTATTTTCCTTCTTTTTTTTCCCCTTTAATTAAAAAACAAAACAGTTCATTGTTTTACACACCAGCCACAACTAATTGCAACAATAATTTTAATTGATATTAATAAGGTATTTTTTCAGACTTTGGTGAAATTGGTACCTTGAGGAAACATCTATTTCAATCGAATATAAAAGCTAATTAAATTTTCATAGACTTTATCGCTATAATATGGCAAGTACTTATTTTCTATAGTGTCATGATTCTGAGATATGTAATCTGGCACGAGAATACACTAAGTGCATTTCTGTAAAAGTATAACTTCCCCTCAAAAGGGGTCAACTACCAATTAAATGCTTGAAAGTCGACATTATACCCTAAATCGAAGAATGTTCAACTTAAAAATAAAAAAAAAATGTATTTTTCAAAACAATTTAATAATATTATTTATTGACTATTTGATTTGTTCTTTTTTACGGCTGATCAAACCTGAAATAGATTGTAAGAATAATTTCTGTTTTTGCGAGTGAATATTGCATTAACAATTTCTTTGAGATAATAATGATCTCTAGATATAAAACCTACTTTTTAATCCATAACTGGGAGATAAGAGGTGGATTCATATAATTCCCTAGTGTATTTGTGCATAAGTGAATGTCATATTTGTTAAATTAGTTTTCCTCGTTTTTTAACATTTTAGAAGTACGATACAATAACAAAAATACTATCACTGACAAGGCTTTTCAATTTGGGTCATTAATTTTTCCCCACGTACGTACGTTTATTTTCTGCAATACACCAATTGTTTTTAGTCTGTCCAACTCTTCATTTACTTGTTCTAATGCTGCGAATGGTATGCTCTATTTCGGTTTAAATACTGGCGTCGAACATTTTTTTACTTGAAAATTCGCCTTGAATTTGGAACACAGACCCAGTTCATTAGACAGAAATTGGAACACAGACCCAGTTCATTAGACAGAACAACAGGAAAACATTTTTTTTTTATTTCTTCCTTCAGTTTTTCGCTATGACTTTTTAAAATTTGTCGCTTGTCCACTTACAATTTTTACAATAAGCGTTTATCAGTAAATCCCACAGTTCGAATCGTTCCATCCAGTCCGTACCGAATAGAATCATCGCATTTCTTAGAATATAAGCTTTTGTTTTTACCTGCTTATTTCGAAAATAAGCATCACATGTTAATTCACGCCACAAAAATAATTTCTCGCCAAAAAGTGAAGGTGCGATATTGTAAGACCTTTTTAATAAAGGTTTTCAAATTTCTGTGGTTTCATTTACTATTAAAATGTCACTACCAGTATCTAGTAACATTTTATTCCGACATTATTGATTTACAACGTTAACAAATTTTCTTTTGTTTCGTGTGCCTATGTTTTCCGTCGCAGTATTGTGTATTAATTTCTTCCCGTGAAAATTATTCCTTGGCTTACTTCTGCAGTGTGATTTGATATATCCGTTTTTATCACAATTGTAGCATTCTGCATTTTTCCATGGACAGTCTTTCCGGTGATGCATTTTTCCACAAGGTTTTATATTCCTTTTTGTGCATTTTCCCCTTAGTTTTTATCAATGCACATTCTTTATTCTGAAGTTTTTCACCATCATGCTTCAGACTTAGCATTGTTTGGCAATCGACCAATATTTTCTGTGGTTTTATGTTATTATTATGTTCAGACATTGCTAAAATTTTAGACCTTGCACGAAAATTAATGCCTTGAACATGTCCGGAGTCATTTCCATTAGTTTAAATTGTTCACATTCTCTGTTAACGTTACCCGTATGCGACAAAAACTTCCTCCTCTTTTTTGTTTAAATTTATGCATCTCCAACGAACATGGAACAGAGAGCAATTGTCATTAAAAATTTTCGAACGTGTATTGTGTCTTTAAACCATATTTCACCTGGTTTTCTCGGTAAAAAATAAATGCAGTACTTTTCGTAATCTATTGGAGCTATTTTTCTTAACAATAACCTGCTTTTTTTGTCGTCCCCCCAACCACTGCATTCCTGACTAAATATTTATTCCTGTCTGCGAAAATACGCAGCAAAATCAGTCCGTCATCAGGATTGAATGCAAATTCTGAGGGTGTTTTGCACCCCGTTTGGCATAAGAGACGTTCAAGAATATTTCTTCAAAACCACTTTCTAAGGCTACATTCCTGTATATATTCTAAAGGTTTCGGTGATAATTCCAGACAATAAAATAATTTTTAGACTACTTTTATAGATACAATGTAATACGTTGAACATTTTAAAACGTAGATAATGAAAACGAACAAGTAATGGAATTTAAAAAGAATGTGACTTATTTCAGAAACAGGTAGAGCGACAGATAAATAGAAAAAGTGGCAGTAAGAGCAGAAGGAAGATGAAGAACAAAAATTTAGAGAAAGAAAAGGGGGAGGGAGTGAAGAAAAGGAATCAGAGAGAAAGAGGGAGAAAAAAGAGGGAGTTCAAAAGCATGAGTGAAAGAGAGCAGGAAGAAAACGAAAGAAAGTAAAATAAAGGAAGAAAAGTGAGAAACGAGTGTTAGAAAGAAGAAAAAAAGGAAAAAGAACATAAAAGAAACGGAGAAAGAGAGAGAGAGATAGTAAGAAAGACAATAGAAGAAAAAAAGAAAGAAAGTGAAAGAGACAATACGAGAAGTGGAGAATTAAAGAACAACAAGGGAAAGACAAAGAAATGAATACACGTCAAGAAAGAGAAAGAAAAATAATGAAAAAAAAAACATAAGAAAAAAAGACTGAAACAAAAATAAGATTTGATAAAGAAAGAAAAGAGTTAAAAGATGAACGAAAAGGGAAAAAAGAAAGAAAGAAAAAGAAATGGGAAAGAAAAAGCGATGAGAAAATACGGATAAAGAAAAAGAAAAAGAAAAAAAGAGAGATATTAAAGACAAAGAAGAAAAGAAAGAAATAGTAAAGAAAAAGAAAGGGTAAGGAAAAAGAAAGAAAGGGTAAAGAAAAAGAAAGAGTAAAGAGACAGAATAAGAAAGAAAGAGTAAAAAGGCAGAAAAAGAAAGAAACGGTAAGACTAAAAGAAAGAGTAAAGAGACAGAACGTCTAAGAAAACAAAACAAAAAAGAATGATGATAGAAAACGAAAACCAACAAACTAAAATAAATTAAGAAAAAAAAAATCAACAAACGGAAAGAGAAACAAAAGAAGAACAAGAAAAAAAAAGCACGGTAAGGAAAAATGGAGAAAGAAAAGAAAAAGAAAGAATAACCAAAAAGAGAGTCAAAGAGAAGGAATGAAAACGATATTAAAGAAGGGCGAAAAAAATAAAAGGGAGGAGAAAGAGAAAGGAAGAAAGAAATATAAAGAGAGATATTCGGAAGCAAAAAGCGATAAAAAATAACGAAAAGGCAAAACTGAAAAAGCACAAAGTTTGAATGATTATATAAACATTGTTTTTTTTTTTATATCTCAATGAAACATGCTATTGCAGCTGGGAAACATATGTTAAAGCACTTACCTCAATTTCGAAGGATGCCACGTGGTTATTTAGTAAAAAAAAAAAAATCACATTATCTTTTGGCTTTTGTTTTCCTTTGTGTCAACGTATTGGCAACGCGGGTTCTTCAAAAATTCAGTGTGTGTATTAATGCTAGAGACGAAATCCACAACCTGAAGAATAAACATTGAAAATAAAATGAATCTTTTAGCTGTAATTCGGCTGAGGGATAAAACGACATCTTGTGGTGGCCTTATTCCTGACGAAACAAAGCTTATCAAAAAGATGTAATTCCTACGAATCCATGCTGAGAATACCTCATTGATAGAACAGCCATTAACAAATGAACTTATTAAACAATGTTTTGTGAGGATATGTTGCTAGCCACGACACCTCGAAAAACACGCAATATCCGGAGAATAAAGATTTTCCCCCAGCCAAGGTCATGCACATCACTGTTAAATTGTTAATTTTCTTTTATTGTTTCAGCGTGGTTATAAAAGGTTCCGCGGGTAATCATGTCACGGTATCACTAACAGTTTCGGAGCAGATTCTTTCTGGCAGAATTAGACTCTAAATGTAGTACTGCTACCATATCAGGGCTAGAGGTGCTCAATTTTCACTTTCCAGCTTTGATGCAGTTCAAAATCATTTATGCGGTTTTGGTTTTGTTTGGGGTGATGGGGAGACTTAATCCCCACCTCTTTTCTACAGATGCAACGTCAAAAGCCTATAGCTACTTCATCATTAATTTCATGGCTAATGTTCAGCTGAGCATTCTTTAGCTTCACCAGTTCTGAAATGCACAGGTAGGAGTCGCTATGCTACTTCCACGTAGTCAAATCACCCTCATTTCACCCATATTCTGAATGTAAGAAGAAAGTTCCACTCTATTTTCAAGAACTGTTACATTGAAGAATAGACGTCCCCGTGGATATTTGTTATTTATCCGACTTATCCTTATAATCTTTACTATTTTTCTTTATCCTTATCCCTAATTTTCACATCCTATCACCTCTCCTGACATTCATATCACACACTTCATTAATCCTAAACATTTTAAGAATACCTCACAAATTATAGGAGCTTTGTAATTTGGAGACTTTCGTATAGAAATGTCTTTCTTTTTATGTGCCATATCCTTTCAGGACGTAGGCGATCATGGCTCTCCACCTCCCTCTATCCCTTGCAACTCTCAACAAGTTCCTTCCCCCTGCTTCCTCCCCCAGATCACATTCTCTCATCCACTTGCTTAAGCCCGCTATGTCATGCGTTGTTTTCCCTTGTCTCTTTTTCTCTCTATTCGACTCGTGAATATCAGATTCTCCAGGCCCTTTTTCCTCATTATGTGTCCCAGAACCTTCAGCTGCCTCTTCCTGATATTAAGTATAAGCCTCCTCCTTGTTTGCATCCTCTCTAAGGCCTCATCGTTGCTCACACGCTCGGTCCATGATATCCTTAGCATCCTTCTGTAGAACCACATCGCTGTCGTCTCGAGTCTCTTCTTCATCTTTGAGGAAATCGTCCAACATTCGCTGCCGTAAAGAAGGGCAGATGTCACGTAACAGCTCAGTATTCTTTTCTTTGTTACCAAAGATAACCTCCTGTCGTGCAGTACTCTGCCTAGCTTTTGGAATGTGTTCTTGGCCATCTCAATATGTTAATAAAAAACAGATCAAAATATTTCATGTTATTGTACACAGTCAGGTTACCATTCACTTCTTCAGATTATGACTTTACCAAGTAGTTCTCATCTTCTCTCCAATTTGCAGGAGGCAGGTTACACTCGAGGCGTCGGCAGAAGACAGTGATATATTCGATGAGTTACGTTCATGCCTTTCCCAAGCAGGTTGCCAGATTTTGACGACAAATAGCAAATCAGGTTACATTCGAAAGTGTAATATGCCTTCAAAAATCTCAGCAAAGTATTAAGAAACAAAAAAATCTCGTTACAAACAAAGAAAAGATTACTTAACCGTTATGTAATATCGATCCACCTATATGGTAGTGAATGCTGGACAATCTCTTCACCGATAAAAAAGTACTTGAGGCAACAGAAACGTGGTTCTACAGAATAATGCGAAAAATACCACTGACGGAATATGTGAATATTGACGATGTTTTAGAAAAAAATGGAAACTAAAAGGGCACTTATCAAAAAGAAACAGTTGAAATATCTAGGCCATATTAAAAGCAAGAGGAAAACAGCGCATGACCTAACAAGATTGCGTAAATGGTTGGCAGAACTGAGTTTAAGAATAACAATGAAAAGTTACTAAAAGCTACAAAAGACAGGCAATCGTGGAAAGCTGTGATCGCCCACGTCCTGAATGGACACGGCGCGTAGACGATCCTATGTCAACGTAGATTATGTAAAGCGATGGTCCTAATTTTAGCAACGCTCGGCTTTCAAGGTGGCGCATGGTATTCAGAGATGCAAAATGATATGGTTAAATTTGAATAATTCCGGTAAAGTTAACTCTTGTGACGTAATCAGCCAGACACGGCCCCATGCATTAGAGGAACGAGTTCAAATCTTGGTGGAATTTTATGCTGAAGTTTAATTAGTGACTAGAATAACGATGTAGGTGGTGAGATAAAGAGCAACAGAAATAAAACGAAAACAATAAGTTAAAATATAACTTCCAACGAAGACTTTCGATTATTATTAAATCTAATACTTCTTTTTCTTCCTATGTGCCATGTCTTTTCAGGATGTGCTTTAACATGGCTCTTCACAACATCTTGTCTTTTGTAGATCTTAGAAAGTGTTGTCTTTTCGCCATATCTCCAGGTCCCTGTTTTGCCATCCATTTACACCAGCTGACTACTACTTTCTTCATTTGCCTTCAGTATGTCCTATGAGTGTTAAATACTCCCAAACCTTTTTCCTCATTATGTGTTTTAGAAATTTCAACTCTCTTTGATTCTAAGTATAAGCGTCTTTTTGTATGCATTATCCTTAAAACTTCCTCATTCCTCATACGTTCTGTCCACAGTATTCTCAGTATCCTTTCGTAGAATCACATTTCTGTTGTCTCAAATTTCTCCTTCATTGTTTAGTATTCCCTGCTATATTGGAGGACCAATACTACACAATACAGCTCCCTTCTCTTTATTTCTAACGAAATTTTCCTGTTTCCTAATACTTTGTTTAGCTTTTGGAAGACTTCTTTCGCTATTCCAATGCGCCTGTCTTACTTATTTACTATCCAGTATTATTAATGTAATAAAAAATCAGAGAAAGAAATACGAGACAAAAATTAATAAGTAAAAATGCTTAATCTACGAAATTTGAATAATATTACATTTAATACTCATAGTAGGAAAAACAGACAAAGAAGACGGAATCAAATGACGTTTGAAAATATATAGGATATATGGAAATGGCAAATTTTACTTGGACTTTTAGCAGGCTTTTAATACAGCGACTGCATCTTCTTTAGAGGGATAAGAACTATCTATAACACGAAAGGAATATATTCTAACAGTCTGAAGTCATTTTTATGACTCCCTTCACATTAACACAAAATATAGTTTTAAAAATATGTAATATTTTAAATCAACAAACAATTTGACCAACTTTCCGCTAGGGAAGTGACAGGTACCAAATTAGTTAATAATAACTGACTTTTCATAATATAAAATTCGAGCACTATTATTAGCTAATGCAGTTAACGTACAAAAGAACTGTTTAAACACTGATATCACTTTTGATTTCTGCTTTGGGATGAAGGGACGGGGGTAAATTCAACTGTCTTTAGTTGTTAAAAAATAATCTGCTCGTTTGCTTATTTTCAAGATTTAGGCTTCTGTGAACACGGAAGTTGTTGGCAGCGAAAAACGATATCTTGGTGGAAGATGAAAAGGAGAAATAGAGTAGAAATCGATGAGATGTAACTTCAACAGTAGCAGCAGCAGTGACGGCGTGGTACGCTGTTCCAGCCGGTACATGAAATCGATGGTGAATTGAAAAATGCAACATAACGACTCGGAATTGTGAGCAGTCTGCTGGAAAGGTTAGGTTCTCACGTTTGACAGCCTCGTTTTCGTTCTCTCACCAATCACAGTCATTTTTATCACCGGAAACAATTTGTAACTTTTTTTTTTTTTTTTTTTATTTCGAGAAAAAACTACGCAGGTCTGGACTGCGTTTCGTACAGCGTTTTGCTGCTTTCAAATAAAAATAATAATAAAAAAAGATGACAAAACCTGGCTAATAATATGTTAGAAACTGAAATGACGCTTATTCTTACAACCAGAAACAGAGAGTTGAAATCTCTGGGATACATTATGAGGTAAAGGAGCCTAGAGTATTTAACACTCACATGAAGACAGGAAAAATAGGGAGTAACCAGACAAACGAGTTTGTGGATGAACATGGGTAAACAAGGATGACAAAGGGTCAAAAAGTTACTTAGAGATGCAAAAAGACAACAAGTGGCAGAGAGTCATATTCAAATTTGATCAAATAACAAAATTTCCTCTGTATCTTAGATTGTTGTGGATTCGCGAAGCTATGGTGAAATTTGATGTAAATGCTTGCAGTTCTTGGACTAAATTCTATTACTCCCTAAACTCTTTTTCAATTTTCTAGGTGGTGTTTCAAACGCATTACTTCAGGAATTAGTTCTTCAGCCATGTTTTTAGAACTTTTTTCAACTCTCTACATAAATCATGGTATTTTCCTTTTATTATTATTATTATCATCATCATCATCTACTTTCCTATTAAACTACCGCAGTTGTTTTAAATTATCCACCTTTTATAATGACCATTCTTTTTTTGTTATAACTAAATTTTGCGACTCTTCGATCTTACCAGAATTTTCTTTTGGATGGGCGAAGAGCCTTTTACCACACCCATATCAGTGTATCAGTAGTCTAATGAAGAAATAGGCATTCGCCACAACAAATATTCATTTGCCAACAACATGTTCCTTTTTTTAAAGTTTAGTTATCCCACATTATTTTGGTAATAATTTACTAACAAACAGGACGTGTGGGTGGTACAATGAATAGCAGTTCGAGAAATCGGAGGTCCACGTTCGCATTCTAACCGAGTGTCGTTACATTCATTTTCGCGCAAATACCTTTGAGAAACGTATGAATCCACGAATCTCCCAGCTATAGGTTAAATAGTAGGCCAAACTGGTCTCTTTATCAATGGGTGCCAAAAGAGAAGGACAAACTTAAATCCAAACTTGGCGCTGCACTTACTATGAAGCCAATGAAAAGATTGTGGAATTTACAATGACGATGATCCCGATTTCGCTCGGCTTTGATACTAAGAATCGGGGATAAACTAAATAGCATGAGCGTATATTAATCGTAAGGAACTCATGGCAATTTAAATGTCTTTTCGTGTAAGTGAATTATGTTATCTGCACCTGACCACCTCCGTTTCGGTAGGTATTCATGCGTAACGCATTAAGTAAAGTAAGCCTGGCGGAGGCCATCCCTCTCCAGGTCAGAACACAGCCACTGTCCACCAACTTGAAGGTTCACTCTGATCCCCCAACTTGAAGGTTCACCTTGATCAAAAACACGTAACTGTTTATTCTATCGGGGGAACACTGCACTCTGGCCATTGACTTCAGTCAAGAAAGCACTCCACCCAGCGAAACAGGGTCATTACTGGACTGCATATACTGCCAGTAGTTCAATCCCCAGTGCAAATTCAGCCTGCAGCTAGTCGAAACTCGCTGTTCATAGGTCATCACGTTGTTTTCGACGGCCTATATATATATATATATATATATATATATATATATATACACATCTTCTATGAATCGAGCATTCTGAGTCATTTACGTGTTTATTTAAAATAAATACGTAAAAATTCTGATGAGAGCCAATAGCTTAGGGGAAAACTCTCCGACAACATTTACCGGCCTGAATGTCCGAGAAATTTTCATGGAAAATATTCGTCCTCTGGCAGGAATCGAACCTGTATCCTATACGGAATTGTCATCAACTAGCAAGATCGATTTAAAACTTGCTAACCGAACGCTCCTCTGTGGCCCAATCGGTTAAAGGCACGTCAGGCTTTATGACAGTTCCGTATAGGATACAGGTTCGATTCCTGTTGGAGGACGAATATTTTCTATGAACATTTCTCGGACATTTAGGCCGGTAAATGTTGTTTAATACAGTTTATTATAAACAGAACATTTACTTAAATAGTGTATCTATAAAAAGAATATATTAACGTAAAAGTGTCTTAAAATAATTGTCGGACTTTGTCCATTTCATTATATATATATATATATATATATATATATATATAGTGTATTTAGGCAGCAATCCTTCTTTTATGCAAGCTTCATTAAATATAATAGACAAGGTGCTTTGATTAAGTTTTTATATAATTTCTCACATGATCTTTTATTTTTTTCTTTCCCGTAAATTAGACAAAAACTGTCCAAAAGTTTTTGAATAACTTGTATATGAAAAGAAAAACAATTATAAGATCATATTAGAAATTATATAAAAACTTTATCTAAGCACCTTGTCTGTCATATTTAATGATGCTTATATATATTGTAACTGTCGAATCGTTAATCAAGTATGGTTGTTTTTCACACATTAGAACATAAGACAACTACTGCATTGACAATCTATATAGTTACACTATTTTTACACTAAATCCTACAAAAGCGTCACAAAAATAGATTGATTTAAATCATTATCTGTCTATATTTCTGAGATGAGGTATTATGTACACTATTTACATTATTAGGACTAATTTGGCCGTTGTACGCTCTGGCCCTCTTCAGGTGGTTGGAATGTCGATCTGAACCCTTTATTTCGCTCATTGGGGTAGACTGTTCTTTTCCACGTACCATGTCTAATGGATATCGGTTATCTCCTGTTAATTCTCCTCCCCAAATTATCCACCGCCTTAACCAGGTATTGAACTCACACTCTTTGGTCCTGTCACTAACTAACGCCTTTATCCACTGTGCCATATGTCCTTGTATCCATACAAGGAATACATACTAAAAAAAGTAAACAATACATTATCAGACTAGTTCAATTATTTTTTTTTAACTATTTAGTCCCAAGCAAAGCAATAATGCCACTAGCACACACGGGTTTACCGGAAGTGGAAGAGAATGGCAAGATTTTAGTGAGGAGAAAGGACAATAAAAGAACAGGTGCCAGGAAGACAGAAGATGGCGATTAGCATTTCATTTAAATTTTTGAAGATCGTAGGTGTCAGGGAAGCAAGAAATCGGGAGGGAGTTTCACAGTAGAGAAATGCAAGCAAAGAAACTATTTGAATAAAACATACGGTTGTATTTAGCTAATTCGCTGGTAAAACTGTGAGACCTAGTTGCCAATCTAGTAGCACGTTTAAATTCCTGCAATCGGGGTGCAAAGGAGGAAAGCTCATCGGAATAATTGTCATAGAAAAGTGAGAGGAAATTCATGTCATATCGGCGAGAAAGAGACTGAAGTTGAGATGACAGGTTAGGATTGATTTTATTATAGACCTTTCTTCGAATTTTGTCAAGAATCTCTCTCTCTCTCTCTCTCTCTCTCTCTCTCTCTCTCTCTCTCATATAAGCCCCGATTCTACACAGTATGATTTTAAAAAAAAATTTAACCTGATTTAGTGCAACACCACTTTTTTGTCATGGCAATGGACCTCAACTCAATCAGTGATGGCGTTATAACTCGGTTATACTGACTGTAAAAAGTGGATTAATCTGTCACTGCCGAACACATTTTTCACCTTTCTTTCTTCTGTAAATACTTCCTATTTCTCTTGTCTTTGTCAGCAATTCGCGCACGTGAAATTGTTTTATATGAACAGAAGTCAATTACAATAAAAACAGAGGCAAAAAATTTTTAGCCCCCGCCACCACCGCAAAAAGAACTTAAAACTTGATTATGCCTGCAAAGACTAAATAAAAATACGTATAAAGTTTTAGTCAGTGCATGAATTAATAATGTTTCCCAGTACGTAAACAAGAATTTTAGGCTTAAGATGGATTTTCGTCGCTCGGACCAATGAACTGTTTTTTTTTTTGTTTTTTTTATTGGAAATATAGCTAGAATACTTAATTCAATTAAAAGTGAAGAAGGTGAGGGGTTCAGATTGAGAATTAGCCTCGAAAAGGGCCAAACAGAACAAGGGATAGAGACAAATGTACTATTTTGTCTGAATTCTAGGATGTGGAATTTGCATTATGTAGTCTTTGATTGATGCCACGAAATCAAAACATTAACCTAAAAACTGGAGTCATGTTCTAAAATAGCTTCGTCACATCGAGACTTTCATATGGATGTCATGCATAGCACCCTCCCCGTTCAGAAATTTCTCAACTGTCAACTGTATACAACAGCTTTCCCAGATCAATGATTAAAAATGACTCACAACCAATGTAGGTTTTAGTGGGGCTCATACTACACCGGACCTCGTGGACTGGCGCTATAAAGAACTGTACGAATAACATCATCTGAGGAATTCCAACAGCTGCAACTAATAAAATGGGTACTACATTTAACTAAGGAAATAAGAACATAATCAAAATGTTGACGTGCCACACGACTTCAAGCAAAAAGGTTAGGAAGGAAGTCCCACACGAACACTAGAAAGATGTCCATTGTCATGCCAAAAAAGTGGTGTTGCATTAAATAAGGTTAATTTTTAGAACATCATACTGTGTAGAATCGGGGCTTTATATATATATATATATATATATATATATATATATATATGAGAGAGAGAGAGAGAAAGATAGAGAGTGAGAGAGAGTCTTGAGAAAAACTGTTTTAACAGATAATAGCATTAGCTCCTTGGTCAGTAAATGTTGAATGTTTCCATATAAGGAAACGATTAATGTTACCAAACTCATACTTAAGGAAGAAATAAAATCCAACATTGTACGCCAGAAATACCAGAAAGTCGTAACACGGGGGCATGGAATAAAACTGCAGTGGCAAAAGAATAAACAAAAAACAACCCCCCCCCCAAAAAAAAAACTGCAGTGGCAAAAAGCAATACAAACGAAAGAGAAGCGGTGACAAAGGGAGCCAAGGCTGACAGCAAGGTTGCAGCAATACTAGTAAAAGGTTGAAGACTAAGTTCTAATTTCAGCATTATCCAAAAAACAATGACTTGAAGGGTAAAAGCCTTGATTAGTGAATTTGGTGATATAATTGTCAGTTCCATCTCTGGGATGAGTCATACGGTTATACATCGACTCAGTGGAAACAAAGCTAGCAATAACTAAACAATTAACCAAATTAATGAGAACAATTACTTCCGTATATTGAATAAAGTGTTCAATTCGAAATTACCTGATGGTGATCCGGATCGACAGACACCTGAATAATGATGGAGGGTAGATGAGGACATAAAAAAACGGTATATTTAGGCAACACCTTTTTTAATTTGAATATTAGGCTGAGTTATATATAATTTTCATCTTCAAATGAATGAAGTACAATTTTATTTAAATTTTATTATTTGCAATGACTTGCTGTCACTTATCGAGCAGCTTTTCGATTTCGTTAAGAGTAAAATTCCGCAACTTTTTATGTGAAAAGTTTTTCGACGAAATCTTAAATCTTTTACAAGATGGAGAAATGTAATAATCAAAGTTGGGGGGAATAAGTTGGGTTGGTAGACGAGACCAAATTTCTTTCTGTTATACTTGCTGTATGCAGCCGTGCATACTGTCTTAGCGAACAGCATTTTTCCTTTTGGCGAACGCATAGCATTTTTACAACCATCCTTTTATAGACACGTTGCAGCTGCTGGTGATATAAATGTGAATTTAATGTTTAATTGCGTTTTAAGAAATCTAAATAAATAATACACCGATGATCTCACCACACGTACAACACAACTTTTCTTCCATGAAGCTCAACTTTTGGGGTCGATTATGGAGATTTATCCTTGTTTATCTATTTCTTGCGTTGAATCTTGGTGCATGTAACTCATTTTTCATCACCTGTTTTGATATATTTAAGGAGCGGTTAATTAAGATGATACATCGCTCATTATAATCGGTGCCACAAGAAGGAAATAAATGACTTATAACCTAATATGATGTTTGTGTATTTATCAACAAATTGTCTTGTTTCATATTATATATTACTGCAAGATTTATTTCTTTAATTTTACTTTTCTTTGTTAAGCTTTTGGGTGAATCATCTTATTCTCTCGCCAGCTATGGATAAATAGCAGGAAAGACCGGGTTCTATAGCCTTGGATGGCAACTGCTCTACCGCAGAAAGAAATGGCAACCTACTGCGGGAAAAAATCTGTCTCGTCAGCCATGTATCGAAAGATACATGATCGCCTGAGCATGTATCACGCATGGCACATAACTGACAATTCCGACACTCGAGATCCACACAAGTCGGCGGATTACAGTTGCTGGTATTAATGGTTTGTGTGATATGAATGTAAAAGGTGGTGGTAAGATTTTAAAATGATGAGGATAAGGACGATAAATTAACATTTGACTTGAATGGATTAATATATAAGTGTTCAGGAAAGCACTCACGCCGGAGTTTGTCCCAGGGACTTTCTTCTTACTTTTGCAACAGGAAGGAAGTGTGGGTCTTTCGCCTCCGTAGAAGTAGCCAGCCGTGACGAAGCAGTAAACGTCTGAGGTGGTGAAACCAAAGAACGGAGATCCTATGAACATTTTCAATGAAAACAGCGATAAAGGAGCAATAAGTTTGCAATGTTTTCTGTGTGGGAAAGCTACTACCAGAGTGGAGAATAGTTTCCGCCCCCCCCAAAAAAAACGTAAATGATTTTAAACTATATCAAAACTGGAAAGTGAGAATTGAATATCTCCAGCCCAGGTATGGCAGCAATAATCCCTTTTCCGCCCAATCTGACTCTTGTAAAGTTAAAGCATGACGGAAGGAGTTGATTACTTTCTGAAGTGATAGAGCTAGCCAACCAATTTTACAGCATCTCTCTCTCTCTCTCTATATATATATATATATATATATATATATATATATATATTCCGTTTAAAGTATAAAGCGAACTTGCGAACCGGTAAAGGTTCAGAGGGCTTTACTGTGAACAATACAATAAAGATAGAGCTACTAGAGATATATTTTCAGAAATGTCCGGCACTTATGGCCTTGCGTTAGATTAAGTTTTTCTTTAGATTCATATTATAGGGTTAGGGTTAATAAAGTAACTTAGAAAAGCATTGCTACAGTACAAAATTTGATCTTGCTTAGTGCCCGACAATTTTGGCCATGTGTCAGTCTTATCTAGGCCTTGTAACTACATCTTAGTCCTGCTTAGTGAGAGAGGTATTTTGCATGGTCAGCGTTTGAACTCAGGCATAAACTCAGGTTTTGAATTTTGATTTACCAAGCAGGTAGACCCTCCCCACTTGTAAGATTAGCGAAACAGAATCTCCTTGGCCGTATTTGTTTTTTCTGCAGCAGAATGGAAAGTTTTACAAATATTAAATAAAGCAAGAGACGAAACAGATAAATAGGAAAAATAAATACAGATTTTTTCATTTGAACAACACAATAGAAGAAAATAGGATTTATGGCCACAAAATATGGTTGGGAACAATGTTTTGACCATGAGGTCTAGGTTCGAATCTCATCGTGGTCGTTTAGTTAAAAAGTTAATAATATCGTCCTTGGTAGACGATTCCAACATTTGCTAAAAATGGCAAGTGCATAAAAAAATATAAGACGAGTTGACCAAACTTGTAAGTGAAACTGTGCAGACGAAATTGTTTTGGTAACCATCGGCGGCAGCTGCATTAATGGAGAGACTAAAGCCCGTCATTCTTGGTTGATAGTCTATTTAGAAATGGTTAAAAACAAAGATATAAAAAACCTTGGCCACTCCTAGGAATGCGTTGACTTCTAAAAATGCACAAGTCACGTGATTTGCGCAATCTAGCCTCTTCGTATTCATAAACTGGATCATATGCATGCGTTGATGACAATACTTCATCTCTGAACTGCAACATTTTTAGAAACCCAGAGAGTACACTGCCCCAAACGTAATTATAAAAACCATAAAGATAAGGATAGGAGACATTCAGAATTTCTCAATACTACTTGTTGAGGAAAACCGAGAAGCGCACCGGTAGAAATGTGACCATCAAAAAAAAAAAAAAAAAGAAAGAAAGAAAGATGACTGCTGAACCGACTAATTGTCAAAAAAGGAGGGTGTAAAGTGCACCGGTCCAGCGTTAGAATCGAAACCACAAAACATGATAAGAGTAAACTGTATAATGGTAAAGCTTTATCTCTGAAACTCAACAATATTGAAAGGCCAGAGAGCGTGGCGATTGAAACACTGCGATCTAATCTTGACGATGGTCGCACAACGAATCGGTTGAATGAAGACACGAAAACATGAAACCAAATGATACACAAAACGCTGATAAAGCTTTTTCGCGAGATTTCATATAATTTATCATTTTAATGTTTTGTTATTGCACTGAAAAGCTGACGTGAGTGTGTGCAATGGCAGGATTGTTTGAATCTTTCATGAATCTGTCCTACCAATCGATACCCTAAACTGAGGCGTCTTTCTCTATTCTGTCTTTGTTTAATCAATGCGATGTGTGGTCGTGTGAGTTGG
>CAHIKZ030001116.1:0-92500 GCA_903632075.3 Acanthosepion pharaonis | reverse complement strand
TCCAACACTCACTGCTCTCACACTCTGATCATGATATTGTCATATCAATGACATATCACATTGGCATGTAGAGTTGAGAGCACTTGTGCGGCAGCATGAGCATGTCTATTCACATATAATTAAATCACCTGGCTAGCTACGGCAACTATTCAGAGACGGAGTTGTCATTTACTAAGCTTAGTTTGGCAGAAGGCCAAAGGTACGGATCACCGAATGAGGATCGAATTCACTACTTAGTAATTATGGTAAAGTAAACCACCTTGTCAATCATTAAACCTCACCGAAACGCGCTGATTTTGACAGAGGGGGTTGCCATTTACTGTTCACAATTTGGCCAAATACAACAAGTATGTACCACCCAGTGCGGCTCGAACAGATCCACTTGTATACCTTTACGCCCACAACGAGACGCTTGGATTCATTAATCTTGGTTTGACACAAGGTTGCAAGTACGGGCACTCATACTCACTACTCAGTAGTAATAGTAATCTTCACTAGCTCGTTAAACATTACACCTATGCCGAAAATCCTATGCGGAGTCATATGGTAATATGACTCCACACCAACAGCTAGGATTTTCGAGAGCAAATGCGTTCTGTGCATAAGAAACGTTGTATCACGATTTCTGCTATTATATAAAATATAGTGTGGCTTTAAATATTGGCTCAAGAGCCTATCGTTATAATGTAATGGTTAATTAGTTTGCTTTGCAGATACTTAGCAGTGAGTTCGATTCTGACCGGATTTTCTCGAATATTTTTTTTCAGATATATCCTCCTTAAAAGAAATGACCCTTTCTTATGCCGAATCTTGATGAATAACCATAAAAATTTTAATAAAATGAATAAAACAAGTCATGAACGTAAAAATAAGTAATTATATATATAGAAATTCTCAAATTGCCATATTAGTAAAAAACGCACTCACTTAAATTTTCAAAAAAATTCAACTTTAGCGTTGCGACTCCACGCTCCAAAAGTTTGTATCTGTTATCAATAACACATTAAAAAAAATTCGATTCGTATTATATTTTTTGTCTCAGATGCTACCTGAATTTTACCAAAAACAAAATAATTTCCATGCTTGAAGATGACTGAATGTACAGTCGAAAGTACTTGCGTATTTAAGAAAGACCTTATATAGCTTATAATTTAAAAAAAACAAGGATGGTAACATTCATCGAATGATCGGTAGGTTAATGTATGTTTAAAATTTCGTTAGCGAAAGGATTTCGCCATTTTATGTCATTAACTTTACTTATTGTATGAATGATTCATTGTAATATAAATTGAACTGCACCACATATTTGATTTTTATATATGTATATATATATATATATATATATATAAAACAGTTCATAAAATAAATATGGATTACATAAGAAAATCAACAATCTTAACACACTTTCGTTTTACTGACTGAAACATTACGTTACTTAGCGTCTTCCATAGTTTTGTGTTTTTTAATCATGTCACCCAAGCAAAGCAGTAAAGCCACTAAGACGCAAGATTGGCAGCCAAAATCTTAACAACATAAAAGATGCAGATGACACAGTGTTGACAGAATGCATGGTTGTTAGCAAAGAGTGAGGCCAAAATTCAAATTGCAAATCGGAGATAGCAAAAGCAAACAAGTACAAAAATTTAATTATCGGGGAAGTGTTTGAACATAGGAGGAAAAATGCGATACTGAAATCTGAAAACGCATTGGGAGAGCCAAAGATGCTTTCCAAAAGTTAATCAAAGTACTAAGAAACAGGAAAACTTCGTTAGAAACAAAGAAAAGAGTACTACACTATTGTATGATATATTTCCTCTTATAAGGCAGTGAATGCTGGATATTCTTCTCAAAGATGAAGAGCAGACTTGAAGCAACATATATATAATTCTACAGAAGGATGTTGAAGATACCATGGACCGAATATGTTAACAACGACGAAGTTCTAGAGTAAATGGAAACTAACAGTAAACTTATACTTAACATCAGGGAGAGACATTTGAAATTTCTAGGGTGCCTGATGAAGAAAGACGGCTTGGAAAATCTGATACTCACAGGTCAGGTTGGAGCCAAGCAGGAGGGACAGAGGAAAACAACGTATAACATTTAATGAGCTTGATTAAATGGATGACGGAACAGGTATGGAGAAATAACAAAAATACAAAATTTATTAAGAGCTACAAAGAAGAAGAAATTGTGGAGAGCCATGATCGCCTACGCCCTGGGGGGGGTAAGACACATGAAGCTAGAATGAAACATTGGTCATTACAATTGGTTCCCTCTACAAAAGGAAAATAATTATGACTCAATCTGATATAAGATTCCCTTTGCTATAATTTTGTTTTTGGCGAAGTTGGATGACGACCGTGTCCGGTAATGCCCTCGGAGAATAGACAACTATTGGCAAATATATACGTCGTGTGCCTGCTAATTTCCTTGGAATCAAAATGACGACACTAGCTGTTGTCACTGTTTGAATGTTACTAATTCCCGAGTTAATCCTTACTTGCCAACGATAAGCATCTCAGGCACGTTCGCCAGTCTTGCATATAATTTACTCCCCACCCATGAAAACAGTGCATATGGAATGCATGTAGAGTGTCTTTCGATGACGGGCATTTGTCTTGTTATTGTCAAGCCAATCTTACAATTCAGCCTCGTGAGAATTATCTTATGGAATATGTTAAAAGCTGAATAATAACAGGTTTTTCGACGTTTCAACGCACTTTTCAGTCAGAACGCTGTGCTTCACACCATGCTGTCTGGTTTTCCTTTATATCTTTCTTCTCATCTGTCCTCCATTTAAGGACAAAGGCAAGATCACTCAGAGCCCCCAAATAAACATTAAGGACAAAAGAAAGATCACCGGCCCCAAAATAACTATTAAGAGAGCCCCCAAATAACTATTAAGGACAAAGGCAAGATCCCCAAAAGCCCCAAAATAACTATTAAGGAAAAAGGCAAGATCACCCAGACAAAGGCAAGCCCCTATTAAGGACAAAGGCAAATAACTAACTAAGGACAAAGGCAAGATCACCCAGGGCCCCAAAAATAACTATTAACTAAGGACAAAGGCAAGATCAAAGCCCCAAAATAACTATTAAGCAAAGGCAAGATCACCCAGAGCCCCAAATAACTAAAGGACAAAGGCAAGATCACCCAGAGCCCCAAAATAACTATTAAGGACAAAGGCAAGATCACCCAGAGCCCCAAAATAACTACCCAGAGCCCCAAAATAACTATTAAGGACAAAGGCAAGATCACCCAGAGCCCCAAAATAACTATTAAGGACAAAGGCAAATAACCCAGAGCAAAATAACCCAAAGAAGATCACCCAGAGCCCCAAAATAAACCCAGAGCCCCAAATAACTATGGACAAAGGCAAGATCACCCAGAGCCCCAAAAACTAACTACAAAGGCAAGATTAACTATTAAGGACAAAGGCAAGATCAAGACAAAAATCATAACTAAAAAAGGCAAGATAAGGACAAAAGGCAAGATCACCCAGAGCCCCAAAAATAACTACAAAGGCAAGATCACCCAGAGCCCCAAATAACTATTAAGGACAAAGGCAAGATCACCCAGAGCCCCAAAAAATAACTATTAAGGACAAAGGCCCCAGAGCCCCAAAATAACTATTAAGGACAAAGGCAAGATCACCCAGAGCCCCAAAATAACTATTAAGGACAAAGGCAAGATCACCCAGAGCCCCAAATAACTATTAAGGACAAAGGCAAGATAACCCAGAGCCCCAAAATAACTATTAAGACAAAGACAAAGCCCCAAAATAACTATTAAGGACAAAGGCAAGATAACCCAGAGCCCCAAAATAACTATTAAGGACAAAGGCAAGATCACCCTGAGCTCCAAAATAACTATTAAGGACAAAGGCAAGATCACCCAGAGCCCCAAAATAACTATTAAGGACAAAGGCAAGATAACCCAGAGCCCCAAAATAACTATTAAGGACAAAGGCAAGATCACCCAGAGCCCAACTATTAAGGACAAAGGCAAGATAACCCAAATAACTATTAAAGACAAAGGCAAGATAACCCAGAGCCCCAAAATAACTATTAAGGACAAAGGCAAGATAACCCAGAGCCCCAAAATAACTATTAAGGACAAAGGCAAGATAACCCAGAGCCCCAAAATAACTATTAAGGACAAAGGCAAGATCACCCAGAGCCCCAAAATAACTATAAGGACAAAGGACAAAGGCTAGACAAAGGCACCCAGAGCCCCAAAATAACTATTAAGGACAAAGGCAAGATCACCCAGAGCTCCAAAATAACTATTAAGGACAAAGAGCCCCAAAATAACTATTAAGGACAAAGGCAAGATAACCCAGAGCCCCAAATAACTATTAAGGACAAAGGCAAGATCACCCAGAGCCCCAAAATAACTATTAAGGACAAAGGCAAGATCACCCTGAGCTCTAAAATAACTATTAAGGACAAAGGCAAGATCACCCAGAGCCCCAAAATAACTAGACAAAGGCAAGATCCCAAAAATAACTATTAAGGACAAAGGCAAGATCACCCAGAAATAACTATTAAGGACAAAGGCAAGATCACCCAGAGCCCCAAAATAACTAGAGCCCCAAAATAACTAAAGGACAAGGCAAGATCACCCAGAGCCCCAAAATAACTATTAAGGACAAAGGCAAGATAACCCAGAGCCCCAAAAAAAGGACAAAGGCAAGATAACCCAGAGCCCCAAAATAACTATTAAGGACAAAGGCAAGATAAGATCCCCAGAGCCCCAAAAATAACTATTAAGGACAAAGGCAAGATCACCCAGAGCCCCAAAATAACTATTAAGGACAAAGGCAAGATCACCCAGAGCCCCAAAATAACTATTAAGGACAAAGGCAAGATCACCCAGAGCCCCAAAATAACTATTAAGGACAAAGGCAAGATCACCCAGAGCCCCAAAATAACTATTAAGGACAAAGGCAAGATCACCCAGAGCTCCAAAATAACTATTAAGGACAAAGGCAAGATCAAAGAGCCCCAAAATAACATTAAGGACAAAGGGAGCCCCAAAATAACCCCAAGAACCCAGGGCCCCAAAATAACTATTAAGGACAAAGGCAAGATCACCCAGAGCTCCAAAATAACTATTAAGGACAAAGGCAAGATCACCCAGAGCCCCAAAATAACTATTAAGGACAAAGGCAAGATCACCCAGAGCCCCAAAATAACTATTAAAAGGACAAAGGCAAAATAACTAACCCAGAGCCCCAAAATAACTAAGGACAAAGGCAAGATAAGGACAAAGGCAAGATCACCCAGAGCCCCAAAATAAATATTTTTCAAAGGCAAGAAAACCCTGAGCTCTAAAATAACTATTAAGGACAAAGGGATTACCCAGGGCCCCAAAATAACTATTATTTCAAAGGCAAGATCAGAGACAAAGGCAAGATAACCCAGGGCCCCAAAATAACTATTAAGGACAAAGGCAATATCACCCAGGGCCCCAAAATAAATATTTTTCAGTGCGAAAAGTGGGATTAGCGTGCATATTTCAAATTCCGGCAGAGACAGTTGCGTTCATTTTCGCATATCCTTGGAGTTGTACAAATCCATCTCTTCTTCCTTTAGCCAGGGGACAATACGAGAGCAGACTGGTCTCTTTGGTGTTGGCTGGTAACCAGTTTAGGAAAAGGAAAACTGTTTCCAAATCTGGTCAGTCGGAGAGCTAGCAAATCCACCCTTTAAAAAAAAATCTATTTGATACGGAAACAGCAGCACCACGTAGTGTGGCTGTGGCTCTATATTCCAATGGTAGTTTACATGTTTATAAAATAACAAATAATCTTCAAGTGAATGCTGAGAATTGCCCTCTGTGTAAAGTATTCTGTATATTATTAGCACGACGTTCTGTTGTATATTGATATCTTCGGATCAGTTTCTTTGTCATGCTTTCATCGTAACGTTTCTGTTGATATATTCTCCGGTCTTCCTCATATAATTACCGATTATTTCAAACCTGTGTCTTCATTTTTATTTTTGCCGTTAATAACCATTACCTCAAATTTAGCTCAAAGTGACTGTTACATAAATGATTTCTTCCAAAAAAAAAAAGGTGCCATAATATTGACTAGCACAGTCAAAAATGGCAGACATATTAATCTATATATAGGCCTTTCTATCAAGGATGAATATCTCTGTGAAAACGGTCTAAGATCAAAGTTTTGTATCTGTTTACTCTTTACAATGTGTGATAGACGCACACATATATATCTGCCCTATGAGCGGAGCTTAGAATACATCGTTGGCTGCATATCCTCGATAAAAGAGTAAGACACTGCGCACAAAAGTGACAAACTTCCAGATATATGCTTGCAGACTCAAATATAAACCTGACGAATATTTATCTGTAGACTCACGTACAACTGATTGATTGTTTTACAGTTTATCAACCCTTTGTAGGTTATATAAAAGCCGAAACCTCTTTTTAAATTGTACAAGAATAATTCTTTTCCGAATTAATAATGTATCAACAATTTGGGGGATAAATATAAAAAGTCTATCGTTGATTTCCCAGATACAACTTGCATAAAAATGAATTATTAATAAACGTTTTTCTTGAAAATAGATTGTAGGACATTTTCCAAGTATAAACCTTAGAGAAATAAAGCGGGAACTTATATTCTGTTATAAAGGACATTCTCTTTGACGAAATATTACTTGGTTTGGTATTTTAAAGGAATTCTTTCAGGTTGTATGCTTTGTAATACTTAGCTCGTGTTTGTTGAAATTAGCTGTCAATATATGCACAATCGTTTATGGTTCTTGAGTGGATATGCGTAGAATCGAATAAAAAAAAAACTATGGCTACCTTTCTGATCCTCGTGTAAATAGGACCAACATCTACCTTTTTTAGCTTTTGTGTAAACGGAACTATGCCTATATGTTGCCGTTCGTGTAAACAGGTTTCTGACTGTGTTTTTTAATACTTTCGTGTAAAACAGATCTATGTCTGACATTTTTTAATTTTCATGAAAATTAGACTAATGTCTGCCTTTTTAAAACTTTCATATAAATTTTACATATGTCTGCCTTTCTTTTTTAATCTTTCGTGTAAAACGAACCTTTTTCTATCTGTGGCACCTTGCATTATTAGAAATATTCATAGAAATATGATTTAATTTTTTCTTACTCGGTTACTAAACAGGTTGTTGATTTTTTTTTAAAACGGAAAATAACTGAGTTGAAAATAATTCACTAAGATTGTACTAGACGATCTTAAGGGAAGAAGAAGGAAAGAAAAGAAAAAAAAAAGAAAAGAAAGAAGAAGAGAGAAAAAGAGTTGTATGATGCATGACCCAATTGAGGGTGGAGATAGGAGTCAGAAAGAGATTTAGGTCAGCGTCTTGGCCGATTTTCGAAAGACAATTGGAAGAATAGAATTATAAATAATAAGAAGAAAGAAAGGGAAAAAAGACATGATATCAAAACGGGCCGCTTGATGGAAGCCAGATATCGGTCAAAGCACCTAGCCTACTTTTTGCATGGAAAGACACCTTATCAATTTGGATAAAGAGAAATTTTGGGAACAATGAAACAATCTTAATCAGAGAAAAAAGTGTCTTTGGGTTGAGGGGAGTGACCGGTGGAACGATATACAGATCCTGACCTGTTAAGAATTGGACACCCACGTTAATAAAGTGGAGACATTTTCAAAGTAGATAATTAAGATTTTCGACTATCAGGAAAAACAAAGAGGTAAAAAGAGGACAGTTGCTTTTGGCTCACGGAGGGCGCCAAGAAGGCGGAAAAGATCCTTTCTAAAGTCAAGACTAATTAGCGGCGGGCTGTTTGACAAAGTCCAGGTGAGAGAAGGCCAAGATGGTCATTTTTCGTACGTGCGAAAAAAAAAGAAAAATTAGATTTTGTTTTTTTTAAACAAGAACGATGTAAACACGCCCGCAACAAGAGGAGAAAGGATTTTCGATCAATAACAATTGGTCGGAGACGGTCACGTGATCTGCGGAAGAGAAGGGAAAGAAATGCTCGATCAGGAACGATTGGTCGAAGACGGTCACGTGATCTGCGGAAGAGAAGGGAAAGAAATGCCCGATCAGGAACCATTGGTTAAAGCGGTCACCTGACATACGAGAGACTAAGAGAGATGGATGCGCCGCCCCACCAAAGGTACTATGAGGAAGTAGGGGTGAAAACAATAGCGATAATGGAGAAGACAGAATTAATGCAGCTTTTGGAATTATCGAGAAAACCCTGACGCCGACAGACCCACCCCAGTTTGTTGCGGCGTCAATAAAAGCAGGACCCCAGTCGACAGAAATCAGTTGGAGTTGCAGTTGGAGTTGAGAGTTGGACCGCGGGCAGGGATAGAGCCTGAACGCGGCCATCAGGCCCGATTCACTCGCCCCTTTGCGGACAGAAGAATCCTCAGACAAGAAATCCTTCCAGCCCAAGTCGAAGACAGGAGAACTTCCAGCCCAAGTAGACGAAGAAGAAGATTGCCTGAAAGCCTGAGAAGAATTGGAGATGCAGACAAGCCGAAAGTCGATGAGAAGTTAAAGTTCAGCCCCGGACGGCAGCGAGAAGAGACCACCTCTGACGACAGAGAGTTGCGGCTAAGTTGAAACAAGAAATCTTCCACCAAGTTGAAACAGGAAAACTACCAGCCCAAGCAGACGAAGAAGAAGAAATACAACTCAAGTCGGAGAGAAGAATCAACTGCGAATGATCGATAGAAATTAGCCCCAGTGTCGAACTAAACCACACTCCGACATACATAATTCTATAGGGTAGGCAATTCGACATCTTTATATTGTGTGATAGAAGCTTGGTGCCATAGTCCACAGAGCGGGTCGGGAATTGAGAACAATTTTGTTTTTATGTAGCGGACATTAAGATATAAAAGGTTGTTACCCTTTTTATCAGCAATTTTGTTTAGTGTCGTGAGTTTTTGTTTTATTTGTGTTTTGCCACCCCCGTCGGACTCGACTTGTATCGGCCCAAATCCCTGCTGGTCCCGTCTGTCTAAGATCTAAACACAGCGTGGGTAGACAGACCGGAGATCGGTATAGTTGCTTTAGTGACCAGGTATTGGAAGCGGGTCGGGAAAGGCGAGGCTGGTGATCATCTGACCAAGGGGTTGGAGCGGCACGCTTGGACCCAGGAGGAGCGACCAGGAGGAGCGACGTCACCGTTGGCGCCGTAACCAAAGGATCCGACCCTGGGCCAGGTGTGTAACCGTCACAATCTTTTTTTAACTTCTATGTAAAACAGACCTATGTCTGCATTTTTTTTAACTTTCATACAAGTCAAACTTATGTCTGCATTTTTAAAAATTTTCATATAAATCAGACCAATGCCTGCATTTTTTAAAATTTTCATATAAATCAGGCCTATGTCTGCCTTTTTTTAAGTTCCGTGCAAAACGGACCTATGTCTCCGTTTTTTAACTTTCGTGTAAAATAGACCTAGGTATAACTTTTTTTGTGAAAACCGCACCTATGCCTGTCTCTTTTAGCTATGTCTGTCTTTTTAGCTTTCGTGAAAACCAGGCCTTTAAATTAACCGTTTTTAGTCTCATTCAAATCTACCTATGTTTTAATTCAATGCGATTTTCGTCCTAAAAAAACTTATATTCGATATTAAATAGCCCAATAAGTGTTCATATGTCGCTAAAATGAACATATTCACATCATGTTCATGCCAATACTGGATATTTTGAAACGTGTGTCATCTGTCTTATTTAAAAACTCAACAGGGCTAAGTTCTCTCATTTGATTAAAGCCGTGGTGAACTGAGTAACATGAAAATCAACTGTTTTACCCGTTGAGCAACACCTTGCCAATTCGTTAAAACGAAACGAAGTGAAGCGAAGGACGCCGAACACACGGCGTCCGTGCGGGCGGTGATAAAAATTCACTTAGACAAAGTCATCTTCAGAATATACGATTAATAAATACGGGTCCGTCCCAGCGGTCGTAAATCTGGTGTGTCAACCCATCGCAAAGGATGATTAGAAGCCAGGGTTGTGACGGGAGTCGAGTCGAGGAGAATGAGTGGGATTTACGTGTGCTGGATAAGGAAGGACCGACAAATAGTGAGGTGTACGAAGAAGAGAGAGAGAGAGAGAGAAATAAATGAAGAAACGTAGAAACAGAGAGAGTAATAAAGAGAGAATGAGTGGCTGGAAAGGAAGGAAAGAAAATCAAATGGAATTGAAAATACTCTCTATGGAGAGTTAATATCCAGAAAGAGAATTTTAACATTGAATATAATATAATATAATATAATTATATATATATATATATATATATATCCAGCATTTCTAAGTTTCCCGAGATTCGGTTGTGCGGCTTTAACAACAATCCGACGTGAACTTTCTGTGCCTGCAAGTGCAGGCACTCTGACGTAAAGGTTACTTCATCAGCAGTGAAATATCAATGACTAAGCTTTGTAATTTTGCAGTTATGAGTTCAATGCCTGAGTTGGGTGGTGCTGGACGCTCATGTCGTCTGTTTCAGTAAAAGAAATAAACAAGCAACTCAAAAGCGGAAAGTGTGGAGAATAGTAACTGATATGAAATATCCCCTAAAAATATAAAGTGGAATGAGGATCTACCCCAGTCTATTGAATAAAGGGGTCAGTTCAAAATTCCGAGTAAGTTACCGAATACGACAGACCCCTCTAAAAGGTCAGGGGTAAACTGGTCGAAATGTTGTGAGATTACTATTCTGAATTCAAATACGTACAATAAAACGCAAGATGTACCCTCAATATCGAAAGTTTAAAAAAAAAAAGTCAAAATGAATTATAGATTAGCTTGAGTCATAACTAAATCCCGTTTTGGGGATCAGCTTGTAAAGATATATGTATCAGCCTAACTACGAAGCATATAAGGTTGTTAAAAATAAATTTGGTTTACACTAAAATATCTGAGTTTTTGCTTGCTAGTAGCAACGTACACATTGGATTAAAGAATAAACATCACAACCTCACTAATATAAGAGTCTTAAAGTGCATTCATATAACAAATGTAATGGAAGTCGAAGCAAGGGAATAATGCTATTGAACTATCTAGAAAAATACGTAGTATTTATTCTCAAGGAATAACTGACCAGCGAGTACGAAATTAGTTTGCAAAGTTTGGGGCGTTCATCAAACTTTGATGGTGAGTCTTTGATAGGATTAGCGGAAAACGTTGCATAGCAAAGTAATCGGGAATTATCAAAGATGCAAAATACATCATACTGTCGACACCTAGGGAAAATGGCGAATGCATAACTGAATGAAATGTAATTTTAATTTACTTTTTGAAGGTTTTAATATACCTAAATATTTGCATATTTATAGGTGAAGAGTGTTCAGTAAATCAGAGAGATAGACAGACATAAGTAGCGTCTGAGCCCAGTTCAAAAACCCTATTCAATATCAAACACTGACGAAGGCTACCGAAGTAGCCGAAAATTTTGTAATTTAGTGTGGTTCCACATATTAACTAAATAAAAAAAACACATATAAAAAAATATACCAAAAATGTATTTTTCACCACTATTTATATATCTAGCTATCTCATATAAGTAAAGGAATATACCAATTATATATATATATATATATATATATATATATATATATATATATATATATATATATATATATATATGTGTGTGTGTGTGTGTGTGTCCAGGAACAAAAATTACTCAAGCATTTGGGACACATCAGGCAATGGAGATTAACCAAGTGACTTTTTGATGAGATCAAGGAAGGCCATGAACTGAGTTCATTGTAATTATTTTTAACCTGTGCCAGGCAAATGTGTAGCCCACCATAACCTGTTAGTGAGTAGATGGGCACCACCAGATAACTGCTCTTGCCCTGAGAAATGCCATGACAGGGAACTGTTCAGCATCGCTCTTTAACACAGTTGTTCCTAACATATTTTTTTCCTCAACGCCTGTTTTCAGATATTTTCGGCGCACAGCACCCCCTCTCTTAAAGCTTTACGAGTAAATATAACATAGTTAATGTCACGTGTTTACCTTCTGTGGCATTATAGCAGCGTCAATGACCGGAAGTCAACAGTGGCGGGAACAGCTAAGCGATGGTTATCAGGCCAGACTGTAGGAGCTGTTAGTAGTAACTTGCAAGATTTAGCTCCACAAATATTTCAACTGAAGATAAATGTTTAAAATACATCCATAAATATATTATATATAAACATAAATATGAACAATTGTATAGTTCTTTTAATCATTTCACTCCAAGTAAGGCAATAAAGCCAGTAAAATACAAGGGGTGACTGGGTGTGAGAGAATATGAGAAAAAAAAAGAAAACATTATTAATGATAGAAAGCAATAAAAAGAATTAAAACAGAAGATAACATTTGAAACAGTATTCAAATTTTTTAACATAAATGTTGACTGGAAAGCAAGAAGCTAGAAGAAGTGCGAGAGAAGAAACTGTTAGCATAGAACTTACGATTTCAACTGTAAAATGATGACTTTGTAGCCGTATGTTCACCATTATGTAGGGATGTGTACTACATATATTTATCTTTTGACTAGGAAAGGCGTGAATAAGGAAAGTAAAGGCGCTTTTACTATCCAATGTGACGTGCACCATGCGATTTATATTTGACATAAAACAGCACATAGTATAAAATACAAAACAGAATTTAATGATTCAAAACAGAATTTAATGATGCAAAACATAACAATTGAATTTATTAGTGTTTGGTGTACATGCATATAAGCTGAAGGTTTGATAGAGTTATGTCTCTTAGATTTGGAATTATTTGTACCTGAGCTCATAAAGATGAAGTAATTATTAAACTGTAGTTTAGAAGGATAAAGTTCATTTAGTATGTAAGGAATTGTGTGTTGGATAAAGTTGGTAAGAGTTCAGAAGAGATTTTAGAGTTCGTACTTGCGTGAAATGGTAATATTCTTTAACGTCTGACCGCAAGGTTAAGACGAGAGTTCTTGAAGGTCACATTTTAGCAGCAACGGTTTGAGACGCAAGAGTGACGAGAGAAAGAGAGAGAGAGAGAGATCCACTTCTGTTTTGTTTATATAAGATGGTGTATCACGTGACCGGCTCCGATCGACAACGCAAGAAATATTATTCCTCGCGTACAGGATATCTGATTGGTCGAAATTGAGCTAGTTTTGAGGAAATCAACCAATGATTTCTATGTACTGTGTGTATGTAATGGTGGTGGTAGTTACCACAACTTTACTGACAATCTCGCACTGCACTTAAACTCAAAAAGTTTAAGTACCATAGAGAAAAGTTCATCAGAACAATTACCGTGAGAGTATTTATAGAAAATACACAGGGAAACTACATTAAGATGGTTGGAAAGTGACTGGAGGCGAGATGCCAGGTCAGAATCTATAATACTGCAGATTATTCTTTGGAAAACCAAATATAGAAGTAATATTCAATGAATAGACGTATGGTAGACTTATAAATATGTAAGATAGATTGAGAACCACTGCTGGCATAGATCAAGGTCACGAATAAAAAAAATCATATATGCTTAAGATCTGGAAAGCAAAAAATACTATGCTTCTCGCGTAATTTTGGTTCAGTCGGATCTCATGGTTGAAGCGCTAGCTTTTTTTAATCATTCAACCACGCACCCATTAAGACTTAGTATCAAATCAATAGGAATAGTTAGTGAATTGGAGGTAAGAAGAATCGGGTTCCCTCTGTTTCAAGTAGAGCCGTTCTACCAGCCGCAAAAATCAGCGTTCGAAATTCTAGGTTTACGTTCGAACGCAGACTATTGTTAAGACTTGTTAAAAAAAAAGTTGGATATTGAATCAAGATAAGAGAGACTGAAAAAGGAGAGTCGAGAGATGGATAAAAAAAAAAGGTAGAATTTGGGTGATAAAGAAAGAAAGAAAGAAAGAAAGAAAGAAAAAGAAAGAAAGAGAAGAAAAGAAAAAAGTAAAAAAAGAGGGAAATGTTATTTACTAAGCTTGAACGGGACTCATGAAAACATGAACTCATGTTTGATTGTCAAAATGGTTAAATGAAGAGAAAATTGTGTTTCGCAAATTTTTTCTGACAAAGTTGGCCTGCCCCCGATCCGTGACTGCAAAAAAAATAAATAAAAATAAAATAGATAAATAAATAAATAACTATTTACATTGTTCGGACTATTGTCCTCATCTTTATTGTCATATTCACGACATTTCGGTCGTTGTACGCTACGGTCTTCTTTAGGTGATACACGTTGGAATTTCGAACAGATGCCTTTATTTAGTCCACAGAGGTAGATTGTTCTAGTTCCACATGTCATGCCTTTTTTCGATATCTCAGCTTCAGTTATTTCCCTTTAGTAACTCAACTCTCCAAGTTTTTATTTACCTCTGCTGTAGCTAGGTATTGAACTCACAGCTCTTTGGGTCAAGTCACTAGATTACTTCAACCAACGCTGGATTAAATAAAACTGTCGGTTCAAAATTTCAACGTATATCACCTGAAGAAGGCCGAAGTGTACAACGGCCGAAACCTCTTGTATATGACAAAGATGAGGACAATAGTCCGAATAATGTAAAGAGTGTAAATAGTTACAATACCTCATCTCAGGAATATAGACAGAAAAAAACAATGGTTACGCGATTCCGGCTTTGACCTGGGATCGAACATCGGCTCCCCTCACCAAACGTACTGATAGCACATAAATCAAAAAAGAAATATAGACAGCTAGTACAGAGGAGGGAGAAGATATGAATTAGATGAGCACTAATTTACCTGGTTGTTAAGAGAGAGAGAGAAAAGGGAGCTGGATATCATATTAATCCATAGCCTACTGGGATCAGTTTAAACCGATGCCTTCTTTTCCCATTTACTGCGACCGTTTTGCTTAAAGTTCGTTTTTTATACCTCAAATGAAAACTTGGAAATTTCCAGCATATTTCAGTGAAATTTTAATTTTCCAAAATTATAATATTATAGATATATGGAAAAAATATCATTATATATGTATAATTTGTAGAGGAAAGTGTGTGAAACTTGAAGAAAAGAAATAATCTTCAAACACAGCTCTATAAATTTAAATAATTTGATTATTGTGTATAAAAATAACCTATATTTTCTTTCAAGTTAAAAGAAACAAATTACAAATTTCCCCGCAAACAAAGTTCAACGAAAAATGTTTTGTTTTTCTTTTTACAACATAAAGAAATCAATTGCATTAGTGTAAATAGAAAGATCTGTTTGAATTCATCACGTAGATTTTGAAGATTTACGTTATTTTATGTATGCGTGTTTGTGTTGTGTAATTCCAACAGTCTGCAAGGTGTGAACGGTGAATATTTGTACTACTGCTACAATTACGCTTGTTTATATACCTCGCCCGTATGTTTTTCGCGTTTTATGAATTACTTTAACAGCGAGAATTATCATTTGTAAAAGAAACTTAAAAGTCAATGAATAACTTAATTTGAGCTTATGAAAAATTAGTTTGAGAATCGAGTATTGTTCACATTCCCCGGTCGATTTTATACTGAAAACTAAAGAATATTAATTTACGCTACGCTATTTATGAGAAAAAATCGAATCAGAGGAAGTTAAAAATTAGATTAACTAAACTAAGAAATTTTATTGATTAATAAATATATTTCCCAATTTTTAATTTCAATTTTTAGGAAGGAAAATATTGTTAATCGTGATCCTTCAAATTTTCGTAGCAGACGACAGGTATAGAGTTTGCATTCTGGAAGCTTGAACGGCATTTTAGATAACGTTAGCATTCATTAGTTAATAAACGCGAATGTGTAAATTTGAATTTGGATCATGTTTGAGCCTACATTTGCACAAAATTGAATTACTGATATTACTTAAATCTATTGATTTTTTTTATACAATTTTTAACCGGATTCTACAAACACACACACACACACACACAATATATATATATATATATATATATATATATATATATATATTTTGTGTGTGTGGAAAAAAAGAAAGTCTAATTTTAAACTGACTCCAAGAGGAGATGACTTCATACATGCGCATGTTTTAGAAAAAAAAAAACGCGAGAAAAAAGAATGTTCATGAGAACGAACCTTTGTTATAGAATAAGCAAAGGACTTGGCAATCTCTTAAAATAGAAAATTCATTGTTTCCAATTTTTGGCCAAACTGTTCTTAGCAGCAACACCTTATCCACGTCTTTGTTCTGCGGAATATACGACAATGCCAGCTGGTTAGACATTCCAACCGATTTTACACCAAGTGATCGTAAAATGAAACCTTAAGCTACCGGCCAGATTAATTGGACCAGGGGCCTTTCAATCATCGTAAACATCGTAACTATACACCGGCTTGTGTTTAAAATTGAAATCTTTATTGCTGTTCCGATAAAATCGGATGTATGTGTGTGTGTGTGTGTGTGTGGTGGAGGAGGTTTATGGTAATCCAAACTGAAGAGAGATTATCGCTTTATCTTTAACGGATTCAATTTACCCATGGCTCCACTGTGAATCTACGCCTTTTAAATCGTCAGGTCATTTTTTATGATTAGAAAGTGGCATTTTCATTCGTAGACGAATTATTCTTTATGAAAATCGTGTGTGTGGTTTTTTAAAAAAAAAAAGCAAAAATGAAATTGAAATGAAACGAAAACAAAATCTACAAAATTAATCGAAATAAAAATAACAGCTCTGTTTAACGAAATTAAACGAATGTGTAACCTCACATTTCGTCAATAAATGTCCGGTATCTGTTGCATCGCTGATAGCAAGATGATTAAATTGTTCATTTAAAATACTACACCCATTAGAAAATATATTCAATTTAAATACAGGAATCATAAGAAGAATGATTTCAATCGGTCGCACATTTCGTTTTATACTATTTTTCTGTTAATCATGAGTTATTGTCAGACAAATTAATCCTCGCGACACAGATGTGCATTTCAGTTTCATTCCATTTTCCTTTGTCTATGTACATTTGTGTGTGCGTATGTATATTTCAGCTCAATGATGGGCGTAAAAATATTAAAAATATTAAAAAATTCTATTTCCTTAAAGTTTAATAAAAATTATAAAATATAATTATCTGATAAAAAAAAAAAATCAGGGTTTAAAATTTTAAGGTTTCTAACTTTATGATGATTTTGCTCAGCCCAAGGGAGGGGATGCTCAGAGAGAGTATCAGGGATATGTATTATCCCAGTGTCTTATTTGGAACAGTCAAATTATGTGCATATATTAAATAACAAATGCACGTGTATGTCTCAGGCACAGCATGGACATATGCATTACATATAAAGTCACATAGTGAAAGTATGTAACGGGCGGAGAATCAGCTATTCTTTCATAATATAGATTTAGAAGTTCTATGCAATAATATTTGTTTTTCCTTATATTTTTTTTATTGATGAATTCATTAGCACTATCAGAAAATGATGGCCAAATTTAAGTAACTTTGCAGTTAGATTGGTTATTTTTTCTACATCAAGGTTTATATCACAGCACTTAGATCTAGTGTCGCATATGAGCAAAAAATGTTGTTTTCTTTTCAACTGTTAAAAGCAAGAGCATTCAATAAAATCTAACATGACTTGTACTGTCAAAAAATGATGACAAAATCAAATTAATTTTATAATTACACAGATGATATTTTCTGCATGCTAAGTATAGAATCTAGAATTTTATCAAAACGCTTAAACCTCTTGTTGCAAATACGAAAGGACACTGCCTTTTAAATCCTTAAAAGCAAAAACATATTTACCTATTTCAGAACAAAATAGTTACTTATAGATTCAAATAATCATCAAACCATATCAATGTGTATTTATTTATATGTTTCCTGTCTCATCTGTAGTGAGGAGGGAGGCAATCCCAACTTATGTTAGTAATTGTAAGTGTGATTACTTCTTAGTCATTTTAATAATCTATACAAACAAAATATTTATCTGAATTTAGACAAAATTAGGACCCGAGTAAAATTAACAGTCTCAGTAATCAGTTCCTTTACTAATACGTTTCTTTGATTGCAGTCTTATTTGTCCAAGCCTTTCATGTGAGCTACTCAGATACTTTTTTCTATTAAGTGATCGTCTTGTTTTGTCTTGAAATAGGCTTTGTTGTCGCCGTCCTTGTCGTTCTGTTGCTAATCTTTTTCTTCCGATAGATATTTCCATTTCACTGTTATATTAAACACATAGATTTTTGAACAAGATATTGAGCAAAAAGGCGATTTATATAATATCAGAAATAATCAATGAATCATAGAGAACATTGTATCTGAAATATATAAAGGGAACGGATTAATTAAATGGTTCATTGGCCTCTATTTTAGTTGTCAATTCTTTATCATTGCTTTATTGAATCTCAATGCATTGTTTCAAGACATGTGTTTCATTGCGTCGCATTATAAAACTTTGTAACAATTGCCATCATTTTTGATAATAATAAAACACTAGGGAGAAATGGGAGAAAAAAAATAAACTCATCATTGTAAATAACCGATTAGAGACAGGGATCCTGATGTAGATCAAACTTTTACTCTTCAATATTTGGCAGTCTCTTGTCTAAAACCAGAAATCAAAGGATTCATAATTGTTGACCACTATCACTGTCTTCCAACCAGCAACTACCAATGTAATGTCCTGAAATTTAATAGCAGCCCATCCTACCGCGTATGTGAAGAAGATTTTTGGACAATTAATGTCTGGCTGGGCCTACTGGTTCCAACAGTGTACTAACACCGACATTATAGGTTAGCTCATTAAATGCATTGGTCAATATGTCGCACATTCAAAGCCACTAAAAGCTGTAGAGAATTAAGAGGATACTGTCTCTGGAATCGCAGCATTCAGACTGATAGAGAAATCCAAGCAAACTGACCAGACATAATTTCTCACAATTATGATCAAAACAGATGACTTCTGACAGATGTTGCTGCCCCAGCCGACGAAAACGTTTGATCAACTAATTAACAACAAATGTAAGAGGCCAGTGGCCATGGTTTAGTTATACCAGTACATGGAAAGGGGTTAGTGACTTGAGGTATTCAGAGACTTGATATCTGTGATGGAGTAAAGATATTATTAGGAGAAAAATACGGGAGAGTAGTTATTTGGGGGCCGAGTTCGAATTCCAGTTGAATCCATTGCATTCACTTACGTGCTAATACCCTTGGGAAAGGTATGAATCTTCTTTTCCCTCCCCCCATCTATGGGTAAATAGCAGGGCAAACCAGATTCTAGAGCCTTGGATGGCAACTGGTCTACCACAGAAAGAAATGCCAACCTACTGAGGGGAAAAATCTGCCTCGTCAGTCATGCATCGAAAGATACATGATCGCCTAAGCGTGTATCACGCATGGCACATAACTGACTGGGTTATTCGGAATGGAGTGTTATGGAAAAAAAGTCAGGTTTTAAAAATGTTAATTTAAATCCACAAAATACTTATAAAGGAAGGCCTAGGAAGAGTTTGAGCTCAAATTAATCTAAAGAAAGTTTAGTATGATTCAGCATAACTGACGCCTTCCGGCCTAGCTCCATAACCCCAACGAAGTTGGCATGACATTAAGGAGTTTGCCAAGAGTCCGCAAGATTCTCGGTCGCTCCAGGGTTTGTTATTTTAGAATCTTATTCGTCGTATTTATGTTGATTTCAGTGTCATTTTGGAAACTTAAAATCTTTGACAAAAACTGAAAAGCACTTCGTAGACGATCATCTGGTTTACTTAACAGACGTTTCTTTGTTTGAAGCTAATTAACCTTGTCTGTTTCACGGGCGGAAGGCTTTATGAGCTGAGTACGCATGCGCGTGAGTTGGAGGCGGCTGTGCATTAGAAAAAAAAGTCCATCGTAAAAGTAATTCAGACGTCTCTCATTGCTTCAGGAGTATAAAGGGAATGATTGGAACGAAGCACCTCCACAGCTCTGGTGCGATTTTATATTTCACCTCTAATTAAACTGTTAATAATTTTTCAACAGAATCATTTTCTTCCGCTTGTCACATTTATCATTTTTCAGTTGGATCTCCTGATGTCGGGGAAACGCGATTGTATTCTTACGAGGCATAGATTTTTGTTTGTCTTAGTGAGTCTCACACGAGTAACACAAGGAACTGAATTACGAGACGACACACGCCGGTGAAGGAAATGAACCAATGACATTGATTACACCGTACGCCATCCGGATTATGTCTTGTGGCTGCCGGGGTTCGATTTATAGAAGGACCTCGAGATAAAAATCCGTAGAATGCAGCATTTGAAGACAGCATTACCTGTTATTTGGGCTTTGGGAATGATGACAAAAATATGAACAAAATTCCTAGTAGCGTTAAAATGTGTGAATCTCAGTCTTGAAGCTTCAGGTTGAGATTTTTTTTGGGGGTGGGGGACTCGGACAAAGTAAAGGCAAAACACAACAGTCAGTTGAGTTGGACGATCATGTATCGAAAGATACATGACTGACGAAGCAGAAGATTTTTTCGGGCAGTTTGCCAGCCAAAGAACTCATAGCTGGTGAGGAAGAAATGGATTCATACCTTTCCCAAGGTTATTTGTGCGTAAGTTAATATAACGAACTCGACCGGGATTCGAACCCGGCTCTCCACAACGCACATCATCATCATGAGTGAGTTTATGAACAGCTGAATCATAATTTCAGTTGGTTTGAGAAGGATATACTCTATTGATTTCACTTCGTGTAACATTGGCTTTCATGGAGTGTCGGCGTGTTTTAAAATCAGTGATTTATTTATTGATTGATTTTTCATTGATACAACATCAAATTGTATTCCACTTGTTTTCTATGGAAACAAATAAAAGAGATATTTATGAGTCAAAATATGTTTACAGTCATCTGCTCCTTATTCGTAGATTCATGATTAGCGGGATTATTCTAGTAGACTATTACTACTCAGCTGTCAGTTCGATCCTTGCTGAGTTCTACATGTGGCCTTGTGCCTTACTAAATAACATTATAATAATCTTATTCTTTCAATACGATAAGTCAATTTATATATATATATATATATATATATATGTCACTGAATCGGTAGTGGGGTCATTGGGCTGTTGAGTTCGGGGTGGTGTTGGGGAATTACACCTTGAGGGACGCGTCATACAATAAATAATACCAGTGTATATTGGTTTTTCTCCCGTTCGCCGTAATAACACGGCGAGCGATTCTCAGGCTTTTCATTATAGAAAATGCTGTTCCAGCCATCGCCCAAAATATTATTGACAACCCCAGACACGTTTAAACGCATTCCCATCCTGCCGCAAACCACTGGAAACTCAACGACCGCCTATCCTGCAGCCGCCGTCACCCACTACTTCAGGCTCTCCGCCCACATCCGTCCTTTTTATTTATGTAATCTAGTGATTTGACTCTCACCACTCCTAAAGATCTCGTCTGCGAACCACGCGAGACATTCAAGCGGGACTCCGGGGAAGAGCTCGGTCGGTGGGAAGAAGTGCTAATTCATATATTGTTGTATATGATCTGAGTTGATAATCTACTGCGGACAAGGTTATCTAGATAGATAGATAGAGAGAGAGAGAGAGAGAGAGCGTGGAAGAGAGATGAATAGACTGATAGATAGATAGATAGATAGATAGATAGATATGAACAGACTAGCGGGAGACAGCCACGAACAGAGAAAAGTATACATAGGTTTACAAATACGAACATATATAAAAGTTACAAACTAAAAAAAGTGATCGAATCGAGATTTCCTACACGTAGTTTAGATGTGACACAGGGCCGAAAGTAGAGGCACCCTGTGAGGATCGAACTCACTACTCAGTCGTAATTGTGCTAGCGAGGCAAGCTTACTAACTATTGCACCACCTCGAGGTGCCCATGAGCGAAGCGAATAGTGAGAGAAATATATGGAAAGAGAGAGCGGCAAATACATATGAACAGTCTAAGAGAGATAAAGACAAATTTTCCAACTTTTAAATCGAGTTGATTAATATTAATGAAAAAAAGCTCAAAGAGTTTACCCACTTATCGCAACATCACTTCCTCTTTTCAAAACAGCTTAAGTCCGCTTTGTGGTTAAGCAAAACTATTTTCGCATTCTCCTAAATTTTGTTCACTTTCTGAGACATTCACCATTTCAACTCCGACTTTAATTTTCGAACAAAACGAAAACGTTGCAGGGAGCGAAACCTGGATGCTATGTCGTCGGGGGGGGGTAGATTGTACATTGAATGCCCAATCCTAGTCATAATTTTCGCAGTCAATCATGTATTTCCTTTGGATATAGTTCGCACGCCTTCAACGTTTTCAAGTATACTGCTTGTGTGACACAATGGGTCGTAGTTCGATTAGCTTAGGGCGCGTACGCTGTATATTGGGCTTTAAATTATTTTATTTGGGTCTGATTTTATGCCAACAACAGCAAAATCGAAATTTGAGAGCATCAAAGCAATCATCGTCCATAAGTAGGGCAATAAATAAATCAATAAATAAATAAATAAAAACTCTCGGTGTCAAGATTTTTTTTAAGCGTTTCACCCCAAGCAAGGCGGAAAGCCACTAGGACGCAAGGGGTTACAGAAAATTTGGAGCAAGATCAGATAGGAGTGATAGAAGAAAGGATGAGGAGAAGAGTAGTGGATAGATCACGGCAACTGGAGATACAGAGGCCAGAGAGAGAGAGAGAGTACCGAAAACCCCTTCCTAAACAAGAAACAAGGCGTAAGCCTCTACTCATGTCCAAGGGAAGGGGGAGTTACTCGGACTAAAGATAGGGAACTCCGGTTTCTGGCTTATACATTTAGGTTGTATTCTAGAACAGACTGCCATAAGCTATTCATTGGCGAATGGCAACCCGTTCGTCAAGATGGAGAAAATAATTGTCACAGAGACAGAGAGAATTTCAATCGTTGTCGGACAGACGGAGAGAAGCAGCTAGAGTAAAAATTGCAGTCACAGATATACAAAGGGTCAGTCGCGTCTATCATTGGCCGAATAGAAGATCAGATCGGTTAGTCTCAGTCAGTCATGTGCCATGCATGATACACGGTTAGGCGATCATGTATCTTTCGATATATGACAGACGAGGCAGATTTTTTCCCCGCAGTAGGTTGCCATTTCTTTCTGCGGTAGACCAGTTACAATCCAAGGCTATAGAACCCGGTCTACCCTGCTATTTAGCCATAGCTGGGGGGAAAGAAGAGGATTCATACCTTTCCCAAGGGTATTAGCACGTAAGTGAACGTAATAGATTTGACTGGAATTCGTCTACTGTCAGAGAAGATGTAAGTAGCAACGAAAAAATTTCTCCTACCAATCCGTGAATTCGTGAATCATGGATACTGAAAACAGGATGCGTGTTCTTTGTACTGGCGATATCTCGAAGTGGCCGTATATTTATATTTGCTGAATGCTTTCCAGAACGTAAATAATTTTAAACAAATTTTTGAATAAGTTTGAAGCGTTTGTACCAGAATTTCATCTGGTTTCGTTTTATTAAATCATCCCCCAAAATTTCTGAATCATTTCAATAGGTGTCCCTGAACGAATGCACAAGTTTCAAGCAAACATTACTATATTTTTGCTGTAACGGCCACACAATACCCAATTTTCGTACGTAGAATTGGTATATCGACCAGAAATAATTATTTTTTCATATTTTATCTCGTGACCCGTAGGATCGTAAGAGCACTATATAGAAGTGCTGTTTCTGGGGCAAGCTAGCCTGACGGAGTTTAGCCCTCTCCAGACCGGTTCTGAAATCAGAGTTTTTCCTACTTCTAGACCAGTTGCCGCCCAAGGTTATAGAATCCAGTCTGTCTTGCTATTTACCCATAATTAGAGAGGAGAGAAGAGGATTCATACATTTCCCAAGGGTATTAACACGAAAGTGAATGTAATGGATCCGACTGGAATTCGAACTCGGCTTGATCTCGTACATACACACACATAATTAATTACAGTTAATTACAATTTATTACTTAAATTCGTTGTAAATTGATCCTCCTACGAAAGCCAAAACAGAACATTTTCTTACTAAGTGCTTCTTGTAAAGAATTGTAATTCGTAGCCAAGCGTTCTTTTTCCATTTATTACTACAGATAAAGCACTCTGGATTATGTATTTCATATATATATATATATATATATATATATATATATATATATATATATATATATATATATATACTGAACTCAAGACTTAGAGGCGGTGATAATGGCCTGATGATTGCGTTTCGCTTGAAAGACTTGATCTCAATGTCTACTTTTATATTTACATACGCTCTATTCCTGTTATTGAGCACTTTAACCCATAAATATAGCATACCTTAAAACTATATATATATATATATATATATATATATATATATATATATATACTCGACTCTTCCGTCGAATTCGACGTATGGGGGTCAAGCAGATCAGTTCCTAGGAAACCGACAGCCCGACAACAGCACATGAGATTTGATTATAGTGGTGAAGGTTTCGTGCAGGACCATCCACACTTTTTGAACGGCCGGTTTATTTTAATCTAAAATGTATAACTACGTTTGTCATGTAGGTTCGTAAAATCTCGTGTTTGCGAACATAAACGAGATATTCGCCTTGGTAATTTAAACAATGTTTTATTTGTACACATAACTAAATCTGATCATAATTTCCATTTTAATTCTGTAAAGATTTTAAAATATATTCATAAATAAAATCTTAGACGGATTTATGAGGCAGGCATAATATCTATCTCACGCACGGTGAATACTAGACCCGGCTTCTTTAATATTCCCCCTTTTCTGGCAAGATTAATGCTGGACAAACGTAGTTATAAATCTTAGATTAAAATAAAATTCTTTTTCATTTAAAATATACTCTATTTTAGGAATACGTTTTCACAACATCGCCCACGTGACGCCGACGTGATCGTATTGCGAAACGGAACGCTGATCTTAAAAATTTCAGTTATTCTGTTTTGATTAGTCTTATGTCTATCGTCTTTTCATGTTGACTTGAATATCGTCTAATTTTAATTGTTTTAATAACTATGTCGTGAAGAAGGTCTACTAGACCGAAACGTCTGACGTTGACATTGAAACAACATTAAAACAGCATACTTGCATATTCAGATTTTTGTTTTTCCATATTTTTCTTCACACACACACATAAATATATATATATATATATATATATATATATATATATATATATATATATATGTATGTATGTGTGTGTGTGTGTGTGTGTGTCTGTATTGAGGTCATCACCCAGCGCTGACTGTCTCTTTCACGCTAAACGCAATCGTCATATCTGACGTATGAAACCGACTGTCGACGCTGGGTGTTGACCTCGATGGACAATTTTAGATTTACATACTCTCTATCCCTGATAATGAGCACTTTAACCATAAATATAGCACACCTTGAAAGTATATTTTTTATCACATATCTATAAATATACATCACTATCGATCGGTCTCACTGTTTCGATATCTAAGACTGCTTCATGAGAATAACTTGAAATATATAATGTAAGCCATTTTGGGTGTCATCTTCATGAGTCGAAAAGTTTAGCCAGTGATCAAGATCTCCTTCTAGCTCCCAGTTGACTATTCAAAGAACAGAGTTGACAAGTTTAATTCTGACCACAAGATTTCCTCCAAGTGGGTCTGTAAGGCATCTTTTCAACAACCATCGCCACTTCACAACTCCCACGTTTACCTGTCTCCTTAGCAAACACTAGACCAAAGTAGACAGATTGTAGTGCGCCGATCTTTTGAGACCTGTTCGTCTTGATAATTAACACCCGAAATAAATTTCCAAGACAAAAAGGCGGGACGGACATATTCTGCCCGCCTTTCCATTTATGTCTTAACCAGTCTCTTCATTATCGATTTCTCATGATATCTCACGAGTCTGACCTAAAGACATATCTATTCCAGTATTTCAAATCTACCTACATTCCTCAGTCATTCCATAACAATCTATCCATATATATATATCTTAGCCTGTGTTTCTCTCTCTCTCTATATATATATATATATATATATATATATATATATATATATTTATATTATGTGTGTGTGATTCGCAGACAGTACTATTACGCTGTATCACAGCTCCTCAGTGCGACTGGACGTCCTAGAACCTCAAGCCAGGACCGAAACCTGACCGATAAGGTGTCAGTCAAGTTCCTACCCTAAGCCATCAACACAATCATCTCTCTCTCTCTCTCTAGATATATATATATATATATATATATATATATATATATATATATATAGAGAGAGAGAGAGAGAGAGATAGAGAGAGAGAGGAGGAGGGAGGAGCAGGAGAGAGATAGCAAGTGAGCGAGAGAGATACGCGAACCCATCTAAATTATTGGTAAACCCAATAAAAGCCTGCCAGGTGGCCAAAGAAAAAAAAAAACTAATAAAAAGAAAAACGACGCAAATTATACAAATCCCCTAATTACTAATCAATAATATAACCTATGCTGGATCTATCTTCTGGATGGGGCAGGTCGGTGAAGGAAGTCGTTGCTCTAGGGGTCAGTCCGGCATGTTCTGTGTGCTTGTATAAGTGTCACTACCAGGAAGGATGAGCTGTGCTGTATTAAGCCTAATAACATAGTTTTCTCCTCGCCACCGTAGCCCGTTGGCTTGCGTCGCATCGGGCCGGTCCGGATTCGAGTATTGGAAGGAGGAAACAACCGTCTAGTGCTTTCTTAAACATGATAAATCATTATAAAAATTATAAAAATCCCCTAATTACTAGTCAATTTAAGTCTGTTCGAATCTGCCTATTTTCAGTCTGGTCATCTCTATTTATCTATCGATGTCAGTCTGTTTATCTCTGTGTGTGTGTGTGTGTTCATATACATTTATCTACTCTGGTATTTTGATATTTATTTTATATCAGACAATTTATTAATCATATCAAGATTATCTTTGCCATTCGACTGAGTATTTTACATCTCTTAATCCGAATTGTTTTAAAGTCAGTCCCCAAAGAAGAATTTGCAATGTTATTCGTCCTGACATCTCGGCTTTCCTACCGCCGTAATCTAGATTCACTGTGACTTTTCTATAAATACTTGGATAGTAATTGTTTTGATGAACTTAGCTTTATGGTAACGAAACTTTATGAATTTAAGCGCAGTACTAAATTGGCGTCAAGGATTCATCATTTTACACACACACAGACACACACACACATATATATATATATATTATATATATATATTCAAAAATTACAACATAAATATGTTATAAAATCACTACAAAAATAGCCATTTTGTTTCAACACTTCTGGTGTCTTCTCAAGTGATGTTGTTGAATGTTGAATAAAGAGTTTTAAAAGGTAATCAACCAAACACCCTTCGATAGGGGAAACGCTGTTACATAAACTACAATGGCCAATCAAAATACAAGTATATGAGAATTCAAAAAACTTGACAACGGACCTTGGTTATAATTATTAATGTCTTAATGTTAATGTTAGGCTAACATAGAAATCATTCTGATTAATTTTAAATTTTACTATAAAATTAAAAATTAAAATTACCAATTTTGAATTTAACCTATATTGAATTTCTAATATTATAAAATTATATATATATATCCAGTATTTTTACATGAAATCAATCATCGCAGTCTTTCCAGGTCACTCTACCTCTCAATCTCCTATCTACCTATATATTAGTCAATATCAATTTTTGTTTTTAACCCCATCTCTCTTTCACATGTCATATCGAGAAGAGAACTACTTTTTAATCATTTCTTGACAACATAAATACCGGTCACCTTCTGACATTTCTACCTTTGTGTTATTTTAATGTTTACCTTGCATATTTAATATCGAATATGTCAGCGTATTAGTCTCTTTCTTCTCGCCGATTCTGCTGAACAGTTTTGCTTTTTCTCTCTTACACCACACTGTCTACTCGTGAAACTTACTTTAACGCCAAACAAAACAGTTCAAATTAACTTCCAGTAATTAATTAGGGAAAAAAATTCTTCATTGAAAGAGAATCTTCTGACTTGCTAATATGATATATAATACAGTCTGTTCTTATCTATAGCAGTCTATTTCGGTGTTTTTTCATATCTACCTGTCCCAGTTTTTTTTTCCATACACCGACGTCTTCTCTTATTTTTCATTTTCAGTGAATCTATCTAAACGTTATCTAACTCATTCTTTTCATACTTATCTGTCCGAATCTGGTATTTAATCTACTCTGTGCTTAGTCTATGAATCCGTATGAATAAAAAAAATATTTATCCAGATAAAATGTGATGAGGGAAATGTATATATATATATTTTTTAATCATTTAACCCCAAGCAAAGCGATAAAGTCACGAAGACGCAATTGTGACTGATAGTGAAGGAAAGTGAGAAAACGTTACAGAGGAAAAAGAACAGTAAAAAAAAAAAAGGTAAGATTCAAGGAGACATATGGCAATTGATGTGGCATTTATTTTTTTTTTAAATTCTTGTAGAGTCCAGCTAAATAGTGTTGATATCTCAATAAAAACATGGCGGAGAAGGCAAGCGAAAACAACTCCACTACCCATTCCAAGTAAAATTAGGACAACAAACAATAGAAATATTACAGATAACGGCCTTGAAGGGGGTTAAGTCAACTGGATGTAGGCCCCTTACTCGGTAAGGGAAGAAATATACGACAGGTGTCATCTGACCGTCATCCAGAGACTGTTCGCAAAATAAATATAAAGAATAACGGCCTAAAGGAGGTTATGATCACCTGGAACGACACCAACAAGGATATATACGAGCGACAAATGTCATCAGACATTAATCCATCCGGCAAGTGATCGTAAAAAATTTAAAAAAAAAATAGTGACCGGGACCTGAAAGTTAAGGTTAAATGTGGCCAGCTTGCAAACAAAACAAGAGATGGATAGATTAAATATCAACATTCTAGGCGTGTGCGAAACTAAGCCGGCAAGTAATGCGGACTTCATAAGCGACACACACGCAGGATAATACATGCAGGCGAGAAGAAAAGTGAAAGAGGTGTAGGGTTAATATCAGATAATGACATGAAGAAATGTGTATATCCGCTGTGGTCCGAGGATGGAAAATCAACACCCGCTGAAACCAGCCAAGGCTTATTAATACGAGAATTGGACGGGGGGGGGATATCCCGTTATGTACGGGCCAAAAGAAAGATTGTTGTAGCACAATTTGCGGATATCTTTAAGCAAAATGACGGAAACAATAACCTACAACAGTTCATTTGATCTTGCTGTTTCTGGGACTACGTAAACGTCAGCCGGTTAGAATATTACTTCTCCCATCGAAAGCGTTATCAATGGGTTCATAAGCATCAGAATCGGACATCTTTTTAATCACTGGATGGTATTAATCTCTCTAGATTTATTCAATCTATATAATGAGGCGATTCTTGGAGAGTTAGAATTCCTATAAGGATTTATTACTGATTGCCACAATCTTAACAGCATAAGATATGCACTTGACACCGTTTTAGTGGCAGACACAGAAAATAAACTGCATTAACTCCTAAATAAGCTTGTAAAGGAAAGCGAGAAGAAAGGACTAACCATCAATTGTAAAAAAAGACAGAATCTATGATTGTCAGCAAGAGTATAAGAAGATACGATTGGGAGATGCCAAAATCAGATAAATACTGGTTTAAATATCTACGGATTGTTTTAACAGATAACGTAAAATGTTACACCGAAATCAAAAGACGCATAAAAATAGCAAAAGACATCTTCCAAATATTAAAGAAACTATTAAGAAAGAGGAAAATATAGTTAGTGTTATGGTCCAGGTCCGTGTACCACGATGATAGTCCAAGGTAGAACCAATAAAGAAGAACTCGAACACGGATATGGAATAACACAGATATATTACTGTTGAAGCTTGGATAAGCATGGAATAATAATAATACAACACAAAATGTACGTAAACAAAATGTATTGAAACAAGGAAAAGGTACACAATATTTACAGTTAGTTTTGGTATATTCTTGGGAAGACTGTTCCTGTAGAATGGGTTGACTTAATCGCAGTCGGGCCGAGTCTCTCGATTGGATTTCTTCTTACTTCTCTTTCTCGTCTTCCCGGTACCAACCCATATTTATATGGTCGGTACTCCACTATGTAAATTAGGTGGATCGTACCACAACAATTACAATCAGGAATATATACAAAGAAGTAGAAAGTGTTAGTACGAACAATCAGGTTTAGTAGGGAGAACAATGTAGTCTCGACCAGTATCACTATTCCAATGTTGTGTAGTAATTGTCTGAACGCGACTCTGTTTCGGATTGCCTCTGACTCGACTGACTGACTCGCTCGCTCTGACTGACTGACAGACTCCTACGGACCTCACTCCAGACTTCTGCTTCCTCTTGAGGCGCAGTATTTATTACGTATGGAATAGTCCATTATGTTATTATGGGTAAGGTCCCATAACAGTTAGAAACAAAGAAAAGAATGCTGACTACTATGTAATATCCATCTTCCAATATGGCAGTGAAGGCTGGACAATTTCCTCACAGATAGTGAAGGGACCAAGCAATAGAAATATGGTTCTGTAGAAGTCTACTGAGAATACAATGGACGGAGCATGTAAGCAAATAGGAAGTTTAAAGGAAAATGGAAACAACAAAAGACACTTATACACAAAATCAGAAAGAGACGGTTGAAATATTACTAAGATCGGGTGAAGTGCAGATCCCTCTTCGCAACTAGGGTGGGCGTTATCCCTGGAGTCAACCTCGCACCTAAAGATAAGCCGGTTGTGGGATCTGATATGGGAATTTAATTTATTACCCCTCTTATCCTCAAAGATGCCAACGCATTTTTTTCTTACACAGTTTTGACATTCATTACAACCTGAAAAAGCCGAACATAATGAATGTGACGCTGACGAATCGCGTTATTTAAAAGCTTTTCCACTGTTTCAGATACACGCAGGCACACACACACACACACACATATATATATATATATATATATATATATATATATATACACTTTTTTTCGTATATATTTTCATATTCGCATAAATTTAATGACCAATTCCACATCTGCGTGAGCGCATGTACACATAAGCACACATCTTAATACCTTTTTCAAACACACCGTTGCACACACTAGCTTATTTATAGACGGGATAGAATTTTCGTATACGAAGCTTACACACACACTGGCATTATCTTTAATACAAACACAGACGTGCAAACAAGATAATATTGAATTCTAAGTAAATTAGATTACAACGTGATTAACAATTTAAAAAGAAGACAAAGTTGCCAAAATATTTATTGATTTACGTATGCAGAGACGATAGTGGGAGTTTGTTTGACGAGGCGTGTGCACAACACGTACAGATTCAAACGAAAACATCATCCTCACATGCGAACATACCTACAGATATAAACGAATACGGATTTACAAACACTATCCTTGTTACTCTCGCTAAATCTGGACATTCAGCATGAAACGGGGTGTCGCCTCTGGGTGTTGACTTCAGTGTCCACTTTTTATATTTACATACGCTCTATCCCCAATAGTGAGCACTTTAACCAATATATATATATATATATATATATATATATATATATATGATGATATTAGCTGGGTAATATTCGAGGATACCCGTCTATTAGGGCGGCTAGCCAATCCCTATTGCAGACTCTCGTTCAGGTATATTTGTGTTTGTTAAACACCCACAGAGCCAGTCTGTGATTTATACTTCAACTATGCTGAGCAGACCTTGGTTATAGTTTCTGGAAGAGAGCGTGTTATCTCGAATGATCAACTATCTGAACCAGCACACTCAAACCCTCGGTCGTGCTGACTTGTGACTTCGTGCTAGCACAGCTATCGACGGTCCCAAAATGTTCCCTCTACAGAATTTCACTCAGAAGGCTTGGGTCAACACGTAGTATGGTTTTCAGGCACTTTCCAAGGGTGCCACACGCTGGGATCACCCCCCCCCCCACAGTTTCAGAAAAATTTGCAATGTTATTAGTCCTGACATCTCGGATTCAATTCCTTTCCAACCGCCGTAATCTAAATTCCCTGTGACTTTTCTATAAATACTTGGATAGTAATTGTTTTGATGAACTTGACTCTATGGTAACGAGACTTTATGAATTTAAGCGCAGTACTAAATTGGCGTCAAAGTTTCATCATTCTACAGATAAAATGACTAAGTGTAAGTTTTATGTAGCAATTTATTGTATCGCACTTCTCAATGGTGGAACTGTCTTCCGGCCTCTTGTTTCCCAGTCAACTTTGGTCTTCAAAAAATCAAATATCTTCTGTCGTCTTAATCTTGTTCTTTCATCTCTATCCTTAATTTTTTTTACTCATATTCTCTAACACTCAGTAAATCCTAGCGTGTTCGTGGATTTATTGCCCTGCTTGGGGTGGAATGATTAAAAAAAAGTTCAATTTATTAGAAGCAATTCTCATAAAAAACAAAAAAACAAAGCTTCTCGTTATAGCACCTAGTGGCCAAAATGCCTTGGCTGTGTTCGGAAAATCAGGAAAATTTCATTAATAAAGTACTATTGAAAAAAAATACCCCTCCTCTAAAACACAGGATAGAAAAAAAATATCAACAATCCTCGTTATAGCGAAAATGACTAGCTGAAAGTTCTCGAAAAGATAAAGGCTGTAGACAATTCTTAAAAAATATTTGTAACGACACAAGAAAAGTTAAATAAAATAACTTGTCCGTCATATTTAAAGAAACACACACACACACATATATATATATATATATATATGCTTTATCTCTCGTACGAAGCTGTTCGTAGTGTGTTTTCTTTTCAGAACTAAAAATGCTAATGCTTGCAAAGCCTCCTCGTGACGTGATGTGACGGAATCTGATTTTCAAGATTATATTTAGCGAGCAAAGTATGACAAGCACGAAACACCACTGACTATCGTTGTAGCATGGGTTCTGCTTAAGATGACCACTGTCAGAAAAACAAAGAGTCAACAACTGTCAGAGGGAAAAAGTGTCGGAAACGGGTAAAGCGGTCCCAGGAAAAGTAGACAATGCCCCGACATTTACGATGGTTAGTATATTGATATAGATTTTCGCTGCACTTCCCTTATAAACAGATCAAATTCTAATCAATAGATATGTGTCTCTTTAGAAAGTAGTTCGCCAAAATCTATGTCGATCTCCGTCAGAACAAATTTTAATCAATATATATTCGAAATTTTAAGAAAATTACAAAATCCAATAAAAGACACGTGAAAAAGGTAAAAAATATTGGGAGAATAACAATTAAGTTAAACATGGTGGATCGAATAGCAAAGCATATAATAATAATAATTCCTCAAAAGTTTCTACATAAACGTTGATTTTACTCTCATAGTATGCGATTTACTACACAATAATCTTTCGCTGATTTTCACCCATTAAAATCTGCTCTATATTTCTTTTTACTTTTTATTTTAATTCCATTTCCCTTCAGAATGTAGGTGACTCCCACGGATTTATTATTATTATTATTATTATTATTATTATCAAACTGCCCTCTTTTTTTAAAATCATTTCACCCCAAGGAAGACATTAAAGCCACTATGATGCAAGAAGTGTTTACCGAGTCCTTAGAGAATATAAGGAAAATTAATAAGTAGGGATAACAATAAAAGAATAAGAATTAAGACAGCGATTGACTTTGAATTTAAATTTGTGAAGATCAAAGTTGATTGGGGAGCAAGAAGCCGGAAGAAGAGTTTCACCATTGAGAAGTGCGATAGAAGAAAGAGCTAGCATAGAAATAAATGATGAGACCCTGCCACCAAAGATGGCAAATTAAAATTTGGGAAAGATGGCGAAGTAGTTTCTCCTTACCTTCGCATTTTGGAACTGAAAATTGTCCTTTGTTGTTGCTCGTATACTTAAAGGTAGGAAAAGCAATGATTTTAAAATGCCATATCCTTTCAAGTGGTTATAGCGGGTCTACATATTCTTTTTCTTCCTTATCTCTGAATTGTCATGACTTCTTGGGAAAGATATTGGAGTGGTTGCCTTTTCTATGGTTTAGAATTCAGCGTTCTTTTCCTAGAGTGGCTTGGTGAAGTAGAAACAAGAGATACACAGATAATGATAGCTAAGACATATTCTTTAAAATGCCACGTCCCTTCAGAAAAAAAAGGTCGTCATAGCTCTCCACACCTCTCTTTTCCTTATTATTTGTGAATTGGGAAATATATATATATATATATTCATTACGTTCTGAATAGTATCTCTTGGACTGGTTGTCACCCAAGACTAGATATCCCGATCTACTCTGCTTCTTAACCTGTAGCTAGTGAGAGAAAGAAACGGAATTATAGAGGTGTTTATTCGAAACTGAACGCAACAGAATGTGCGTGTGTGCGTGTGGTTGGCTGATATATACTGATATGTGACCAGAGTTAAACAGGCTTGAAAAAGTTGGAAGGGAGAGTTCTGATAGCAAGGAGAGAGAGAGAGAGAGAGAATCGCAAGAGAGAGAGAGAGAGGGGGGTATAGTGCGCTAAGCAAAGAGGAGTGGAAACGAATAAGTCACGAAAATAAAGGAAAAATACGGACAGATCGTGAGAGATGAATTAGAATGAAACTGACGAATTAGGATTTTCTTACTTATATTTTTATATTTTTTACCACGATAAAAATATTCTTTGACTGGTAAGTAGTAGGTCACTGGGGTTAAAATGATAGATAAATCGACGGGATAAAAGATATACATTCATTTATTAGTGCAGTAGCCAACCTGAGAGAGAGAGAAAGCGGCAGGTGATAAAGATAACTCATTTCCTTCTCGTACTGTAACAGACTTAAGAGAAAAAGAACACAGTACAGTGTTTTTCAAATATTTTATATACGAAGATTATTACTGTTATTCATCAGTAATTAATATATGTATCATCCCGCCAGCTATAGGTAAATAGCAGAACAGATAGTCTTGTATAGCAACTGGTTTACCGCAGAAAGAAATGGCAACCTACTGCAAGAAAAAAAAATCTACCTCGTCAGTCATGTATCGAAAGATACATGATCGCCTAAGCGTGTATCATGCATGGCACATAACTGACATACTAAATTTTAATAGCATATTTTGTCTGTTTGAGGAAGTGTTTGAGTTATAGAGAGTCTGTCATTAATTGGATGGACACAGCGTCAATGGATTTACTTGAAACAGAGCGAGAGAAGTCAAGGAACGTCCCTATCTGCTTGAACCATCTTCTTATAGATTGTGAATGGATCAATTCGCGGTGTTTTTTCAACGCGCGAGAATGATCCCGAGTTGCATTAAAATTGCTTTTGGTTATTTAGAAATTTGAAACACAACCGGAAATAATGTGCACAACCGGAAATAATGTGCACAACCGGTTTGTGTAAAGATACAACGGAGTTATTCACTCATCTTTTCACCGACTGGTCAATGACGACTTCATGTTGCATCTCCATTTTCATTCACGTCGGCGTGATGTTGGGAACGGCTCGCTGCACGATTGCAAGGAAGCGAAAGACGAAACCAAACGCCATGGTGAGAAATGAGGGATCGAATCCAGTTTTCAATATATCTAAGTGTTTTATTCAGGGCTTTGCTTGTTCGGACCGAATGGGTAGCCATGTCGGGCAGCTTTTCCATTCGACATTTCCTCCTAACAGCTCACTGAAAGTCCTTGGGATGACGATAGACTACATCCGGCAGTAAGGTTTTGAGGAGCGTAGAACCACTCCTTAATTGCTGTTGTTCCTCTGCATTCGCTGGTTCCCAGACGTCATGAGTTCAAGCGCCCTACGAGGCTGGCATCTCGCTCTCACCCTTTCACTGTCGAAACTCCTAAATGTAGCAGTCTCTTTTACTCCAATAACTTCATGTCTCGCACCTCTCGCCTGTGGAACCCCCCCCCTATTCCAGTTTCCCTGAGAGCTATAATCTCCAACTATTCAAAAGTAATGTCAATCGACATCTACAGTTGCCTTGATCTATCCACTATCCTTCTCCTCATCCTTTCCTCTATCACTCCTATCTGATATTGCTCCAAATCTTCTGTAACCCGTTGCGCCCTAGTGGCTTCCCGCCTTGCTTGGGGTGAAACGCTTAAAAAAATTAAAAAAAAAAAAAGAAAAGAAAAAAAATCGAGCCTAGCCTGGGGTGGTAGCACCTGTTAAGGTCCCAGCTACGGGCAAATAGTGACCCCCCCCCCGCCCAAACAAAAAAACACTATGAAATAAAAATACAATTTTATAGTAAAATTACTAACGATGCCTATTTATAGCAAAATAATCAACAACACAGTTTTATAGAAAAATGACCAACAATATATTTTATGTGTAGTTGAAGGCATACGATTGCGTTCAAAATATTTAGATTTGGGCATTAAATAACCCATAGCGCTTGATATGTCGCTAAACAAAATCAACCAACTCCCTGCCATCTTAGCATAACGTTACTTGGCTGGCAACAGGAACGGGCGTCATCGAAACAAGCCCCGAAACAATGTCCACCGCCAAAGGCGAACCGGAACAGGCTACTTAGCTGGGACTGTTAATATATAAACCATATAAACGCTTGACCTCAAAAGCTCTCATTTACTTATTTGTTTTTTTTTTTTTGTTTCCCTTCAGTCAAGTGGGTTCTGCTTAGAAGACCCAACTTCAAAGACTTCATCCGCCATCACAAAACAGACACACTTGAAATCGAGATGATATCGCACATTCCTATTCAATGTGGGCGTCCCAATCATAGTGTCACATGTGCATAAGTTCTGGTAAAGATCATTAAAATCCCACAAGATACATAAAATCTAAAGCCATCTATTGATCGGTAGACAGAGAGCAAGAGATATTATCGATATTGTGTGTGTTACTTTATGGCATATCAACCACTGTAGAGGTAATTAATGACGAATTTGGTATAGCGTACTCAGAGAGGATCGAAGTCAATACTCAGTAGTAATGTTTACCAAGATTTGAACAAGCTTTTACACTGAAAATGCATTGCAAATGATTTTAGGTTGGTTTTGCTTAGAAAAAGACATGTGTCTTGAATTGTTTAATATTGAATTTGGTATGTGGTACCCAGTGAAGATCGAAGTTACTACTCAGTATTAACGCTCAACCAGAGTAGTTTTGTTAACCATTGCCCGACGCAGAGAAGAATGCGTTCTGGCAAATAGGAAGAAAAAGGCACCCTTAGGATAGAAATGCTACAGTTCAAAGTCTAAAAAGACTGCATGGACGATCACTGAAGATTCTATCCTGACTACGCCTCTAAATTATTGACATTACTCAAATCTTTCTATTACTCCAATTAAAGAAGGTAATAAGAAAAGATTTAGCAATAAAATTTCTCGATTTTAATAATCCCACGACGATGTGAATATTATTATCCTTATGCGCTACCGTAAGGCATAAGAAGACGTTGAAAGAATACAACGACATCGTCATGTAAATTTCCAACAGAACCCAATTTGTAAGGAATTTCATTAAGAGGAAATTCTGCTTAAAATTATTCATTATAATCCGTTAGCTAGGTGGGACACTAATTAACTGAGGGAAAAATAAATTAAATTACGACCGTCTAATGAAAGAAAACAGAAACATGCCGAATAAAACGGGATATTTTTCAGCGGTGAGGTTGCTGGGTAGCGACGCGAGTCTGCTTTCTGGGTTGTTTATTAGAAACAGTGTTGACAATAGTTCAATTTCTTCGAAGGATGGGCGAAGGGGCAATAATGAAGTACGGCTTATCAACCGATAAAGCTAAATTTAATTTATACGCATTCTTTAAAAAGAAAGAGAGAAAAAGAGAAAGAAGGAGAAAACGGCAACGAAGGCGTTGTGTAATTTGGTTAGTTTGGTTGGTTGTTGTTTAATCTCAAAGCGAGGCGACACAAAACTAATTGGCTCGCAAAACAAGGATTCTTCATTGTGCCGAAGTGAGTGTAAGGCAGACATAAACAGGTGTCCGCGTGAGAGGTAGAAGATGGCGATGTCGGGTTGGCCGGCTGCTGTACAAATGAAATTACGATCAACGCGTTTACGAGCACAGAAAAAAAAGGTAACAGTATTAAATAGGAAAAGAACGAGTGAACGGAGTCTAGTAGGTAATAAAAAAACAACAAAAAAAACAAAAAAAAACAACAACAAAAAACAAAAAAAAACACACAACCAGAAAAGTGAAAACATGGCAAAGTAAGAAGAAAGAAAGAAAGAATGAATGAATGAATGAATGAACGAAAAGAAAAACACGAATTTATCGAATTAGATAGAAGAGAAGAAAGAAAAAAGAGAATGAAAAATTCTCATCGTGAAAAATAAACGTTGGCGTGAATGAGTGATGTGTTTACAACGGAGAACAGGAAAACCACGATTTACGCACACACACACACACACAATATATATATATATATATATATATATATACACACACACACACGCACACATATATTTCAAAGCATTATAGCTTGGGCTTCCTAGCCTTGGCTGGCAACCAGTCTAAGGAAAGGAAAAATTATCAATTCCCAAACAAACAACGGAAATTACATACAAATGGCATCCATCAGTCTCGAGAGACCTTGGGTTTGCACCCAAAGAGTTATGCCTCAGTTGCTAATGGCAGTACAGCGTCTGTTATGGCTGTCCAGGCCCACGCGGGAGTGAAAGTTTCGATTGCATCGAATACATATGAAGACAATGTCGCTTTGTTGTTTTCTGTCCGTCGAGCACGTTTCTCCCCGGCGACAAACCGTTTCTGCTCTCCACGCTCCAGTTAATGGTGTGAATCGAGTCTCCATCGTGAGCGATCGATGTCCAAACGGAAAATACTTGAGTATATTTCCCTAGAAATGCTCTGATAATAAAGAAAAAAAAAAAAAAAAAGAAAAAAAAAGGAGAGCCATGATTGCTTACGTCATGGAAGGACATGACACTTTTTTTTTCTATTCATTTAAACCCGCTCACTAATCTTCAGTAACTGCTGTGTTCTTACAGACTTAATGATTAAACTGGTGAACGTTTTGACGGATTGTTTTAACTCAAGCGCTAATATCACTGGTCTCAAATAACTAGTTACACGCCTTACACCTTTATTCTGTTGATCATCAATTAACCCTATCACTGGCAGCGGGCGGGAGAGGGTTCTTATTTTTGCCCGCGCAAATCTTTCAATTGATACTTTTGTGGATGAGTTATTGATTTGAAACTCCAAATATGTTACTAAAAATAGACTGCTGTTTAAATATTTTTTTAGGTAATTGTGAATGTAGTAAATGCTTCTTTTCTTTTGTGAATGCCGTCGTCGGCATAATTTTGCTAGCATGGGGATTTTTGCAATTTGAGCAAATTACATATAGTCCAATTTTAACCTTCCAATACAGGTACTTCAGGATTCAATGTCCATTCAGAATAACTCCTTTCATTGTAAATGAAGCCATTGCATTAAAACATTTGGTTTATTTACTTTTCAAACTCACATTTTTTTTTATTGTTGTTTTATTGGCATAAAAAAGCAAATGAGACAGAAAGAAGAAATTCCTTAGGAGAATCTACTGATTTTTCCACAAGTGGTTCTGATGAAGAAGACACTAAAGAATGATCATGAAAGATTTCAATCAATTTAAGCGATTATTTGGATCTCTACGGCTCTTTCCTGTTTTTTCATAACTCCAGAATAACCCGCTTGCGATAGAGTTCATTTCTGACAAATGAAATTATTTTTCTCCTGATTTTCAATATGGCGGTTATACCTAAAATTTGGTCTCAGCTTTTATTTTGAAAGAAAAAAATAGCAGTTTTGATTATGTAATACGTGAATAATCCATCCGATTATAATTCTACTTGTCACTCTCTTCGTTTGTTAGTTCATTAGTTAATTCGGGCGGCTGTTACCTCAATACCTCATAAATAATGGAATATTCAGTTTTGACCGTGTGAAAACACGGAACCGACATATAAGAGACGCTATTTGATTTCAGTGAGAAAGAAAGAAGTTGCCAATTTCAAATCTTTTCATTTGTAACCACTTCTTAAAATAACGACCAACATTCGTACTTACGATTGTTATTGCAACATTTTCTTTAAGTTAAGCTCAAATATTTAACGTTGCTCTATTGGAATTTCTGAGGATATTTATTGTCACGAAACTCGCCAGGCGCTTATACAATCGTTAACTTAAGAATTAAGATTCATCAGAATATTAAAATAGGAAAATCGTGCAATTTATACGGGTCTTTCTAGTTGAAGCAGTGATGCTATAACAGTAATATTAACTCATTCATAATTCTTTGTCCAACATAGCGGTAACGTAATATTAACGTAACCACAAGAGTTTTTTTATCAATTAATTAATTATCAATATGTGGGATCCATCGAAATTCCACAATTGTTTTCAACTAAGATGATGTTTTATCTCTACTCATCTTTCATTGATTGCCTTAGGATTAAGGATTAAGGAGAGAAAAGAACATTCTACTACAGAATTCTTAAAGGTTATTATTAGATCCGATTGGATGACTAAAAATTAAAATAAAATAATATGAAGCGAAAAAAAAGACGCGATGCTACACGTGCAATACAGCATTTTTATTTGAATGAGACATTCTAGTATAAGTTAATAAAAACTAGGTTGCCCATGTTGCCAAGTAAGCTATTACTCACTAAGATTGAACAAAAAGAAATGCTGACTAGATGTAAGTTATATACATATATATGTAATATATATATATAATATGTATATTATACATGTAATATATATATATATATATATATAATATGTATATATATATATATATATATATATATATATATATATATATATATATATATATATATATATATATATATATTATATATATATATATATATATATATATATATATATATATATATATATATATATATATATATATATATATATATATATATAATATGTATATTATATATATATATATATATATATATATATATATGTATATATATATATATATATATATATATATATATATATATATATATATATATGTATATATATATATATATATATATATATGTATATATATATATATATATATATATATATATATGTATATATATATATATATATATATATATATATATATATATATATATATATATATATATATATATATATATATTATATATATATATATATATATATATATATATATATATGTATATATATATATATATATATATATATATATATATATGTAATTTATATATATGTATATTATATGTATAATTTATATAATATGTATATATATATATTTATATATTATATATATATATATATATATATATATATATATATATATATATATATATATATATGTGTGTGTGTGTGTGTGTGTATATATAATATATAACATGTATATGTATATATGTATATAAAATATATGTATATTTCTTCTATATTTTCTTTCTCCTAGACCGGTTTCCAACCAAAGCTATAGGGCCCCGTTTGTCCTGCTATTTACTCAAAAGTGAGCGTAGGACTAGAACTCGAACTATACTCTTCGATTTCTCATTACGTACAGATATCTATTACACCACTTTATATGAATTCTACTTCATGAAATTTGAGTTTTAGTAGAGTGAAGTCTCCTTATCATAAATTGTAACCGTTGTACTCTAAGGTAATTTTAGCCATGGAACACGGCAAACTATTCTTAAGTGTGAAACCGTGTTCATTTCCATCTTAAGACCATTAATAACACAAATTCTAAGCTGGTTATTTCACCTGAAAAGAACCAACGATGGTCCAAAGTACTTTTTCTAGGGCTAAAGTTTCCCATTGTCATGAAGTGAAAAGGATTATATCAAAGTGGCTGCTAGGTCTGCTGATAGGAAAGTTGGTTCACTGTGTCGTGCTAGACAATCTTTTTTTGCCAGAATCTATCTTACATATCTACAAGTCTACCATTCGTCCATAATTAGGATATTGCTGTCACATATAATCTAGTGATCCTGCTATATGCTTACATGTACTTGATTAAATCCAAAGAAGAATCTGCAATGTTACTGGGTCTTACCTGGCATCTCGACTTCAGTCACTTTCCCACTGCCGTAATGTAACTTCCTTATGAATTTTCTTTCATTGTAAATGTTTTTATGAACTCTCATCTATGGTACCATGAATTTAAGCGCATTACTAGATTGTCGACAAGATCTCATCATTTTACAGGCGAAATGGCTAGATGTAACCCTAAGTTCTATGCTGAAGGTTTCTTTTCTTGCACTTCTCACTTGTGGAACTCTTTTCCGGCTTCCAGTCAAGTTTGACCTTCAAAAATTTAAATGCAATGCCAATCGTTATCTTCTGTCCTCTTAAATTATGTTGTTTTATTCTTCACGCTCTTTAATAATGTGTTTCTTATATTTTTTTACACTCATTAACCCCATGAGTTGTTAGTGGCTTTCTGTTGCCTTGCTTGGGGTGAAAAGATTAAAAAAAAAAAAAAAAAACAAACAAAGAAAAAAAAACAAAAACATAACGCATAATTTCTCCAAGTCTCTTTACACGTTTCCACCTGACATTAAATAACTCATTCGACACCTTGAGAAATAGGCTGAGGTCGACATTTCCTGCCCGTTCTATTGAATAATTGTCTAATCTATTTTCTATTCAGAAAATGGATACTGAAAAGATCTTGTCCCGACTCACTTCTTAGAATCTAACCCAATGTTCGATTATTAGAATTTATTTCGGAATCCATTTTTTGGTCGAGTCGAGAACTTTTCCACACTTCTCATATCTTTCTTTTACCCTTTTTCATAACGAACTTTAAAGTCTCGCAAATTTTAATCTTTTCCATCCCTCCCTGTCTTTTCTCTCCCTCCACATCCTCTATATGTGTATGTGATTATTTTTCTTTCTCCACCTTCTAACTTTTCCCCTTCATGTTTTTCACCTCCCCCTCTGTTACAGAATGCGTGGGCTTGCCTAAAATGGTTAATATATATATATATATATACCGTACTGGTCATAATTGAGTGGGGACGTGGTTTGAACGGCGTGGGCATGGAATCCTGACTATAATCGATTGTTTTTGTTCAAATTTTAATATAAGGACGAAACACGTGCGGTGACTCAAATTCCTTAGCGAGACAGACCGTCACGTGATGATGAGTAGTTGGCCAAACTGTTGACGTCCGTCATCGTCCCTTTCGCTTCCTTCAAGAAACGACGCTATTTCAACCGTGTTTCCATCCGCCTTCTGAATTAAAGCGAAAAAAAGAAACCTAAAAATAATTATACGTCGTTCATTCACTCTGTGATGCACCGCTGTGATCTGAAGAATTGTTGATAGGCAACGAGAAACCAGAGACGAAACGAAACGCAAGACCTCGCCACCATTTTTCAACATTTCCTTTCTGATTAATATTTTTAAAAAAAAAATCAATGTTTCTCGGCCTGAAAACGTCATTGATTTATACTCAAAAGGACCTAGAAGATACAGTGTTCCGATTCAATGTCGAAAAACCTAACGGTCGTAAATATAAACGTGCATTATGATAGTGTCGATATTGTTTTCATCATGTATTTGTCAAATGCTAGTAAAATCACGAAGTTCATTATTTTTCTTTGTCCCTATATTTTGTCACATATAAACATTAAATAGATTAATCATATGCGATACGTTGCAATCGAGTTTTTAAATTATAACTGTAGTTGTTTAGATATGCTATTAATTTCGTAATATAATGTGTAACAAATTAAAATCTGAAATTCCAAAACAAGTTGTTAAATTATCAAATTCCATTTTAGAGAGATCACGTTATCCTGGTAATTTTAAATCATTCTTAACCCTGTAAACGATATTCACGCATTGTTTCGACTGAATAACAATAATTATGTAATTTTAAGGTGATTATATATATATATATATATATATATATATATATATATATATATGAGATAGCTAGATAAATAAGGGACTGTCATAAAATGATGCCTGTTCTTTAATTTAAACAGTTTTAACCATTTCCATGTTGAACACATTCGGTATTCATTGACTGAACCGTTGTTATTACTCTCAGTTAAAATTCATAACATTAAACAGTTTTCCAGTAAATTCTCAAGTTTTTTGCTTCTACAGACGTAATGATTAGACTGGATGAATGTTTTGGCGGATTTGGTTAACCCGGTTTGTAATATAATGGATCTTAAATAATTAGCTACACGCCTTATACCTTTATTCTGTCGATCATCTATCCCAGGCGAAATGAGAGGATTTTTTTTTTGCTTTTTTTCCTATAAAAAATTCAATTGATACTGCTTGTTTTTGTGTTTGAGTTATTGATTTGAAACTTCAGATATGTTACTAAAAATAGCCGTTTCTTGCATTGATGGGGTTTTCCATCCTCTGAAAAGATAGTATGGAAAGCCAGCATACTAATTGTATCATTATTTTCTCTTCTAGTTACATGTACTATACATTTTAGTTGTTGCTGATGTTGAAAGTCTTAAAGTGATTGGGGGTGGGGAGTGTTATTTGGATCACTTCTTTGTTCGTGATTCTACAGCACCAATCTCTAAGATCTTTAAAAAAACTTTTAGTATTCATTTGCTTCAAAATATCTTTAACCATTGGTCTGAGAAAACGGTTTTATATAGATGATAGTTTGGACATTTCTGAAGGAGTTCGAATCCAAACATGATGCTCATTTAAAAGTCTAGATCTGACATGGCTATTTAAGAACATGACTAGAGTTCTAAGGTTAACATCTTGTTTAGGCAACATCTGGTGGTGTTTAACAAAACTACCCGGAGCGTTATTGTTTTCAATTACCTAATCTTATATATACTGAACTTGTGACAAGTGAATCATACACTGAAGTGTTTGAAGTTTATTCCACATTCTGAATTTTTACGATGGACTCAAGGTATGTTCGATCACTACTCTCATTTCAATTCCAGATCATAGTTTCTGGTTTTGGAAAGATTTATCTGAAGTATACTGCTTGGAACACTTGATAAAGAATGTAAATTTTTTTGTTGATTTTTTTTGTACCCAAACTACGAATACCTGTGTCAGCAGCATAGCACCACACTTTATCATAAGTATATGGGACTCGAGAGGAAAATCGGAATATAGAAAGCTTGAAAAAGTTAATCCGGGGTCAAAAGACTAAGGATTCTAAATCTGGTCATAAGTATGATCTCCTCCTTAATTGTGGTACAATATTCAGTAAAAAAGTATTTTTATTTTGTATTTTTCTTTTTGTTCAAAAAAATAATGGCTGTTCGTTTTTAATTAGAACTGAATATTAGAAGATCACATAGCATACGAAAATAAAGACAAAAGTCTCAGCATTTCAAATCCCGTCTCTAATATCGTTTCTTTCCGTTCTCAATCTGGATTTGAGATCAAAGATTTAACGATTCTATAGCTGTGTAAATCACATGGATTACATTCAGTCATTAGAGAAATAAACTCAGCAAAAAATTTAAAAGATAGAAAAACAGATACGGCTACTTTATTTTTAAACTTTGCCAAGTAAAATTCACGTTTCACTTTCCCTTTTCCCTTCTTAGATTTAATAAATTGGGACTTACAGTTAATGACTATATCCTGCACCAATACCAAAAGTTACCAGCATTGGGTGAAGAGTAATTCTTCACAGAGATAAAACTGAAATTTTACTATTTACTCGTTATTTATGGTGTGTTTCAAAGTATGCAGTTCGTTACCACTTAATAATAATAAAGGCATTAATTAGTCATAGAAGGTAGAAAATCACATTAACATAAATTTTCGTTTATCCAATGAGCAACCATCATCACCCTATTATATATAACACATATGTAACACACAAACTAATCCCAAACTAAAATAATTTAAATATTAATTTGCTTTAAAAAAAATATAAAATTCAAGAACTTCACTTACTCTATTTATTAGACATTGAATTGTGTCACTTCGCGTTGCTCTTAAATTTTGAAAAAACCAATAACATTTTTTCTCTTGTATATAAATACTTGTTACAAAATAAAATCTTCCCATTTGCCTTGATAAAGTCTCTCAGAGGATGAAATGGTGTCGGCTAAGATAAGTTTTCTTTTTATCTTTATTCATATTTTCCTTTTAGAGGATATACTTTATCTGAAATGTTTACACACACACTCACACATGCGTATATTTCACATTTCATTGCACGGATCTTATACTGCTATTTGATCACCTCCAGCAGGATAGCCTGAGTGAAGGAGTCTGATGTTGGATAAAACCAAAACTCCTAAGGATCCCTGGGCAAACATCACTTATGCCGCGGTCATCTTAAGGTGTATTTCTAAACTTTATATATATATATATTTTACAGTTAGGTTCAGCCTGTACAAGGCCTAGGGGCCACTCGAGGTAGAGGGTTATGTTAAGGGAACATGATGCAATGATGAGTTAATTTCGTTATTATGATTATTATTGAATCTATGATAAAACCCTTCAGGAAGAGAAAGTGCCTCTGGCCCGAAGTGAGTTTGTATATTAGTTTCGAAAAAGGTATACGAATTTCAATCTTTAGCTGATTCTTCGAAATACAGAAAGTGACTCCCAAAATTTTGGCATATATATATATATATATATATATATATATATTATATATATGTGTGTGTGTGTGAAAGAAAACTTACATAAAAAGGACGACAATTATCGGTAGAGAAACGTTATTGACTACCAGATTGTATTGTTCAGTATTTATTTCTTCTGTACTTTCAGGAAGAACGAGACAGACTATTCATAAAGTATCGACCCTCTGGCCTCTCCATAACGGTCTTTGTGAGCCACGTATCTTCGTCTGATGAATTACAATGCATCTCAAAAGAAGGACAAGGGCAAACAATCTGAACGGACATAGCATTGAGACTACTTCTTTTATTTCAGAGCGTCCACAGGATATTCAGGGATAAGTTCATAAGCCTTATTCCACAGACATCGTAGAGAATAGACATTGAAAAAAAAAAAACAACAAAAAAACAAAAAAAAACAAACACTTTATTTATAATTATTTGTTGAAGGCAAGAGACACCTGAAGCAAATATATTCATTCATAATGAAATATACAGTGTCACTTCACATGTGTGTGAGTTTGGTGTGACAAAACTGAAAAAAGATATAGCAGCCAGGAATTATATCTTTCGAACGCGCGTTATTTTACGGGAGAATACAGTGTCGATTTCTATTCAACAGAACTCAAACTTTTTTTTTTTAGGTAAGGATGCTTCCGATGACTAAAGATGGTAGGGATTTCCTCTTTCATCTTTCTCGGAACGCTCTGTCATTATGCACTCCTGTATGAAGGTGTCTGCTCATTTTCTTTAATGTGCCATGTCATTTCATCATGTGGGCGATCATGGTATCTCCACAATTCCCTATTTATCATAGTTCTAAGCAATGTTTATCCCTTTATTATACCTCCCAGTCTGCTCTGCCACCCATTCATTCAATCGCGTTACGGATGATGCTCAATGTTTCCCTCTGTCTCTCTTGCCTTTAATGTAGCTTGTGAGTGTCAAATTCTCCAAGCTCTCTTTCCGCATTACGAGTCTTAAAAATGTCACTTTCCGATTCTAAGTACATGTGTCCTTTTTGCGTCCATATTCCTTAAACCTTCCTCATTATTCACATGCACCGTCCATGGTATTCTCAGCATCCTTCTATAGAACCAGAGTACTGAATGCCATTAACATTTTTCCAAGGAATTACACCTATTCTCAACATCGACTCTCCCTCCCCTCCGCTGCACCTACGAGCATGGGATCTCAAAATCTTGGTCAGGTGTATCTTCCGGAGCGCAAAAAGGTCCTATGGTAAACCTTTTCACCAAAGTCGTATGTTCGATTCTCACTTGATTCGCACGCATCTAACTTTATATTAAACTCAAGAAATAACGATTTGGTACAATGGTTCAAATCCTGCGGGAGTGAGCATATTTTTCTTTAAAAAGGTTTCACTAATACTGAGCCCAGTAGACGAAAATAAATAAATCTACTGTTTAATAAATAAACAGAGCGTTTACTCAAATATGTGTATCCCCTAAAAATACCATTTAAATTTATATATATATATGTATGAGAAAAAGAGCAAACAAATGAATACAATTTCAAAGATATATTTCTCGATTCTGAGTTTGACAGATATTACTCTGCTGTTCAAGGGAGATAAATCAATTGGATTTAGCAACAAATACCATGTCTAGCTTTTTTAAGCTAGACATGGTATTTTAAAATTTTAAAATTAAGTTTACATCAAACATTAGCTAAAAAGCTAATGTTTGATGTAAACTTAATTTTAAAATTTTTCTCTTTTCAGGATTTTATAACGTAACATAATCTGGTCTGAAGTTGTGCGATTATGTCTTTTACATAATTTTACCGTTATAGAAAAGAATTTGTACAAAATGAATGCAGAAAATCCATTTAATTATTTATGGTTTCTGTTGTACATTCATTCGTATTATAGTATCAGATTGGTACAAAAGTAATGTCTGATTTTTGAATTTTAGATAGTATTTATGAAATTTGTGCCTCTCTTTATAGTTAAGGAATGATAAGTAATTTATAGCTTTCTTTTTCAGATTATAAAAATATTTTTCATGATCTTCCGCAATATTTGTACCTATGTTCATCCCTTCTAAAGATCACATTCGACATAGTATACAAGTAAAGCCTATTCAGGATGTTGCAAAGTTGCAGGAGATGGGTTTCCCGTTTTCAAAGTACGGATTTCAGCTTGAAAGACGAACAAAAAGAGGATCATCCAAAAATTTTGATTCTGAAGGGATGGAAGTTGTTGCCACCATTACATCTAGGAAAGTTTGAGAACAATTTAACGTAGACCAAACAACCGTTCTACACCAATTAAAAAGGACCGGAAAGATTTCAGTGCTGAAGAAATGGGTCCTACATGAAATGTCTCCAGAGAATCTGCAACAGCGTGCTGCTTGTTGTGAATCATTGACTTCACAACACCCTCAGGTACAATTTTTAGGTAGTAGGCTTGTTCCAAGTGATGAGAAGTGGATCCTTTACTATAACGTTAAATGCCACCGATTGTAGATCAGTCGAGGCGGAAAATCAGTTCAACAACCAAGAGGAGGACTTCATCCAAAGAAGATCATGCTGAGTGTATGGTGGGATATTGAAATGATTGTCCATTAAGAATTGTTAAACAATCAAAAATTACAGCTAATCTGTACTGTGATCAACTTCGTCGTTTGAAAACAGCTTTGAACCAAAAGCGATCTTCCTTAGTGAACAGAAAGACTGTCATCATCCATCACGATAATACTCGTCCTCACACAGCGCGGCTAACTAAAAATCTTTTGGAAGAGCTTGGTTGGGAAATATTGCTTCATCCACCATATTCTCCTGACCTCGCTCTTTCTGACCTGTTTCGGGGGCTACAGAATCATTTGGATAGTCTTAGGTTGACATCAAGAGAAGAGATTGAAAATGAATTGGATTCATATTTTGCTTCAAAACTTAAAGAGTTTTACAGGCGTGGCATTTATAAGCTTGTTGACAGATGGAATGATATTCGAAAAAACAAAGGAGGTTTTGTTAACGAATAAATATTTTCATAATCATGGGCTTTTGCATTTTTAATATAGACCTTGAAATCGGACATTACTTTTGCACCAACCTGATAATATTAAATATGCAATTAAAACAAAAAGAATGCACAACTCTTATGTAATATTAGTCCTCTCATATGACAGTGGATGCTGGACAATCTCCTCACAGGTGAAGAAAAGGCATGAGGCAACAGAAATGTCGCTCTACACAAGGATGTTGATAATTCCGTGGACAGAGGGCGTAAACAATGAAGAAGTATTAAAGAAAATTGAAACAAAACCTAGGATCAGAAAGAGGTGAAATTTCTCGGACACATAAGGAAAGAGGGTATATATGTTATAAATGCAGCGAAAATACTCTGCTGTTTACCAGGATCTAAATAAGATAAAATATAGTTTTAAGATATGCTATATCTATGAGTTAAAGTGCAAAATATCAGGGATAGAACGTATGTCAATATAAAAGTGGACATTGAAGTTAACAGCGGCGACAGTTTGTTTCATGCTTATACGCATGATGGCCTAACGATTGCGTATAAGCATGAAACAGATTGTCGCCGCTGGGTATTGACTTCAATGTCCACTTTTATATTTAGATATGCCCTATCACTGATATGGAGCTCTTTAACACATAGATATAGCATACCTTAATACTATATTTTATCATTATATATATATATATATATATATATATATATATATATATATATATGAGAGAGAGAGAAAGAGAGAGCACACCCGTGTGCTAGGGCGGTTAGCCAGTCCCCCGTCACTGACATATGCTCAGGAACATTTGTGTTTGTTCAACATCCACAGAGCCTATCGGCGGTTTATACTGTATCTATTCTGAGCGAACTGATGTTCAACAGTTTGAAAAATGTCATGACGCTCACAACCTCGGTCACGATGACTTTGGACTTCGTCCTAGCACGACCATCCACGCTTTCCGAATAGTACCGTATACCAAATGTCACTCACAAAGCTTCGATCAACCCGTAGTATAGTTTTCATAGTAGTACACTTTCCTGAAATCGTCTCCACAGACCAATAATATCAGAAGGTGACTTTCCTGACAAATCTACCATAGAGAGGTTCGAACTCGGGTCTCGTGGTCAGAAAGTGAACGTTCGATCTACTCGGTTAATGTTTGAAAAGACATCCCTGTTTATGTACAAACAATAATATTAACGTCTAGCTAGATTATCAAAAATCTTATGAAAGGAAATATAGCTGTTTGCATTACTTTTTCTTTTTTTTTTTTTTGAAAAACTATTTTTTAACCAGGCATGCCTTATTTTTAGGCTACGGATGTCCTTACAGCAAGCCAAGACTCAATTACCCTTTCTAACAAACTTACGCTCAATAAACTAAAAGTAACTTGTATATGTAAGATGGAAACTTTGGCACATAGATAATGAATAAATGAAGGAATCAAACAAAGGAGAAAACAAAAATAAATACTGATGAACAAGAAGGAAAACTAAGAAAACGTTCATTAAAAAAGAACAGGAAATAAAGAGAGAGAGAGGGGGGGGGTAAAGAAGCAAATTGTCAGAAATCAAAAAAAAAAAAAAAAAAATGGCGACGATCCAAAGAGAAACAAATAACTATTTTGAAAAGACCAAAAAACAACAAAAAAAGGATAGCAGAATGGAGAAAGACAATAAGGAGACAGTAACATGTTAGATGAGGAGGAAAGTGGGTGGATATAGAACGTAAAAGGTGAAAGAAAGTAGCGTAAGGGAGGACTACAGAAACAAATAAGAACGATAAAAAAAATTGTCTTAAGTAAATTCCCTAGTTAAAACTTATGTATAATATCCTGCCATTTTCAGGGCCCGTGGCTCCTTCTTCCGTCGCTAAGACGCCTGTCTCATCCCCAGAGTAAAGACCAGCATGCGAACGCCGGATAAATCAGTGGCTTAAAAAAAAAATGTGATTCTATATTTACTCGTGACCGTCTCAGGTGAGAAGAAAAAACGAAGAAAACTGACGAATTTAACATTTCACGCCAAATCCTAAATCATTCCAGACAAACGAATCAGGTCCCGGGTGTAAAGACTTGCTGCATCGCCCAAATATGTCACGTCATGATTGAGGTGACGTCGCCCTTTATTCTCTTACGTTTCAGCTGTATTTTAATATTTCTTTATTTCTTCTTATCAGTGATCGTCAGCTTCTTTATAATTTCCGGCAGGTTAAAAAAAAAAAACCCAAAAAACCCTGATCTGTGTTTACGCGTAGACATCCACTGTTAGCATTTTTATGAACCGATGCAGTTAGCACTTCTCTTTTTCAAGCACACACTATTTATGTTAATTTTCTGCTATATTTATGGAAGGATACATTGGACACATATGTCGAGGAAAGCGGGCCTGGAGAATCTAAGACTCACAGGACATACTGAAAGCAATAAAGGCATGGGATGAAAAAACGAGAGATATTAACGTGTTTTTGTGAATAGATAACAAAACAAATACCCTAAGGATGGTGATGATTAAAATTTGCTTAGCCAAACAGTATATACTTATGTACAATTTTCAGTAACGAAATTCTTTAAGTTCTTTTTAAAAAAAATCGTTAATAAGGTTAATCGCTGTTCACTTCTATGCTTCTCGCGCCTTCAGAGTGTTAGATTCTCCATGTCCTCTTTCCTCAGTATGCGTCACAAATATTCTTCTCTCTTCTTTCATAAATGGCTTATTGGTGCGATATCTGGGCTGGGGCTACCCAGTCCTCACTTCAAAAGCGTCTACGCGGTTTTGTGGGTGATGAATTATTTTCCACCTTAAAATCGCTTTCCCACGGGCGAAAAGTCGCGAGCCTCTTGTTGATCTATCGCTATTTTCATGGAATGTCTTCTGACGAGCTATGTTCCTTAGTACCACCAACTTTAAACGTTACAACGGACCTGCCATGACACACACGCAAGTATAAATCATCCTCATTCCTTTCGTACGTAGTAATTTCCACTCGGGCAGCTCCTTCCCAAGAACTGTTGCTTTGTAGAACAGACTCTCGGCGGGATATTTTCCCAATCACTACATTCTTGACCACCTCAAATCTAGGGCTAACCATTATATTTCCTGTATAACCTCATGAACTTCACTTCTTGCCTTTTCTTACGCTCATGCAACACCACACAGTAATCGTCTACCTTGAATGGCTTTTGGGCCTTGTATTCGGTGAACATTAGTATAAAAAATACAGCAAATTTTATCTGTAGTAAGTTATTATAGTTGAAGAACGGGAACTATACGGAAATTGATATTTTCATTCGGACATATGAGGGTCGGGGCGAGAGAATATAATACTCAAAGAACATTAAATGTAACAGAAACAGGTAGAAACAAAAAGTAACACATTTAACAACTTTTTTGCAAACGGATGCCAGAATATGGACAAAAAAAGGATGTTATTTACATCGTTCAGACTTTTGTCCTCATCTTTATTGCCATATTCACGACGCTTCGGCCTTTTTCGGGTGATTAAAATGACGAAATTAACCCTTCTAGCTTCATGTGCCATGCCTCTTTCCGATGTCTCAGTTATCTCCCTTTAATACAAATCTCCAAGTTTTTGTTCACAACACTTTGAGTCAAGTCACTGGATCCAACCAACGCTGTTATCCACTGGACGATATGTTCTTGAGGACAGCAGTCTATGAATTTTAGGGACTTATATACTTAATGTCTGAATAACCATTTTTACCAGAGCTCATATTGCAATTTTTATTGTTATTATTGCTTTTCTCTAGCAATCCGGTTCCCATATTGTATTCATTTCTATGCTTGTTTGGCTTAGATTTTTGTGGCATAGCACATGTGCTGATTACTTAAGTATTTTCCAGTGATGTTCTCTATTATTTCAACCTCATCCCACAGTGGGCGGTGATGTTTCAAAACTTATTTAGCGGAACGATATATACTCAGTTATGTGCCCTTGTCAGCAAACAAATATTCATCTGTTATAAGTTTTAGCGCGGAGGTTTTATGATGAAGTTTTAAGCAAAATAGGAACGACAAGGAAACTTACACTGACAATCACGAAGAAGAAGAAACAGTTGGAATTTACGGGACATACAATAAGGAAAGAGTATTTGAAGCACAAAGACATACTGAAGGGAAGAAGGGTAAAGAGAAATGTCGAGTTACCTTCCTAACCAGCTTGTGTAAACGGATGTCAGAAGAGAGGAAAGCGTATGATAGTTAAGGAACAGAGACTGCTTGAAGCTACAAAGGAAAGGCAGTTGTGGAGAACCATGGTCGTCCACTTTCTGGTGGGGGGGATATGACCCATTAAAGAAGACTACGAGTAGACACATCCAAATGTGAATACACTGTAAGAGAGTTCCGAGTAAGGAGAAAAACACAGATTAGAAATGAAATCAGTCCCAACACTAGTCATCGGAACGATCCTAAACTAAAATAAAAGAGATGTTCAACTGTGTCGAATATATTACGACAATACTTTATCCCATAAAATTACTGCACAACTGAAAGCTGCACTTCCTGGTGTAGATGTCAATGTTTCACAAGGAGCATTGAAGCAAGAGTGTATGGGGGTAGGGAAACAGGAAGTAGTCTTTTTAACCGAATTTTGGGAAAGGACAACAGAACATACACAAAGGGTGGTAAAAAAGAGAAATTACTTAAAGCATCAAAGTAGAGGAAATTGGGGAGAACCATAAATTGCCCAAGTCCTCAAAGGGACATGCAATAAAAAGGGACATGGATGAGGAAGAATGCAAATTTAGCTATTTGTCTACTGAATATAATATTCCGGTATTCGCACAGTGGATAAAAGATAAACTGAAATCTTATTGACGCTAGTTTCGATAAAGAAAGAATGTCTCCTAAGAAAGCATTGTTTGCGAAAGCGCTTCTGGGGTTATGAAAAACACCGCGCCTTCATTCCAATGGCACTGACACATGCAAAGATATTAAAAAAAAACCCAAAAAAACAAGAACAAAAAAAACAAGGACAAAAAAAACTATACGGGAAGGAATTGCAGCTGTTTAATATCAGTGGCCATGTTTGCAATGTGTTGAAGTCTGGTGATATTACAATGTACTGAGATTAGGGAGTGGATGTTTATTAAATTTTATCAGTGTTTACATTATGTCATTTATGATATTCCATAATATTTTTACAGTTATGATAGTGTGTGTGCGGTTTCCACAATATTCCGCTATATTCATTAATTAGTCATATTTTTAATATTAAAGATATTTTACAAGAATCGGAATATGACGTAGAATTTATTGGAAGCAAGAATACAAATGCAGTTTAGTAGGATATATATTTGAAATCTATGATAAAGTGGAAAAGGTTTTCGTCTGATGCTTTTCATCCTTTAGGATTTCATTGGACTAAAGCGATGTTTACGCTGACGTGACTACACATGCGCACATGAGACGGGGAGGCGGAGAATTTTAAATTTAATTACTTTTAAATTAAAATTATTAGCTTCCACTTTTGTCAGATTTCCCTAAAATTGTTGTTGATATATAAAAATTTATATATCGTTTTTTCCCCGTATATATATATATATATATATATATATATATATATATATATATATATATATAATATGACATACAAATTAACTTTGATTTAGTTTATATACAATTTCTAATGTGATCTTATAATTTAAAATTATAAGATCGCATGAAAAGTGTCTAAAAAACTAAATCAAAGCACCTTGTATGTCATATTCAATGAAACGTGCATCATGAAAGAAGGATTGCTGCCTAAATGCACACACACATTATATATATATATATATATATTTATTATGCAGTGTTTTTTTTCTAACGTTAGAAAAAATTTTAACGTTAAAACAAGATGTACAGTTTTGTAGTGGGTATGTGCATGTTCTAATGTAACACTGCATTATATATATATATATATATATATATATATATATATATATATAGAGAGAGAGAGAGAGAGAGAGAGAGAGAGAAAAAAAAAGATGTTGGAAATTCAACTGGAGCCTTTAAGAATATTTATTCAGATTAACTTTACCGGTTTCGCAATTCTATGATTTTCAAAAGTTAAATGGAGATAGTGAGACATATGCAATTGCCATGATCAGTTTCGCATATGACTGGAGTTGGACAGTTCTTTTCATTTTATGAAGAAAAGATGTGGTTCCGATTGCTATCTGTTTAAAATGCAATCTGATTGGTCGATTATGATCATGCACTCGGAATTTGATGGACTTATTTGTTGCACATCAATCTAAAATGCCTATTAAGTGGTATCTGCCTTGTATTGCGATTTCGTAATTTTTGGCGATGAATTGTCATTCTGTTTCTGAGAGTGCGTTTGGATCGCCCCATGTAATCTTTCTTACATCCTTTACATTTAACAGGATCTATTAGTTTTTTGATGAACGAGTGAAATGATTTTTGACAAAAAATCCTTGTCCTGATTTAAACTTATACATTGTATCTTTATTGAGGTTAATACAAGTCTTGCAGTTAGAGCGACCACACTTTTGACATTTGGTGTCGGGTTTGTGGGGGGTAATTTGGCACTGGTGGGTAAAGTTTTTGAGAGATTTTGGTTATCTTTTGCTTTTGATTATTTCACGTGCTTCGAGCCTTTTTTTCTCATGGGTTAATAATTTATTTCATTAAGGTTGTAAAAACGGCCCCAATTCATCAGACCTACAAATCCAAAAGGAAACAGAAAATATTTCTCCAGGGTCTGATGAATTGGGACCGTTTTTTCGACCCTAATGAAATAAATTATTACCTCATGAAGTTTTAGTGTTTGTGTCTGTTATTATTATTATTAACACACACACAATTTAATTATTTTTTTAAATTAAAATTCTTAGCTTCCACTTTGTCAGATTTCCCTAAAATTGTTGTTGATATATAAAAATTTATATATCGTTTTTCCCATTATATATATATATATATATATATATATATATATATATATATATATATACATACAAGGTGCTTTGATTTAGTTTTATATACAATTTCTAATGTGATCTTATAATTTAAAATTTATAAGATCACATGAGAAAGTGTATAAAAACAAATCAAAGCACCTTGTATGTCATATTCAATGAAACGTGCATCATGAAAGAAGGATTGCTGCTAAATACACACCCACCCATATATATATATATATATATATATATATATATATATATATATATATATGCAGTGTTACAATAGAACATGTGCATACCCACTACAAAACTGTACATCTTTTCAACGTTAAAATTTTTTCTAACGTTACAAAAATATATCTATATATAGTGTAAACCGGATATAAGAGAGATTTTCTCTGGTCCCAAATTAGAGCCCATACTTAACTAAACAAAATAGACCAAACCCGGATATAAGAGAAACCCGGATATAAGAGACTTCTTCTCCGGTCCCGACAATTCTCTTATATCCGGGTTACACTGTATATATAAATGAAGTGAAACAACTGACTTGTTAAACTCAAACAACAGGAAAGAATAACAGAAAATAACCATAATTGAGGCCGGACCTAAAGGCAAGACATGATTTCGATACTGATGAAGGCTCATTCGGAATGTTGTCGTAACGTTTTACAGGCTATATATTTTAAGTCTTCCCTGTAAGTAAAATTAGAGCTGAATGTTGTCAGCCTATCATTATTATATATTTGGTATATTTTCAACATCTTGTCTTCGGTATTTTCTATTTTATCTAATGTGAACTTTTTTTTTTCAGTCCTCAACACAGCTTTAAGCTCTTTGACAGAATAACGAACCCGGTAAAGCTTTTATTTTGTCCTCTTTTTCTTTTTGATTAACTCCTTTGCTGTGACAACATTTTTGTCATTTTTTTCCCTATTGTTTCTTTCATGTCTCTTTTTATAGCAATTATTACATGTTGCATTCCTAATAATATATATTTCAGCAAATAATGAGTTTTGTAAAAAATTAATGCATATCTGAAGGATAACGCCTTTAAGGTAAGTGCTCAATATTAAGAAAGAGAGCATTACATGTAAACAAATAACATGGTTAAAAATTGTCTTTACAAAGTTTCGCAAATCTTATCCACTCTTGAGTGAGTTACTTCAATTGAAATTATAAAAGATACATAAAATGTAGTATTAATAAATTCAATTTAAATATATATTTATTATCTAATATATATCTATTGCATATATAAGCGTATATTAAGCAATTAATGTCTTTTTAATTTGTCATTCTTATTACGTTAATAATTTTATAATAATGAGGAATAATAGCGTTTTAAAAAATATTAACTGCTTTAATTATTTTGTTTACGTTTCGAGGAGGGAGATATAAGTTAGCAGATCCAGATAACATAAAGTCCCAGCAAGATCTGTACATTTCTTGAGAAAAGCAATTTGAGTTCCAGCGTCAAATGGAGGTTTCTCCTACAAAGGCGAATGTAGGTTCTAACCCCGTCGAAAAGTACATTATCTTTAAGATTTATTGAGTGTGTAGCCCGATAGACGTACATACTGTTTACAATAACAGAACGTCTATTTCAAACACGGTTATCCCCACCACTAAAATAAGATTTTAAGTAATAATGTAGGATTAAAAAAAAAATCTATTAATTCTTTAGAAATTTACTAATCAGTAATTCTGGATATTATGATGGTTTAAATGTCTATTTTGTGAATTATTCGAACATTGGTGAACTTACTGCGTTTATTTTATATTTCATAATGTTAAAATTATATATATATATATATATATATATACACATATATATATATATATATATATATATATATATATATATATATATATATATTATATATATATATTTAAGTTATGAAAAACTTGGTAATCCGTATGGGTAGTCCCAAGGAGGATGAAATCCTGAGAGCTCAATGTAAATCCAGTGCTAATATTTTAAAGAAAAACAGACCACTTTAGTTTCCATTATAATAATTTATTTCACAGAAAAAAGGACGCCGGATCATCAGATATGCTTCCAAATAATGAAGCGAAAAAAATTAAATTACAAAAACTTACACTTCATTTCATTTTTCGCTTTATCATTTGGAAGTGCTATCTGATGATCCGGCGTCCTTTAAAAGGGCTCTGGTGAAATAAATTATTATAATGGAACCTTAAAATGGTCTGTTTTTCTTTAATATATATGTGTGTCATGCGCGCACGTGCCTGTGTGCGGATTCAGTTGCAAATAATATTGCATCTAATGAGACGTTCTTGATTAGGTTATTTATATTGAATGAGACTAAAATGACTTGGTCTGGTGTTTTAAGAATCAGGAGGAATTAATGGACGGATCTAATGCTATATTTTGCTGGTAGATATATTATCTTTGCATTACCAGCAAAATATTGGCATTATATATATATATATATATATATATATATATATATATATATATGCCAGATTTTGCTGATAATGCAGAGATATATACATACATCAATATAAACACGAGTATGACGCAAAGGAATTTAGTAGATAATATCAAAAGAAATTTCGATAAAAACTTTAAAGATTAAATCTTTATCTTTTCTCAATTTGAGACAGGATCAAAATAGACATTTTTTTCAATGTCGAACTGCAATGCCACTGTTGCAATTACCGGAGAAAAAGTACAAAAGCGAAATTATTGGTTTTTGTGTGTGTAGGCAAAGTAGAGTGCAGTAAACATTTCAGTGATTGTGAACTGCCTTCGACTTAGGTAGTAGGCGAAGTAGGAGGTTGGAAGGTGTCGCCCAAAATATCACTTATTAGGAACTGTGTCGAAACGTTTTGAAGAACGATAGTCATCGCCATTTTCAGACGACAGAAAGGTTGACGTAAGTGGTAAGATTCCGTGAGTTCGGCTTTCTTCCTTGTAGAAAAATCTAGATGAACCGTAGTGTTTATGCAGGGAGAAAGGCAATCTTGATTCGGAAGAAAACGAAAACAGCGTTCTCTGTTTGTCTGTCTGTCTGTCTGTCTCTCTCTCTCTCTCATACACAACAACATTCCTGTCCATATTCACTATTTAAAAAATTACCAATAGACAACAAAACTATCCTACACCAAGAAAACAACAAATTCAGACCACAGATCCTAGAAGCAATTTATATTTAAAAAAAATTAAAGCCGGTACTGAACAGAATCAACTATGAATACTGCAGTAATGTTCTGAAATGCCTATAAAGGAACAGTTTTTCACGCTTTAATGCATGCTTGACCATGACATTATAAATGTAAAAAATTCCACAATGGATAATTTTTTCACATTCTAATGAACGCTCAGCACATTGTCAAACGTTTTGTATTTAAAAGCATAATGAAAAAAAATATGGTAATAGATAACAACGCACAACTTTGTATAAATACTTGTACTAATGAACAACATATAGTTTTGTACTACTTGCACCCCTGAAGATGATCATGGAAGAAGATCGAAAGTACTTGGGGAATAAAAGAAATTTAAACAGCTATAGCACATTTCTCTCATCATCAATACATGGAAGGTTATTTGTGAGTATGAACGGATTTTGTCAAAAAATAACAGACATAATGTCTGTAATTTATTTAATCAGACATGCCTAAAAGAGAATTTGCTGCCTAAATGCACAAATTATATATATATATGAAATGGCCGACTACTTTCGTTTTCTGAGTACACCTATCTGCTATGGCGGTAGTTGTAGGTGCCTGTTCAGGCACATTTGTGTTTGTTTAGCAGAAGCCACATGTGTTTATACTGCAACCATGTTGAGCGGAGCTTTGTTACGGTTTCCAGGAGAGAGCACATAATCTGTCATGATCAGCAGTTTGAACAACATCATTAAACTCAAACCCTCGGCCACGATGACTTGCGACTTCATGCTAGCACAACGATCGACAACTTCCGTCTATCCAATTTCGCTGAAAAAGCTTCGGTCAACCCGTTTACAGGCCCTTTCTAAAAGGGTTCCGCCCGATGGGATAGTCTCCCTCGGGCCGATAAAATAACCTTTCTGATAGATCGGCCATAATGAGATTCCAAACCAAGTTTATGGTCAGAAAGCGTCAGGGTTGCATTTTTTTTTTTATCAATTCTACCCAAGTAAGGCGATTATGCCACTAAGACGCAAGCGCCTACTGGGAGAGAAAGAAGATATTTTAGAAGCGGGAGGACAATCTAAAACAGGAAACAAGGGATGAACCGCTTCTCCTGTTCAAAAGACTGTGGAGGTTTGTGAACCGGACGATAGGCGTTAGAATAAAGAAATCTGAGCGAAATTCTGGTCATGCTGGACGCAGAGTGAAACGAAGGAGAGTTGACTTGACCTGTGAATTTAGTTTTAAAATATTCGATAAATTCAGACATTCTAAATTTAAATAGATACAGTGTAACCAGGATATAAGAGAGTTGTCGGGACGGAGAAGACGTCTCTTATATCCGGGTTTCTCTTATATCCGGGTCTGGTCTATTTTATATACATTAACACAGGCTTTAATTTGGGACCAGAGAAAATCTCTTATATCCGGGTCTCTTATATCCGGGTTACACTGTATTAGGAATACACACAGTTTCCACAAAAAGCCATTTAGAAACCCCCTACAAATCTAATAGTGCCAAACAACTAGCCCAAAACTACTAGATTTCATCAGTAATATAACACATGCGGAAAAAATATTACCTCCAAAAAATTCAACTTGATTTTATTTCTCGTTGAGAAAGGCAAGTCCGAAAATTTCGATTTTATTTACTTTAATTCCTAATAATATACAATAAATATTATTTCTTTACTAATCATTATTATGGTTGTATTTTCTGTCTTGCGAACTTCTTTCATCGGCCTAGAGATAAGATATCTGACTGAACCCTTGAAGCAATCGGACGTCTAGCCATACTGAGGAGCAGCGAAACAGTCTGTGGATGACTATATATATATATATATATACAAAGAATAATCACACATAGAATTAATCAGAAGTATCAATGCGATTATTGGCGACATCCATCGCTAGAAAAAAATAATATATGCATTAAAATCCTGTTCATCCATAGTGCGAGTTTTGATCCTTGAAGAAAAACTTGTTGTCTGTAGTTTTTCAGTTTATTTGATGTTAAAATGCTAGTACTTACGGACAGTCTTCCATCCATCATCAGGCATGTGTTTTTTTTTCCTTATAAAAATCAAAAACTTGAGACGATATACCTGTATGTCGACCGAAAGATGTTTTTGAATATCTGATATTATTGACGGTTGTAAGATATCGGAACGTGCAAAGACGCAACGCTAAGTTTTTCAAAATTTTTTAAGTGAGAATTTTATTTAAATATTTCTTGTGATGTGTTATACATATAATATGTAAAATAGGCCGGAAAATTACCGTGCCAAATAGGGATATACAAAAGAACTGCTCAATGCGCCATTCATAATATTGAACCTGTAGAGCAGGCTAATAATATAAAAAGATGAAAATATTTTAGCCTTCTGTACAACACCAATTTTCTTTTTAACCATATTATCTTACAATAAGTCAAGATATAACGATTGTAAAGCATGTTTAGGCATCAAGAATTCAGTTAAACAAGATTAACCGCAGTGTTTATACAGCGAGAAATGCAATCTTGATTCAGAAGAAATTAATGGGCGGATCTAATGGTATATTTTAGTTAAATTCAAACGACAATGTTTATCCGTTTAAATTCCTAATGTATTTCCGCAAATCTGTTTTACACGTGACGTCAATTCTACTTCACGCGTACATTTTAATGAAATTCGAATTATAGCGTTGTAAAAAAAAAAAAAAAAAAAAGGGCCAGGATGTCGCCATATTATCTTGTCGACCATATCGACAACGTCCAGTTCTTGATAATGACTGAAATGATAGAAAGCACTTGACCAAAAACATTTTGATTTCGATGCACATCTGCTTCAAAGATTTCAAAAATGCAATAGAAAGACATTTTTAAATGAATTATATATATATATATATATATATATATATATATATATATATAAATAGATAGATATGTTTATAGATAGAATAGCCTTTTCTCATAATATCTGTTATAAAGCCATTGAGAATTGGTTTATAAAAGGAAGATATCTGGAGAGCTGAAATTCGGAGAGATAAATAAATGGAATGAGAGAGAGTGAGAGAAACAGACAGGTTGAGAAAAATGAGGAGAGAGAAACAAATGAACCGAGAGAGGAGAAACGAGAGAGAGAGAGAGAATGTTATAAAAATAAATCATTGTATAGAGTGAGATAAAAAAACAAAAAAAAAAACAAAAAAAAACAAACAAACAAAAAAAAAAAAACGAGAGAGAGAAGGATAAAAACTTTAATCTTTTTTTCGGTTCCAGTTCTAAGAAGAGAGAAGGACCGAGAAAAGAGAAAGGGGAGATACAAATATACAGACAGAAGGGGAGAAAATGAAAAGGACGAAGGGAATAAAGAAAATGTGAGAAAGACTGGTAGAAAATAGTAAAATAGCGATATAGAGAGAGACAGAAGAAAACAGAAGGATGACTGAAGGAAAAAGAAAAAAAAAGAAAATTTGTCAACAAATTGAAATTCTGGGCGAGAGAAAAGTAAAATGAGGTTAAGAACGATTTAAAAAAAGAAAAAGAGGAAAAAAATAATTAATTTATATATTTGTCGTATCGCTTTGCGCATGCGCCAGTTTTCTCGTTCTTTCCTGTAACGCCTACTTTATTTCCTCCATTATTTTTATACTTCCCCCACTCCTGTACGTTAAGCGTAACCATTATGGAAAAAATAAAAATAAAAGTTTTATGTACCCGTTTTGGTCAGTGTGTGTGTGTGTGTGTGTAATGATTTGAAATTTTATATATATATATATATATATAAAATATCGCGTAATTGAAGCTAGCGGATTGGTATTGACCAAGGCGACACTGCCGCGGGAACTCACCTTCATTAGAAGAAAAAATGTCGAGCGCCTGACGCTTGTCAAAGCGTAATTGTAAAGACGGACTCGGGGGCTAATCGAATCTAGGGCTGGCTTAAATGAAGCCCAGGGACAAATCATATTAGAAGCATAACTATTCACAGACAGCCATATTGTTTAAAAAAGAAAGATACAAATATTGCCAGGAAAAGAAAGTGAGTGAGTGGCGAAAGATAGAAAGTAAGTAACAGATAAAGAGGAGTTGTATTTTGGAGAAAATGAGAGATTTAGTATTAAGGAAGTAGAAGGAATGGTTTAGCGGAGAATATGAAAAATAAAAATGAAGCCCCAGTAGAACTGCCTGAGGAAGTGAGAGACGTTCAATGAAAGGCATTGAAGTAATAAGAAGTGCGACAAGAAGGTGGCATAAACAGATTTTTTTCTAAAATAATAATGAAGGAAATGAAATGAAAGTAGCGAGACAATGTCGCAAGGAAAGAGCTTTAGAATAAAGATGGCGAAGAAATCTCGGCTGCGTCTGTCCAAAGCGAGAAAAGTCAAGAAAATATACGAAAATAGACGGATAAATAAAATAAAATGAAATAAAAATATATATAGATAAAAGGCCGGCTCTTTCACTGTTATATAATAGCTAACAAACTAACCCTGCAGATCTTAGTAAGTTCAATTCCTGGCACTTTAAGGTAAATTTTATTTGAAAAAAAAAAAAAAAAAAATGGCGGAGGACGTTCATCGAGGCGTAGGTGAAAGAAATTTCAAAGAACTCATAGAGGCAAGGTAGTATTGGCGAAAATAAACGTTTCCATACAAGGAACATTCGGAATTTTCAGACTGAAAAAGATCCTAAAAAAACCCTGTAAAATCTGATCTTAACAGCCTCCTTGGATAACATTGTATTGATAGCGGACGCAGAAGAAAACTGAAAGAACTTTTAGAAGAGATAGTAAAGGAAAAAAAAACGAAGAAAAATGAACTATTAACCGTAAGATGACGGAAGAGAAGGTTGTTAACAGAGACAGCTCAAGGTGTAAGCAGTGTATTGGGTTGGGGGAGAAAGCAGGTCGGTATAGAATTTTGACTAATAGAGTAGTTCAGGTACAGACGACGGAAAATATGGTAGAAATCCGAAGGCGGACAAGACTATCGAACGATGTCTTCTAGGAACTAAGTAAAATATTAAGACAGAGGAAAATGTCTTTAGAAATAAAGAAAATTGTTAAACTGCTACGTTATATTTATCCTCCTTATATGACAGTGAATGTTTGACAATTTCCTTACAGACGAAGAAGAGACTTGAAGCGACACAGATGTTGTACCAACGGATTCTAAGAAAAGCGTAGACAAAACAGAAAAGATGTGAAGCAACTGATTCTTACAATCAGAAAGACACGTGACATTTTTGGTTAATATAATACAGAAATAGAGCCTAGAGAATTTGACACTCACAAGACATAATGAAGACAAGAGTAGCAGTTGGAAACAATGAGTAAACTACCTAACTGATGTAATGGAATAACCTGTCACTCCCATGAGTGACTACACTATAGGTAGTAACAACCTAAGTCAACGGACTACAGAATCCAGCCGAAATCTTTTCGGCTACACAGTCGAACTCTCTGCCTTCGAGCAGAGAGGAACTCGGACGAGGCTCTGCCGAAGGGTAGAGTCTCGTTCGGGGAGGTTGACTGACCCTGAACCAGTTTATACCGGTTCGAAAGGGAATATTTTTGGCTGAGCATACGAGCTCGGAGAACCCACGTTAAACCCAGCCTTGTGCTACATGCAACCCTCGTGGGGTTGGGTGGCTGAATATTCCAGCTGAAATCTTTTCGGCTGTACGGTTGAACTCTCTGCCTTCGAGCAGTCTCGTTCGGGTGGGGGCTGTTAAATATTCCAGCTGAAATCTTTTCAGCTGTGATGATCGAACTCTCTGGCTTCGGACAGAGAGGAACCCGGACGGGTCTATGCCGAAGGGCAGAGTTTCGTTCGGTGAGGTAGACCGACTCTTAACCCTTTTATGCGGGGTCTACGGGGATTTTTTGGCCGAGCCTACGGCCTCGGGAACTCCACATTAAATTCGGCTTTTGTGCCACATGTGACTTACACGAGAACTACCGACCTTACAATAGTAGCACTTACTACTGGATTGATTTGCGACAACATTGCGTATAACTGTTACCTTTATTCTTATTGTATTGGTTTTTACAATATACTTTTACCTATTTTTATCCACCTTGTTTTTTAAGTATATTTTCCTATTACCACGGAATATAACACTAACTTACGTGAATGGATTGTAGAACAGAGACAATGGGGGTTTTGTAGAAGATAATAAATGAAATGACTTATATATATATATATATATATATATATATATATATATATATATATATATATATATATATATATGGATAGCTATGATTGCCTACGTATTTAAAGGGTATGAACGGAGTCTGATTCGCAGTGTGTACTTACACCTCTTTGGCCTTGTACCAGACTAAGTGAAGATTAAAAAAAATGAGCATCTAGATGTGGAATATTATCAAGCTAATTTAACATGTATTTACTTGTATAGGAATCTCGATTCTCATTGAATACTGTGGCTTTGTGCCAGACGATGACATAAATAAAATGAGTGACAACCGTGACACAATAGTTAGCTTGTTTTTCTCACTGACCACTCCGAAAGATTCATCAAGAACCGCTACTTTTTTTGAACAGACTCCCACGTGGATGCTTCCCAGAACACTACAATCTTAACCTCTTCAAGTCTTAGGTCAATAGTTGTTTATCCGCTATATCTTCGTAATCTTCACTTCTTCTTACGTTCATATCACCCAACTCATTCAGTAACCATCTGCTTTGCGTGGCTCTTGAGTCTTGTATTGAATGATCTTTAGGCGATGAGAAAAGGACATAATTAAATGTTGGCGTTCCACGGTACTTCAAGCGATACTTTTATTTGAAATTGAGAAATCTATTTTCCTGAAAAACGTTTTAATAGAAAGATTTTATATATTTCAACCGAAAGTAACACTGGCTGTTTGGTCAATGAATGCCGAATGTTTCCTTAGAAGGAAACGGCTAATATTACCATCGCCATCAGTAAAAAAAAAAAAAAAAAAAAAAAAAAGAAAAAAAGAGATCAACATGTTAGTGTACACTGTACAGTGTTCGATTTTATTTGGGCTGCTTTGGTTTTATGTCAGATAAAACTAAGCTGAGGAGAAAAACTGGATGTCCAACATAGCACGATGGTAAGCTCGTAGCCTTGTGCCAGACTAAGGTAAGCTTAATGGAAAAAAAACAATTGATAATTGAAAGCTGTGTCTCAAGAAGGCGAAATGATCGAATAAGTGAACAGATTTGGAATAAGGCTGAAAGAAATATGGGTTAAGAGTGGGTGGTCTTTCAGGGCGGCGTGGGGAGACAAAGTAAAAGGAAGGGGTGGAAAAAAAGAAAATCTAAATAGAAAGAAAGAAAGAAAGTGGATAAATAAATAGTGAATCATTTAAAATACCCAGCCCCAGAACAAATAATCGACGGAATGGGTCATCAAAACGAAACGAACAGAGAAAAAGAAAAAAAGGAAATGAAGCGAGAGAATGAAAAAAAGAATTTTATCTAAAAAAAGAAAAAAAATGAAAAAGAAAAAAAAAAATCTAGCAGACGATCTAAAAGCGTTAGGATGGAGGTTCATCTTAGCCTGGGTGGAATTTGAGGACAGTGGGTGGATTCGGTAAAACGATCGAAAAAGAAATAATGAATGGACGAAAAAAATGATTGCCGATTTGCACATTTTTGCAGCCTACGCAAAAAATCAAGCGAAGGAAATTGTGATTGTGAATTTTCCCCTTGATTTTGGAATCATCAGTCTTATTTTGTCATCCCCGAAGCTTGGGTGTATGGGGAGTGGCCAACACAGCAGAGGCGGTAAGGTGTTGTAGTGATGTTAGGAAGAGGGCAGAATTTAAATGCATTTTGGAATCTTGGTTAAACTTGTTACTTTCCTCACTGAGCAGAATGTGATTACGCCGGTTGCTCTGAGAGACAATCAAATTGAAGACAGAAGATATCCACGAAGGAACGATTTTTACTTGTTATTTATTCAATATTATCAAAATTAATCAAATGATTAATCATTAGTGTCGTCATCATCATCAACAACAACATAAGTATCGCTTTGGTGGGTGGAAGTTACCTACACTTGCCTAAGTTTAAAATTTTTAAAATGAATTTTTTTTTAATGTTTTCATTAATCTTTAATTCAAAGATAACAGATTAAATTTAATATTCAAAATAAGCAAAACACTTTGGTATATTTCAAAGAGAAATTAAGGTGATTGGAATTTTTTCTCGTTATCAGTAAAATCTTATAAACTTATTCATATTGATAAATCTGACAACACAAAATAATTGCCAGTTTTAAAAATCATTCAAAAATAAAATGTACTTTTCTGAGACGTTATTTGAGAAAAATTATCTGATTTAGCGTTTAATTAATCAGAATTGAAAAAAAATATTGCTTTTAGTTTAAGAAGAAAAGCATTTTTGTAACACGGAGGAATTGTTTTCCTGACATATTCGGTGATTTTTTTTTTTGCAGCCTGGTGTTTGGGAAATTTAAATAAGAGTAGAGTGAGGGTAGAACACACATTTCCAGCGAACCTTCCGTAATTTTTGAATTTCGCTTTTAATCCAAACATAAATGTGTGTGCGCGTGTGTATAAATATATATATATATAAATGAATCGTATTAGTTGATTATATGAATTGTTATTTTAGCATGATTTCTTCGTCCACAGGTAGCTGCATTTAATCGAATTTTGCTATGCTAATATGGTCACGTTCCTACTGACGCATTTTTGCAGTGAAAAGTCGAGTTTTTAAGGTTCTATAGTAAAAAAAGACCCTAAATGGAAAATCTTATTCTTGAATCAATTTCTTAACAGATTGTAATATTCCTTCCCAACTTAAAGGAAAATCGTTAAAAAAAAAAAAAACAGCAACAAAAACGCTAAACCCCTTTTTATATAGTTTTTTTTTTTATTTCTTTTTAACTACCCAGTAATGTTAAAAGTTTAAGAATGTTTTAAGCAACCAAATATATTTATTGAATTTTAAGTACTTTGGCTTTATAGCCTAACTTATGAAGACTATTGTTGAAAAAATGTTAGAAAATTACCAATAAATGTGAAATGTATCATAGGTACCGCTCTTATTTTGTGATAAAGTCGTGTATGAACGCCCCTATTTCGACAGTTTATACACGCAAAAATAATTCAAAATTCTTTTTTTGTCTAGGTAGAACAATTACGACTGAGTAGTGAGTTCGATCCTCACTGGGTACCCCATACTTTCGACCTTGTGCCCCATCTAAGCTACACTTCGAAAATCGCCATATAGGAGGACTGATATTGCATAACAATTCAGTACTCTTTTCTTTGTTTTTAACGAGATTTTTCTGTTTTTAATACTTTTCTTAGCTTTTGGAAAGCCTCTTTCTCTATCCCAACGCACCTTCGGATTTCAGTGTCGCACTTACAGTCCTTAAACCGAACGTTAAAATTTAAAGCGTGACGTCTTTGTACGATTAACGTTTTCGATGTAAAACTAAATCATTTTTTGTTTTTTTTTTTTGCTTTTTTTTCTCCGTTTGCCCACCACACGATATATAACATTAATTATCGATAAAAAAAAACAACAAAAAACGTAATTAGTTTGGACACGTTCCTTCTACATATAAAACGCATTAGGTATTAGTATTTTTTCTTTTTTCATTCAATTACCCACTATTAGTTTAACATCTAGCTTTATATATCTTATCTTGCATAGATAAATAGATAAATATGAGGAGATACTGAAAATTTCTCATCCCGATCTCCTTGCCAAATTCTTAGCAAGTAACCAATTTGTTTTTTAATCATTTCACCCCAAGCAAGGCAATAAAGCAACAAGTACGCAAGAGGTTACTTGTTGTTATATGAGAAAAATACTATTAAGGAGAACGGACAATAAAATAATAAGAATTTTATGAAAGAAGATAACGCTCGACATTGCATTTAAGTTTTTGAAGTTCAAATTTGACTGAGAAGCCGGAAGAGAGTCCCACGAGCGAAAGGTGCGATTGAAGAAACTGTTAGTATAGAACTTACAGTTACATCCAGCCATTTCAACACTAAAATGATGAGACCTTGCCGCCAATCTAGTACTGAGCTTAAATTCATTAAGTCTAGGTACCACAGAGGAAAGTTCATCGGAAATATTAGCGTGAAAGTAGTGATAGAAAAGACACAAGGAAGCTACATTACGGCTATGTGAAAGGGACTGAAGCCATTTTTTGTATATTTTAAAAATATATTTTTATTCTGATGGCCTTCTTGGTTGGGCTGTGAACATTTCAGCACAAATAAACAAGCTGAGATGGATAGACAAGGTATAATATGATGAGATGGATGAAGAAACAGTTGACAACACACTGAGGCGGATAGAATGTTATTCTGGGTTGGGTGTGACCTTCCCAGATGTACGAGATGGAAAATCACTTTCATTGTAATATCAACGTATGATTATGTGTAAAACCATAAACCAACAGAATTCACCAGAAAGTTACTTTTATATGTTCAAATTACTATCAAGAAGAAGAACAAATCCTCCGATTACGTAATCACGACCATCCATTTACATCAACAGATACAGACGCATGCGCATAAAACACAAAAATTACTGGGAAAGCAAAATCAATATTAAACGATACACGACAGACCGAAAACGGAAACTGAAGGACCTCGGCAGGAGGGGCGCCATCTTACTTTTCGTGTTGCCCTCTTCGCGCTCCAAATCTCGCCCGAACGTGATAAGGAATATCCGATTTTCAGTAAACGGAAAGAAAGGGATTTTTTTACAAAGCAAACCACCTGCAAAGAATTCATTTCTCTTTGTGTATATCTCCGATACATAAAAGAATGTATAATGTTCTTTTTTGTTCACATTTTTCTGCTAAACGTTCGTATTATTGTGACGTGAGAATAAGAGAGTAAAATATAGAAACAGGGAGAAAAGTGACGAAATGTCTTCAAAGTATGCAGGAAGGGAGAGAGAAATAGGAAGCGAATGATACAAAAACAGAATGAGAGAGAAAGAGAGAGAGTGAAAAGAGAAGCGACAAAGAGAGAGAGAAAAGAGAAGCGACAAAGAGAGAGAGAAAAGAGAAGCGACAAAGAGAGAGAGAAAAGAGAAGCGACAAAGAGAGAGAGAAAAGAGAAGCGACAAAGAGAGAGAGAGAGAGAAAAGAGAAGCGACAAAGAGAGAGAGAGAGAAAAGAGAAGCGACAAAGAGAGAGAGAGAGAAAAGAGAAGCGACAAAGAGAGAGAGAGTGAAAAGAGAAGCGACAAAGAGAGAGAGAGTTAAAAGAGAAGCGACAAAGAGAGAGAGAGTTAAAAGAGAAGCGACAAAGAGAGAGAGTTAAAAGAGAAGCGACAAAGAGAGAGTGTATAGAGAAGCAACAATGAGGGAATGGATAGAAAAGCGACAAAGAGTGAATGAAAAGAAAAAGAGAAGCAATAAAGGGGCGTGAAAAGAAAAACAGAAACAATGAAAAAGAAAAAGAGAAGTTACAAAAATAGAATGAAAAGAAAAGAGAAGCGACAAAGAGAGAGAGAATGAAAAGAGAAGCGACAAAGAGAGAGAGAGAGTGAAAAGAGAAGCGACAAAGAGAGAGAGAGAGTGAAAAGAGAAGCGACAAAGAGAGAGAGAGAGAGAGTGACAAGAGAAGGGACAAAGAGAGAGTGAAAAGAGAAGCGACAATGAGGGAATGGATAGAAAAGCGACAAAGAGTGAATGAAAAGAAAAAGAAACAATGAAAAAGAAAAAGAGAAGTTACAAAAATAGAATGAAAAGAAAAGAGAAGTGACAAAGAGAGTGACAAAAAGGAGAAACAAGAGAGAGCAAAAAAAAAAAAAAAAGGAAGGAGAGACGGCGACAAATAGAGATGAGAAAAAGAGAATAAAATAACAATGGAGAGAGACAAAGACACTCACTGTCTCACTGTGATACGAAAAGGGAGAGACTCAGGCAGAGCATTTTAAAAGAAAGATTGAGAAACAGGGACCAAATAAGATATTATAGAGAAACAAACAGAAAGGTAAACAGATCGTGGCAGACAGAAAGAAAGTTTTCAGCATCCCGTCGTATATGACACATTTTGACAGTAAATCTGACCATAATGACAATTCGACAACTTTATTATTATCAAGACTAAATCGGGTTTGTGATGTACAGGCTGTTCCAAAAGATGCATTACCATTGATAGCCATGTAAATTTTATATTCATTTACCAAATGGAATCATGTTTCTGTATCTGACAATATATTATTAAGAAATTTTATTGGCAAATTATGGAGGATGATGCTATTTCACAAATATATATTAGGTTGGTGCAAAAATAATGACGTAAGAATGTCGTTTTTTAACGTTAAAAAATACGTCAAAAAACGACATTATTACGTCATTATTTTGCACCAACCTAATATTTTCTCCCAATTGTCGCGAGACATTTGAAACACCATGTACAATCACATTAGACTGATGCAACAGTTTCCAGTATTTTATTAACGAATCTTTCGTTCATATAAATTCATAGCATCATTAATCAGTCACCAAGGTTTTTTTTTCCTTGATTTTCTATGTGTTCCCACCACATTTAAGCTAAATTGTTTTTGTTTTTTTAATACCATGTCATTTCAGGACCATAGAAAATCATAAATATGAATTTTCTGAAATTCCTTTACTTTATTATCTATGAATTGACTTTACTTTTTTTGAAAGATGTTTGAATCATTCCCCGTTTTCTTCTTCGTGGTTTTGATGTCTGAGTTATAATCCTCATAGACTAACCGCCATCCAAGGATCAAGATGCCACTCTACCTTGATTTTTAACCTTTTATTCTAGGATTGGAAATAGAAAATGGATTATTACCATTTCCAAGGACATTATTGCCAAATGAACGCAATAGACAATGCTAGAATTAAAACTTGGTTCGTCGATTTCCTTTTCCTTGATAATAACTGGTAAACCGCTACGATAGCTTCACACAGGTAAATGAAAGGTTTTCAAAAATTTATTCATAAATTTTTTTTAATATCAATTCGTATCATTATATTCGCTCATCAAAATATTTTCATTGTCTTTTTATCGAGCTGTACTATGTTTTAGCCAAATTGTGTATTCCATCATAAAAGGTTTCGAATTTGATTCGATGAATCCTACAAGTACTTTTGCGATAACTTGGACTTGTTGAAACAATGAAACATGGCGCGAAGCAAGTGAAATCTGAAGGCGGATAGGCGACTCTTCCAATGCTGGTTGCACCGTAACCAGTGGCTCACTGTACGTAGACAGCATTGCACCATTTTGTCGTGATTCTACTAATACGTAATAAATTATTCATTTTTGAATATTGACTAAATGCAAATATTTCGGTTGGGATGTGATGGATTTAACATTGTTTTAGATTCTTGCAATAAATCCATTTTTGTTGCCAACGAATATCTTGTTAAAAATGCAAGATTTTGACCAGCACTTGGCTTGCTCAATTTTTTATGCTTCGGGGCAACAAATAGAAAAGTAAGGCATTTAGATATAATTAGACGAGTAGAACTGATGCAATTATTGAATACAGTAGAAAATAACGCATTCATCAGTTTAATTTTACATTTTTTTCTTCTTTCTTGTGTTGCTTAATATTTAGTCGAATAAGTATAGTTGCTTTTAAAAAAAGGAATCGTGTATTTAAAGAAGCAATTTTCGTAGTTATTTTTTTACCGTTTCATAGGGTCAAGAAAACAGGAATGCTTTGATAAGATCAATCGTTCAAAATTACGTTCGAAAAGCAAACATTCCGACATTCTTATGGCGATTCTGCCAATGGAGCCAATTTCTCAATATATACAGACTGCGTACAATTTTGACCTGTTTCTATTAATACGTAATAAAGAAATCATTTTGTATCTTGACTAAACGCAGATATTCCCTTTGTGCTGTGACGGATTTAACTTTGTTTCAGCTATTCGTGATAAAACATTTTTTGTCAATGTATTGCTTGCTCAAATATACAACTCAAGGTTTTTGACCAGTACTCTGGTGATTTAATATATATATATATATATATATATATATATATATATATATAGAGAGAGAGAGAGAGAGACATACATGTTTAATTAAATAATATAGAGAAGTGTCGTCTATTTATTTTATATAAATTTTTTTCGTAACGTCTGATAAGTTTAATAACATTATCGTTGAACGAAGAAAGAAATTCACAATATTGATCCATATTTTTTTTTATTTAATACAATCTAAGCTTTCGGTTTACATAAGCCATTATCAAAGATGTCAATTACAACATAATATACGGACAAGGCAGTGATAGTCTGTCATTGTTTACATAGATGATTTTTAAGCAACGATAAACACGTGCATATATATTGACTGTGATCCGGAGAGATTAAACTCCGCGATAATAACACATGAGGACTGTCGTTCGGAGTTTCCTTGGCAAGTCTTTTGCAACGTTACTTTTTTATCGAAAGGTCCAAAAATTGTGGATGGTCCGATCAAGCCTTCACCACTTGAACAAATTACTGTGTTGGTTTTCTGACAACCACATCTAATTAGTTCCCCGCATATCCGGCTACTGCGAAAGAGTCTACGAAACAACATCAACTTCATCTTGGCATTTGGAATGTACGAACTCTCCAAGACAACAACACAACACCAGAAAGAAAAACAGCTCTGGTCGCATTGGAGCTAAAGAAGTACAACATTGATATAGCTACATGAAACGAGAAAGCAAAATAAGACATCTAACAGTGTTCCTGCTGCACTTGGATACAATACCTTCTCCTGGACTGTTTGTGGTCTTTTGTGCAATTCTAGAGCCGGTCTCAAAAGTCATGCCCGTCATAGACATGCAGATAATTAGTTCGTGGTCGTCGAAACCTCATACGTCGAACTCGACGAGAGAGTCCATCATATATCTGTGTGTGTGTTTCATTAAAAACGACTGACAAGACAACCAATATTATTTACGAATTCACATGTCCCTTAAGAAACTGTGTCCCTGATCGGTCCAAGCTCATAATTATATTGGATATACTACATCATGCCAAACAAGAAGACTCGCGTTATATCTCTCCGACCATAACTCAATTCGCTCTCATTTAAATACACATGGGGACCTACCAGACTCTCCGCAACATACTCGTTGATAATACAAATATAATAGCTTCATCTACATGTAAAAATGGTTAAAATAATGGAAGGATTATTAATAAAAAAGAAAAAGCCAATAATCAATAATATTAACTATGAATACGGCCACAATGTTCTGATCATGTTTGGGAAATATAAAAATTCCTCTAGATACACACATAAAAAAAATCCATAAATTCAATTAAAAGTAAAAAATATCATTCTTGATAATGACTAGCCGAAAGCGCTTAGAATTTCTACATAATTTGTGCCCAGGAGAAAATTATAACACAGCAAAAATTAAATTAAAACACCTAACCGCAATTCCTTGTCAGTCATTTTAAATGAAACTTGTATACGCTGCCCAAATACACTATATATATATATATATATATATATTATATATATAATTTCGTTTATACGTTATTACTATAGATATAAATTTATTTAGGAAAATGCTCTGTGTTTTTTAATTACGCAGTATTTAATACCCACCTGAATTTTCGAGAAATTTCGTAGAAAATGTGTCTTTCTCCGACAGGAATCGAACCTGTAACCCCAATGGCAACCATCATTTGAGCTGATGTGCTGTCAACCATTCAGCCACAAAGAAGCACCTGGTTACAAAAGTTCAAATGACTGTAAACAACAAATCCATTTCATAATATGTCATTGTTTCATGAGCAGATATTATCGTTCGGGAAAGATCGTCGAAGATCTATTGTTTATAAACAGTAATTTGGACTTTTTTTTTCTAGCCAGGCGCATGTTTCCTCAATGCATTTTTCTTTTTCACCTTGGAATTCTGGCCTGAATAATAGATGAAGATGAGAAATACATAGAGAAAACAGAGAGAAAATTCTCCACGCTAGAAAACGAGCTTACAGAACTCCGCAAATCTCCAAAACTGGACACCACCGAGAGTACTTCTACTAACAACAAAATTCATAATCCTACCCTGTAACACTCCTAAAAACTTATAAATAAATAAATAAATATATATATATATATATATATATATATATATATATATATATATGATCGAAATAAAAGTATAAAATTTAATATTACAAGACATATTAAAAGTATTAAATAATGGTTCACCGTGTTGGCCTGGTCACACTCAGTATTTTCATCTGAAGGTTCTGAAGCACTTTACATCGGGTCCCTTAAGTTTCTTTTTGTGCAAACAACGTGAGTGTTTGCTGGGAGTCGCTGTCATCTGCCTCTAGTTCCTTCTTGCATATATATGAACATATATATATATATATACATATATGTATATATATGTGTGTGTTTATTTTTTTTCCACCTGTTCTTACTGTACATTTCTCTGTTTTAATTTTCAATCTCCTGTGGAAGCCTGACGAGCGGGGAGCAAAAACCGGTTGCTTCCCCCCCTTGTTGTTGAGTTTTTTTTTTTTTATTATTTAATACTTTTTAATGTCTTGTAATATTAAATTTTATACTTTTATTTCGATCATTAAATTTTGTACCTACAAAAATATCTTTAAATATATATATATATATATATATAGTTAATGGTTCCCTAGTGTCATTTTCTCCTCTTCTATTAATATGTGATATAGAATTCGTTTTGATTATTGACTAAAGGAAAATATTGCGTTTGGGATGTGGGGGATTTAATATTGTTTTAGACTCTCGTAATAAATTTATTTTTTATTGTCAATGGATACCTTGTCCTAAAATGCATTTTTGTGCCTCAAGAAATAAGAGAAAGACAAATATTGAAAAGCAAACCGAGGTTTGGTTCTGGGAAACTATTTTCCTATCTTTTCTTTTATTATTACTTAGGCTTGTAAAAGACAGGCTACTTGTTAAATAATTAACTATGAACTAAGGGAACTTGAAAAAAATTCAAAGACTTCTTCGACATTGTGCCAATGACGGTGCTGCGAAATTTTGCATCAAAGTAATAATGATTTTGCAATATTTTTACAAAATATTGTTTGCTAGATGAATAGGAGGCAAGGAGACAAGGCAGGGAGAAGCCGGGACGTCATAACAGGGAGAAACAAAGTCACCAAGAGAGAAAAGACGCCAAAAGACGCCAGGAGAGAAAAGAAACCAAAGACGCCAGGAGAGAAAAGGAACCAAAGTCGTCAAGAGAGAAAAGAAACAAAAGTCGCCAGGAGAGAAAAGAAACAAAAGACGCCAGGAGAGAAAAGAAACCAAAGACGTCAGGAGGGAAAAGAAACAAAAGACGCCAGGAGAGAAAAGAAACAAAACTCGTCAAGAGAGAAAAGAAACCAAAGACGCCAGGAGAGAAAAGAAACAACAGACGACAGGAGAGAAAAGAAACCAAAGACGCCAGGAGAGAAAAAAAACCAAAGACGCCAGGGAGAGAAAAGAAACCAAAGACGCCAGGAGAGAAAAAAAACCAAAGACGCCAGGAGAAAAAAACAAAAGACGTCAGGAGGGAAAAAAAACAAAAGACGCCAGGAGAGAAAAGAAACAAAAGAAAGAAACAAAACTCGTCAAGAGAAAAAGAAACCAAAGACGCCAGGAGAGAAAAGAAACAACAGACGACAGGAGAGAAAAGAAACCAAAGACGCCAGGAGAGAAAAGAAACCAAAGACGCCAGGAGAGAAAAGAAACAAAAGACGCCAGGAGAGAAAAGAAACAAAAGACGCCAGGAGAGAAAAGAAACAAAAGTCGTCAGGAGAGAAAAGAAACAAAAGTCGTCAAGAGAGAAAAGAAACACAAACGTCTAGAGAGAAAAGAAACAAAGAAGACAGAAAGAAAAAAGATTGCATATGAAATAATGAGGATATTGGAAGAGTTTAAAGTATTTTCACTGTATTTCCCTTTATCATTTAAATATCGACGTCTACAAATTCTAAGTGCTCTTAAGTGAAGCCGATACTTATTCTGAATTTTATTTTGTTGTTATGTGAATGAAAGTTTATGAGATCATTTTTATTTCTTGATTTTCGATTGACGCTTAGTTTTACATCATTATCAGTACGGTTTAACATGATATAAAGGAAAGCTATTGTTTGTTTCTATTTCCTATGTAAATTCGATTGTATGTTCAATGTTTATTTACAAGATCAGGTCATAATGTTTTGCGGGGATATATTAATAAAGCATTGTCAATACATCGGAAATATGTTGATTGTTCAGATAAAATATTTTTATAAAAGGCGATCCAATCACTACTTCGAATTTTTGTCAATAAAAATTATTATCGAAAGTGAAACATCAATGCGTAATAAATCAACAAATCTTTATCATTTTCTTTATCGTTAGGGAGAAATTTTTTTAGGGTACTTGATTTTCAAGCCGTTGTTAACAGGTATGTTGATGAATAGCGATTTAATATATAAACTATCCACAAGTTTTTTTTCTTTCGACGAGGTCATAGGAATGTTTAAGGTTTGGGAACAAAGAGCTAATTGTTCCTAAATTGGAACTGAGCCGAAAACATTAGAATCGAGATTGAGGAAAGGACTTCTGCGACTTAAAATCTGAAGAGTACGTACAAATATATGTAGTAGGAGGAAGAGAGGCAAGATTAGTAGGAATAATGATAATAATAATGATAATAGATTGACCAAGCCAGTGTTGAGATCTGCGAAGATACTAAGAAAGGTGCTGCTACTTAAGTATCTAAGGTTTTCTGCACTTACTCAATCACTTATTGAGCAACAAGAATAATGTGCACACACTAAGATGATGATAATTAAGATGGGCTATAGTAAATATGCCGCTCAGCAGCAGAAATTGTCTTGTCAGACTTAGCTTAAGTAGTTAGGCGTGTCTCTTACAGCCTGTGAACCTCTGTTCATGAGCGGTTTACTGGGGGAGTATCATGGTCGGGTATCGAGAGGGCTGTTTTATTTTATTTTTTTATTTTTAATCTGAAGCATGAGACAGTTAAAGCGACTTGGGAGTCACATACTTGAGAACACACTTAATTGGAGAACGGGTGGAGAAACTGAGTTATTTCTAATTGAGCCTCGTTGAGAGTTGATGCGCTGCTTTTGTCAAAAACCAATTAATATATTGTGTACATTTGGCTATTATTCATGTACCTGGTATACATTTGTCAGACTGGTTGGCATGTCCCCTAGTTGCTGAAATTGTTCATGAGCAGGAGTAATCTTAGTGCATCATGGTTGGGTATCGAGAGATTTTTTTTTAGTTTGAAAGATAACGCAGCCAAGGTGACTTGAGAGTAAAGATGATATATTTGAAAACCCTCTCAATCGAATGTCTGAATAGATTAGGTTATCCGAGCTGAATGTATTTCTGACTAGATCCCTTATGTAAATTTATGTTATGTTTTATCAAAATCAGTTGCGACATGGCGTACATTTGGTTCTGATTCATGTGGGTGATGTACCCTTGTCAGACGGAGGGAATTATGATTGGTTTATTGAGATTCGTATATTGACATTTTAGTATCACTATATTGGCATGCTGCTCTCTCGCTCACTAATAATAATAATAATGATAATAATAATAATAATGATAATAATAAAGTACCTCTATCATATCAGTGCTAAAGTTTCCGAAGATAGTGAGAAATTGATAAAGATTTGAAGAGACGTGCTTTCACTAGATCTCCTGTGATAAAAAAGTGATAGCTGCCGTATTTAATGTGAATATCTAAATGAATTCATATAATAATAATAATAATAGCAACAAGACGAAGTAAATGTGAGACGGTGTTAATAATGTAGCATTAACAAAAAAAATTCAAATTAAAAGCGAATAATGACAATAAAAAAAACGAAAAATACAGAAAGATTAAAATAGAAAAATAAATTTTCATTAAATCGGTTGACATTAGTCAGCGACCTTTACACAAAAACATGACTTTTATTAGTCCTTCCTTTTTTTCCTAAAGCATCTCACCCTCAACCGAGTTGCTCTCTTGTAAAAGTGAAAGCGTTGTACGGAATTCTTTTTTTTTTTTTTTTTAAATCAGTTTACCCCAAGCAAGGCGATAATGCCGTTAAGACAGCAAAGATTTACTGGAAGTGAAAGAGAATGAGAAGACTTTAGTGAGGAGAAAGGACAATAAAATAACATTCAGCCAGTCAGAAGATTGCAATTGACGGTTCATTTAATTTTTTGAAGATTGTAGGTGGCAGGCAAGCAAGACACTGGAAGAGATTTCCACGGGCGAGAAGTGCGAGAAAAGAAACTATTAGAATAGAACTTACGTTTCAATTTAACTAATTCAATAGTAAAATGATAAGACTTAGTTTTCAATTTAGTAGTTCGCTTAAATCTATGCAGATGAGGCACCAAGGAGGAGGAGAACTGCTATTAAAATGTTTATAGTATGGAAAAAGACTAACAAATCTCTTTCAACTAATTTTGCTTCGATACATTTCTTTTATTTATTTATTTTAATTTTTTTTTATCTAAGCGATGTACAAGATATTTTTTTTCAACATTTTTGTCTTCTTGTCTTTTTTTAATTGGATGCCGCCGGAGTTGTTTATTACTCTTCGCCATTTTTCTTTAAGCCTATCAATTGGCTTAAAACTTTGAAAATCACGTGAACAACCTTTATCGTCTTTTCCTGCGAAAACAATCTGATTGCAAAAGACGGACAACATTTTTCTGTTCTTCCCTCTTGTGTTTCATTCTCGGTATCACCGATTTGATTTTTCATCCTCTCATCTTCTATATATTTTTTGTCACTCATATGTTCATTTAAGTACCTTTTTGTTTTCATCATTTTCTCCTATTTTCCCTCTATTTCCTTTTTAATTTTCTACTGTCATTGTTCTTGTTCAATTTATTTTCTTCCCACCTTTTAGTTTTTGTCTTTGAGTTTTCGTATTGTTGTTCTTCATTAATAATTGAAAACGTTGATCATTCGATACATGTCTATATTATACTAAAATTATCTGATGGAAAATATCAACTTCACAATTGGGCCTACCAACCCCGCTCACCGTCCTGCGTATGACGATAAACTGCATCTGCGTCCTGGGTAAGACGATAAACTACTACTCTGATCAGGAGGCTTTGAGGAGCGTGGAACCACCTCTTAATTGCTGGTGTTCCCAGGTCCACCCTGACAAGGGGTGGTAGCACCTGCTAGGGTCCCAGCTATGGGCAAATAGTTAACCCCAAAACTGGGGTCAAAACAGGATTCAATACCAGAAATACTTTGTAAAAATATTAGTACCAGCAATACATTTTTGAACAAAAATAAAAAAATTACCAGCTATACATTTTTGGAAAAAAATATTACCAGTGAAGGAAAATTATTACCAGAAATAGATTTTTGAAAAAAATATTACCAATTTTGACGGCATTAAATAACCCATTGAGGTTGATATGCCGTAAAACAAAAGCTAAAACTGAAACCAATCGCGCTCAGATAATATGTCACAGACCACCCTAAGTGATGACTGGCCATGATACAAAAATATCAGGGTCATTCATAGTATCATAAATGACTATCACTATAGTTATATATATATATATATATATATATATATATATATATATATATATATATATATATATATATATGTATTTAGGGCAACAGTTTTTAATTTCTAGAAGTTTGGTTAAAACCGTTGACGACAATTAGTTAAATAGGTAGGGATAAGAGATTAGTTGATAGAAAGACAGGAAGGAGGATAATTATTTTCTGTCTATCTGCCTAAGTCGATAGGCAAAGAAGACGGTATTGAATTTTCTCCAGTCATGACCAAGCGTTGTGCACCATTGAGGCTGTTTGCCTTGAACGCCTATTGGGGATCAAGTTCACCCCAGATATCAAGTGCTATTCATATATAGAATTACTGAAGATGCTGGAAAAATGGTCCATTCCTTGTACCGCTCCACCGTTCATCCTATGTTTGCAAGTGTCAAATAAAGCCAAAACTGAAGTATTTTTTTTTAAGCATTTCACGCCAAGCAAGGCGGGAGTGCCACTAGCACGCAATGTGTTGCAGAGATTGGGAGCAAGAGTAAAGAGGCATGATAGAGAAAAAGATGAAGAGAAAAACGGAGAATTAGATCAAGGCATTGGAAGATGTCGATTGACATTGCATTTGAATAATTGAAGATTATAGCTATCAGGGAAACAAGTAAGAGGAAGGGAGTTTCACACACGGGAAGTGCAAGACATGATGCTATTGGAGTAGAAGAGACGGCTACATTTAACAATTTCGACAGTGAAAGGGTGGGACTGAGATGCCAATCTAGTAGAACCCTTAAATTCATCTAGGCTGGGAATCAGCGAAAGTAGTTCGTCGGAGTACTTATCGTGAAAGTATTTGTAGAAAAGACAGAGGGAAGCGACTAGATTAGTAGAAAAAGACAGAGGAGGAGGATAATTATTTCTCTGTCATCTGCCCAAGTCGATAGGCGAAGAAAGTATTGAATTTCTCCAGTCATGACGAAGCGTGCACATTGATCCTTTGAACGCCTATTGGGGATCAATCACATTATCAAGCATATCTGAATTGCTGGATGGTCCATTCCTTGCCATATTGTTCATCCTATGATTGCAGCAAATGCCAAACAAGTATTTTTTACACGTTCCTGCGGAGTATGACAGAGATTGGGGAGCAAAAGCATGATAGAGAAAAAGATGAAGAGAAAAACGGAGAATTAGATCAAGGCATTGAAGATGTCGATTGACATTGCATTGAATAATTGAAGATTATAGCCATCGGGAAACAAGTAAGAGGAAGGAGTTTCAAGCACGGGAAGTGCAAGACATGATGCTATTGAAGAAGAGACGGCTACATTTAACAATTTCGACAGTGAAAGGGTATTTAATCTAGTTCCATGTGCAGGAAGTCCAGACGTTATCGTTATTGTTTCAGAGGGAAGCGACGGCACGTCTGGTGAGTTCCTCCACTTCAGGGCCATTTTGCATATCTGTCTCTGATTATTGATATCTGGGATATTCCACAATTCTCACGTGCATGACAGAGTTCAAAAGAAGTTCGAATCATTTTCAACCGAACAACCCCATGAACGTCGCATTGCTAGTTCCAGTTCCAAGTCCAGACGCGTTATATTTCTTAGTTCCTCCACTTCAGATTTTGAAATCTATGATTCGATATTCCACATGCATAGAATCGAATCATTCCATCTGTCTCTAAGAAGACTCAGTTCTTCCCAAGAACTCTGCGAAACAGTCTCGCGAGAGGATTCTTTCCCGATCTCTACGAGATTTACCATTTCAAGCGTTGCGTCAACCGTAATATTTCTTGCATATCCTCATAACTTGCACCTAGTTCCTCCTTACATCTGTTCAAAAATCTCACCGAGTAAACCTCTACATTGAGTAACTCTTGAGCCTTGTATTGGGCGAACATTTAATAAAAATATTAAGTTGGTAAGAAATTAGGTAAGTATATAGATAAGTATATAAGGTAGGTAGGTAGATAACAACGAGAGTGCGTATGTAGATACAGAATCAAATACGACCATATAAAGGTAAGTCGCAAGATAAAAACACAAGTAGGTAGATAGGTAATTGGATGAGAAGGAGGGTAGGTAAGTCGATCGGAAAGTAAGTAGGTAGATATGCTTCTAATACGAAAGCTTATGAAAGAAAATAAGTAAGAAAATATGTAAGACGATATATGAAAATTTATCACGGTTTTGCTGACTGGAGCACTCCTCGGAGCGTTGAAGCAAAAAGAACAATTGAAAAACAAGAAAAACAAAATACTGGCGGGGGGGATACAATCAGGTATCTGGTTCAAGTTGAATGAGATGCTGGTAAATTTGAAAGAAGAGACGAGGAAGAGAGGGAACGGAAATAACGCTGTGTGTATGTGCGCCCGTGTATGTTTTAAGAGAATACGAAGGTTGAGACATTATGTAGGTTTGTGAACTAGCATGGACCAGAGGGAAGGGATAATATGGAATTACGGGATTTGCACGAGGAGAAGACAAACCGGAAACGTAGGCAATTTTCCGGTTCCGGTTCTAGAATTTTGTCAGAAGGGGAAAAAATAGGAAAAAAAAAAAAAACATTGGTGAAATTTATATATATATATATATATATATATATATATATATATGGATTCAAGAGACATAATCCAATTTAGTGTCTCGGATAGACAGCGACCAAGTACGATTACCTTCTCCCAGTTCGCTCCCGTATAGAAGCAGACTGACACATACACACATGATTAGACAAACTTAAAAGAGAACAGAGACATGCATCCATGCATATTTGTATCCAGGGCTGACAACCGGAAATGGTTCTACGTCAGATTTTGGAGATAATGGTTTACACCCACCAAGCATATTCTTGACCCTTGTATTAAGTCTGTCCGAAGAGTTTATATCTATACTGTATCTTATTAGTGGGGATTTGCTGATAGTGTAACAGTCACTAGCACAGAAAATGAAATCGAAGAGCCGAGTTCAACTTCCGGTCACAACCGTTTCGTTTACTTCGCTCTAATGCTCTTAGTAAAAAGGCATGGATCCATATTTTCCAGCTGTGCATTAAAAAATACTGACGAAGGATACAATCAGGTGGCTGATTAAACTTGAGAGGGTCGAAATTGCTTTTGAATGTGACTCTAATGAAACTGAAAGGAGAGGCGAGGAAGGGAGGTAGCGGAAATGATCTATGTGTTTGTAGAACATGGAGAGAATACAAAGGTTGAAACAGTATATAGCTCTTTAAAGCAAGACTGATGTGCTCTCTCGCATTGGGTGTCCATCAGTCTAAGACAGTAGTTTCTAAATGACGCGGCGCTCCTCATAGGTGCAGCGGAAGAAGATAGCAGGTGAGGCGGAATGACTGAAAGACAATCAAAGACTTAGAAACGGTTTTAAAAAAATACATATGCCAAAAATGAATATGATTTCAAAATTTAAAATATTATTATGAATTACCTGTAAGTGCATGTATGAGTCGCAGTATAAAAATTTATAAATAATTATCGACCGATTTTATCATTGGGACACTATTGCATTATATAAAGTATTAAGGATATAGTAACTAGTGTCCGCAAATTGGAAGAGAGAGTTATCAATGATAATGTTCTGACTTTGAATCCGTGGTTATCTCCCTTTAACCCTCTGGACTTTATTTGCTGTAGGACTGCTTGCGCCTTTTCACCGGAACTTCTCTTTGGTGAGACGCGATCAAATTTTCATTCCGAAAATGCGACCTAGAGAAACAAAGTTTGGGAACCACTAGTCTCGAAGGAAAACTCTGAATTCAAAACCCAGGCTGAAGAACGATAAGCTCCGTCAGGTTATTTTGTCCTAGACAAACTTTTATTGGTGGGGTTGCGGGACATGTAGTACTCCTGCGATCTTAATGGGTTACAGATCTCGTGGAGTAATTAGTTTTATCTAATTATAAAAAGAGTATGTCCATGATTCAAATGATCTCAGCTCCTGAAGTTCCCGAAAACCATAGCACGAGCAGGCTCAAGTTTTGAGTGAAATTGGGTTGACGAAACTGTTTAGAAGCACGAAGTCACAAGCCATTGTGAACGACGCTTCACGTGTACTGGTCTTGTACCAGCTGTTGATCGCGCCAGATTAAACACTTTCTCCCAGATACTGTAACTGCGATCATGTTCACTCATCATAGGAACAGTATAAACCAAAGGCGAGCACTGCGGGTATTGAACAAACACAAATGTACCTGAGGAGGCATTTTGATTCAACGACATACTTAACCATACGATTATGTATAAGTATCCTGAGGTTAATACATTTAAGTTTATCTCAGAATAGCACAAAACGGATAGGAAGATTGTGATGAGCCAGGCTCTCATATCGCACAAAATGTAACCAAAGAGAAAAAGACACACAAAAAGAGACCGAAGAAGTGAGAGGAGAGAGAGAGAGAAAGAGAGATGCACAAAAGGAGACCGAAATTGAAAGACGCAGAAAAAGAGAGCGAAGGAGAGAGACGCGCAAAAAAGTTCGAAAGAGAGAGATGCATACAAAAAGAGTTCGAAAGGGAGAAATGCACACAAAAAGAGTTTGAAAGGGAGAAATGCACACAAAAAGAGTTTGAAAGGGAGAAATGCACACAAAAAGAGTTTGAAAGGGAGAAATGCACACAAAAAGAGTTCGAAAGAGAGAGATGCATACAAAAAGAGTTCGAAAGGGAGAGATGCATACAAAAAGAGTTCAAAAGGGTGACAGGATCAGAAAGGAGAATGACTCAAATTAAAATAACGCGAGAAGGAAAATACTAACTCCGCGTGACTTTTTTTTAAAGATATGACATGGTTTTATTACCCATTTCCTGATAATGTAATATCTACGCCGCTGCCCACTGGCTATTCCTTTGTCCAGACAAGGAAGGTGCTTTATTCTCGTATTCAAACCATAGGAAAATAAAATATATGGAAAATGTATAAAAGGGGAAAGAATTAATTGAAACCGAGCAAGTCGAAAAATGGTCGCCGGCTGTGTATAGAAAGTAGATTTTTGGCTCAAAGAAAAAAAATTATTATAATGGGAAAGATAGTGAAAATAAAGGCCGAAGAAATGAAGTCGATCCAACGTAAATTGGATAAAACTTAGAAAGGAGCAAATAGAGAAATTGAGAGAGATATTGTTGAAGTAAGTAACTGGCAACATTGCTGCAGATCGTCAAATAAAAGAAAGAGTAATAAAATATAAAAAGATAATTTAAAAAGTCTCAAGACATTGAAATAAAAATGAAGACCATTAAGAAGAGGCTAAGGAGAGAAATGAAAATTAAAAGAAATTTAAAAATGCAAAAGAAAGTTTTAAAAAATAAAAGAAATTAACAGGAAAAAGAATAGAAACTAAAGAGAAGAAAAAAAAAACGACGAAAACGTAAACAGACAGGAAAAGGTAGACAAGTGCCTGGAAAGGGAAGAAAAAAAAAGACAAGAGCCTGGAAAATAAAAGAAAAAAAAAGACAAAAGCCTGGAAAAGGAAGAAAAAAAAAAAGACAAGAGCCTGGAAAAGGAAGAAAAAAAAAAAGACAAGAGCCTGGAAAAGGAAGAAAAAAAAGAAAAGAGCCTGGAAAGGAAGAAAAAAAAGACAAAAGCCTGAAAAGGAAGAAAAAAAAGACAAGAGCCTGAAAAGGGAAGAAAAAAAAGACAAGAGCCTGGAAAAGGAAGAAAAAAGACAAGAGCCTGGAAAAGGAAGAAAAAAAAAGACAAGAGCCTGGAAAAGGAAGAAAAAAAAAGACAAGAGCCTGGAAAAGGAAGAAAAAAAAAAGACAAAAGCCTGGAAAAGGAAGAAAAAAAGACAAAAGCCTGGAAAAGGAGGAAAAAAAAAGATAAGAGCCTGGAAAAGGAAGAAAAAAAGACAAAAGCCTGGAAAAGGAAGAAAAAAAGGACAAAAGCCTGGAAAAGGAAGAAAAAAAGGACAAAAGCCTGGAAAAGGAAGAAAAAAAGGACAAAACATTGAAAAAGGAAGTAAAAAAAACCCCGAAAAGACTGAAAATGGAAAAAAAGCGAGGAAGAGATTAATAAAAAAAAGCTTAACAGAAAAAATCCTCTTTAATCTTGATATTTGAGTTCTGTTTTGTTTACCTTTCCCCAAAGCTAAAAATCACAATTGACAGCGTTATTTCCAAATGCAGACAAGATCAAAAACACGATGAGACATCTGATGGTAATCCCTAAAACAAGTTTACAGAACGTTTACAAAAGCGAAAAATGCTCGGGTATTATTGTATCAGTCCCCTGGGGTTCCACCTGGAAGGGGGAAGAAGAAATAAATTTCCACGGTCAAATACCATTTCGCAAATATTAAATACCTGCATAATTTCCGGGCAACCTCCAAAATATATCTGCCCTATAAGTAATTCATGTCAATAGTTTTCTTTAGAAAATTATTGTAATGAATTTTTATCTTCTGTGTTGTGTTTCTTCAAGGTGTAAACGATCATGGCTTTCCAAAATTTCCTGTTTTTTGTAGCTTTTAATAAATGTTATCTTTTTGTTATTTCTCCTAAACTCTGTTCTGCAATCCAGTTACTCAAGCTCACTTAGTTATGCGTTGTGTTTCCTCTGTCTCTCTTGCCTTCAATCTGAGCTGCGAGTATCAGATTTTCTAATCCCACTTTCCTCATTATATGCCGATGCAATTTCAACAGTCTCTTCCTGATGTTACGTGTAAATTTCCTTTTTGTTTCTATTTTCTCTAAAACTTTGTCGTTGCTTACATGTTCGATCCATGGTATCCTCAGCACCCTCCTGGAGAACCACATTTCTGCAGCCTCTTCACCTGTGAGGATATTGTCTAGTATTCACTGCCATATATATATATATATATATATATATGCGTCCTCTCTAAAAACACTTCAGACATTTAAATTATTTGATTTTGGCATCTCCAGTTTGTAATTTGCAGGTTGGTCTGTTCTTTTTGCTAACAACAATTAATTCCATCTTCTGGCAGTTGATGTTTAGTCCTTTCTTCTTGTATTCCTTCACTGCCTTTTGTAGGAGTTATTGTTTCCTTTTCGTGTCTGCTATTAACATTGTGTCAACCGAATATTTTATGTCGTTAAGATTGTAGCCGCCATTAATGAATCCTGGCAGGACTTCTAATTCTCTCAGAATCGCCTCACTGTATAGGTTGAATAAGCCGAATTTAAAAAAAAATCATTAGCAGTAAAATAACATCATCCATCTGATAGTCCAGTTCTCTTAATAGCGCTTTCCTGTACTTCTAAGAACTTAGATATTTTTGATTCAGATTTCATAACTCCAACTGAATGTTGAAAATTGCTTAAATGAATTATTTGTAGGTTATTCAAAATTCGTTACCTAATCATCAACATCTTTCCAAATCAGCATTTTTGATGATGAAACTGCGGTAAAGTAAGCACGGATGTATTAGGAAAGATGCAAGGTTGGTTAGTGAGAAGTAAAAGATAGCAACGAAGCAGAGACTGAAACAAAGAACGAAACAAAGAAACGCTTAAGGAAAGAATGAAACAGAAACATTGATGCAAAGACTGAAAGAAACATTGATGCAAAGACTGAAAGAAACATTGATGCAAAGACTGAAAGAAACAACGAAGCTAAGCGGGAAGGAAAAGAACAAATCATGTGAGATAGAAAGAAGTCTAAAAAGAAAGGAACTCAGAGAGACATTGAGAAACTAACGAAGAACGACGCTAAGGAAGAGAGAAACAAAGAACGAAGTGAAAACCGAACGAAAGTTTCAACAAACCTAAGAGAGAAAGTAAAAAGCAAAGAACGAAGCGATGACAGAAAATCGAAGTAAAAGTGTCACTTAAGATAGACACTACAAACTTCAAACAGAAAACTACCTATGAACGTAAGAAAAAGACAATGCATGTCCCTAAGACAAAGAGAGACAAACCATGATCTTAAGTGCAAAGAGACAATTTATGAACCTAAGACATAGAGAAAGATAAATTATGAATGCCAGACAAAGAGAGAGACAGACAATGAAAGTAAGACTGAGAGAAACAAGCTATGAACATACGACAATGGGAGAGAGATAAACTATGAACATAAGACAATGGGAGAGAGATAAACTATGAACATAAGACAATGGGAGAGAGATAAACTATGAACATAAGACAATGGGAGAGAGATAAACTATGAACATAAGACAATGGGAGAGAGACAAACTATGAACATAAGACAATGGGAGAGAGACAAACTATGAACATAAGACAATGGGAGAGAGACAAACTATGAACATAAGACAATGGGAGAGAGACAAACTATGAACATAAGACAATGGAAGAGAGACAAACTATGAACATAAGACAAAGGGAGAGAGACAAACTATGAACATAAGACAATGGGAGAGAGACAAAGGGAGAGAGACAAACTATGAACATAAGACAATGGGAGAGAGACAAACTATGAACGTAAGACAAAGAGAGAGACAAACTATGAACGAAAGTCAAAGAGAGAAAGGGAGAAAAATTACGAACATAAGACAATGGGAGAGAGATAAACTATGAACATAAGACAAAGGGAGAGAGACAAACTATGAACATAAAACAAAGGGAGAGAGACAAACCAAGAACATAAGACAAAGGAGAGAGACAACCATGAACATAAGACAAAGGGGGAGAGACAAACTATGAACATAAGACAATGGGAGAGAGATAAACTATGAACATAAGACAATGGGAGAGAGATAAACTATGAACATAAGACAAAGGGAGAGAGACAAACTATGAACATAAAACAAAGGGAGAGAGACAAACTATGAACATAAGACAATGGGAGAGAGACAAACTATGAACATAAGACAAAGGGAGAGAGACAAACTATGAACATAAGACAAAGGGAGAGAGACAAACTATGAACATAAGACAATGGGAGAGAGACAAACTATGAACATAAGACAATGGGAGAGAGACAAAGGGAGAGAGACAAACTATGAACATAAGACAATGGAGAGAGACAAACATGAACGTAAGACAAAGAGAGAGACAAACCAGAACGTAAGAGACAAAGAGAGAGAGACAACCATGAACGAAAGTCAAAGAGAGAAAACGAGAAAAAATTACGAAATATAAGACAATGGAGAGAGATAAACAGGAAATATAAGACAATGGGAGAGAGACAAACTATGAACATAAAACAAAGGGAGAAAGACAAACTATGAACATAAGACAAAGGGAGAGAGACAAACTATGAACATAAGACAAAGGGGGAGAAACAAACTATGAACATAAGACAAAGGGAGAGAGACAAAGGGAGAGAAACAAACTATGAACATAAGACAAAGGGAGAGAGACAAACTATTAACGTAAGACAATGAGAGAAAGGGAGACAAACTATGAACGTAAAACAATGAGAGAAACAAACTATGAACGTAAGACAATGAGAGAAAGGGAGAAACTACGAACATAAGACAATGGGAGAGAGACAAACTATGAACATAAGACAAAGGGAGAGACAAACTATGAACGTAAGGCAAAGAGAGAGACAAACTATGAACTTAAATCAAAGAGAGAGACAAACTATCGATGTAACACAAAATGAAAAGAAAGAAAGAAAGAAGTTAAGAGAAAAGACAATAATGACAAACTACAAAGGTTTTGAAATGTTAATTTTTTTTAAATAGACCACTGACGAAACCAGAACGGTAGGCAGAGAAAAAATCTGTCTTAAGAATCAAGATAAAGAGCTTAGAAATGAAATTGATCGGAGAAAAAACACAAAGCGAAAAGGTTTGTTTTTTTTTAAGAAGAAAAAAATAAAAGAGTAAGTAAACAAGAGAATGCTCACAAAAAATGGCGGAGTTCAGATGAAATCCGCCTCATCCCACCATGAACAGCTTTGGTGGGAAGAAGGAATGGAGATAATTGCAGTCAAGATTTCACAAAGGAAGCTGGACCAAGTCATGAGTGAAGAAAGAATCGAATCCGGGAGTTATGAGGTTGGGTTGTGAGGACCGAGGGGGAATTTGAATTTGAAGAACAAATCGCATGAAAATCGAAATAAACTTTGCCAAGCACAAAAAAGAGAAACCAGACAAAACGACCCAGAAATAAAGATAATATTAAAGATGGAATATAATGTTTAATAATGCCTTGAAATGTATGAAGAAAAATGAGCTTATAAGTAAAAATATATATATAAGAGTAGTAGTAATAATAATAATATATAAAAATATTAATAATATATTATTGTAGTAGTTGTCTAAAAAGTTTGAACGGGTTTGAATTTAGTAAAAAAAAATTAAAAAAAAATGATTATTTGATCACAAAGAAGAAAGGGCTGGATAGTAGCAAAGTCAATATCGTGTGGGATATTCTGATGCAGACAGTGACAATTTTAGAGCATAGTATACCAGATTTAGTCTTGCTAGAGATACAGAAAAGATTTTCTGACAGTCGTCTCCTGTCCATTTGACACGAGAAAAGAAGGTAAAATTCCGAAAAGTTCAATAAAATTTCATAATTATCTGATTTTTTAGAGTTTTAATTTTTTTTTTTTTTAAATTCTTATTTTTATTGCTGAGCCCAGGGTAGGGGATTTCCAGACTGGAAAGGGAATATCTCATTTCAAATTCAGTCAAATTATGTGTGTGTGTGTCTGTATGCGTGTATAGTAAATGGCACAAATAGATATAAGCCGACCACGCACAACACAGGCACATGCTAACTCACACACAGTGTGTGACGGACAGAGAATCGTCTATACTTTTATGATATAGATTCTAATTATCTAGCCAGTGTAACAAGAGACAGCTAAAAAAAAAAAAAAAAAAAAGAACTGCTTAACAAATGTTGAAGATGTAAAAATCAACGAACATGTTTTGCTTGATATTCAAAAAATAAAAAAAATTAGAAAGAATTAGAGATTGCGCGTGTACTTAGAGAGTAGGAGATACAATACAAGAAAAAGGTGAACATGCGATAGAAAGAACATATGATGATAATGATGATGAAACTGTACAACTAAAGACGAGGACAAAGCAGCTAAGCAAACAGAAGAAAAAAAAATAATAATGCAGATTTCAAAGAAAAGAATAAAATCACAATGGAAGGAAAAAAAAATAACATTCTCAGAGAAGTCGCTAAAATAAACAGTACCTGATGCGACACAAATCATCATTAAAGAAAATACAAAATAACGAATCTGAAGGCACAGTATGAGGGTCAGTTATGTGCTGAAAAACAAAATATAACCCAAATCTTATCGAATTACATCATTTCTGAAACTGCCACTGGGATAAGATCAGTCACGATGATAAATAAACGCACAATAAATGGACATAAAAAGACCAAATGAAAAAAATCCTTGAGATATCTAAGGGTAATGCTAAAAAAAACCCAAAGTATGACAAAATAGGGAAATATGAAAATACAT
>CAHIKZ030001115.1:1007500-1065719 GCA_903632075.3 Acanthosepion pharaonis | reverse complement strand
ATTTCGGTAGTATGTTTTCAATGGAATATTTTCATTGAATCGTTTAGACATGTTCTGTCTACTTATTTTTTGATAGGTTGCTTTCGCATTCACGGACACGGCGGCACAATTTGTCATCTGAATAATGCATCAACATCTCTAAACATTTTAGCAACATACCTGTCCTCATTCACAATTCACGAAAATCGTTATCAACATACCTCCATTCCTTTTCACAGAAAAGAACAAGCAAGAGCTAAAAAGTTCTTGAAACCATTTATATCCAAAAATTGAAACCAAACCATGAGAAAATTAATTATGAATGTCCAAAAATGTTTTTAAATGTGTATAATAGATACTTTGAAATGCCAAGGTGTGTACTGATTGTTTCTTTTCTTTGTAATTTCTAATACTCATTTTTCATGAAAAACTTTTTCCATACTGCATAGCTAATTTACCCCCTTAAATGGTGATAAGTGGTTCTTGATCAGATAATAAAATAAACCATAAATAAAATGACGTGAAGAAAAATTGTTTGTGACGCATTCCCTCTAAAGTAAAAAAGGGATCTACAGACAGATTAATGATTTGATAGCTAGAATTATTAATAATATTTTATTTAAAAAGAAAAAATGAGATGAATGCAATATCCTGTAGTTTACATCAATATATCTTAATGTGGTTCAGGTGGACAACAGTTGGCCCACATAACACTGCTTACTCCCCACATAGCAAAATTTAATTTTCAGATGATCACAACAATTTTTTTGTCTTTCGCAATAATGAACACTAAAGTATTTATCCTGTAATAGCCAATATCCTGGTGATGACATTTGTGCTATGTGAAGTACTCGGAGAAAAAACAAATATGTTTCAACACAGCGATTTTCTCTCGTCCTTAATGTGACACCAAAAATTTATTCGTGAATATGATAGGCTCCTATCGCAAATAAGTGAACATAACATGTATAATTATTCAACGAAATATATTCCTCTCTCTCTCTCTCTCTCTCTCTCTCTTTCTTTTCTATATATATATATATATATATATATATATATATATATATATATGTAATATAATATAAAAAGGCTGAAACACTAAAATTCTTACTCTGTCCTGGACATTTAGTGCTACCTGGATTCTATCCTCTTGGAATTTATTTATATAGATATAGATCGAATATATATATATATATATATATATATATACGTTATATTGACCACTAATATTATCAATATATTTCTCCTATAAACCATGGAATATTAGTGTTTGAGTTATCCCTTAGGGAATTTATATATATATATATATATATATATATTGAAACTAATATTATCTATCTGTATATATATATATATATACATACCCCCTCATATATATATATATATATATATATATATATATATATATATATATATATAAAAACTCAGCTGTGATACTGGTTCCGTGCTAAGTGTTTTTTCGTTTTTGGGGAACAGAGGTGATCCGGAGAATATATATGATTGTATAGACAACCCAGTTCCCCGCCATACTCACAAACAGATGCCACTGTCATCAAGGACTTATGTGTTATGGAGCATTATTTCGAAATTAATTCCCGCTTTCTTCGTTTTTCTGGATGTTTCGTCTCGATGAACAAACGTAACTGCCCTCAGCAAACTGGTATAATGTTTCCTTCATCGATGGTGTGTCAACTTTGAAGACTGACAGTAAACACAATGCCTTTCGCATTGCAAAACTCCTTTGCGCATCAACTTTCCTGCTGATGGTAAGGTTTTTGCCCTTCTTGAGAGCAGGTGGCCAATGTTTTTTCCATTGCATAGATGGTAACTTTGTCCGCTGGCTCAGATGATGAATCAAACGCTCATTCTGGTTGTTGAGGGTTCCCCTTTTTATACCAAATAGACTCACCCGGTATATACATATACTAAGGCTACACGTGAAGAGAAACAGAGCCGAAGAACAAGACCAAGGAGTCAGTCCAGAGTGACAGAGTAAAAGGTTGTAGGTAACCGGAAGAGTGAGGGGTGAGGTAACAGCGTTGTAGGAGTCCACAGTGAGCGAGCACGTAGACTTAGTAAGAGAGTCATGCAGCGATACTTCAATACCAAAAGACTATATATATATGTTGTTACCCCTAACATTATATATATATATATGTATATATATGTACTAGTGAGTTAACTCACTTTATAGTCACCTGGAACTACCAGCCTGCATTACCAGTTTGTATTATTACGTTTTATTACATTATTTTCCTATATTCATTCTTGGCGTTTTGTTATTTATTGGTGCCGGATTTCATCCCGGAATCCACAACCTGGGTTCTGAAACATTCAAGGTAAAAAGCAGCTGGATCGCTCTTAGACAATGTCAGATTTTCGCGTGATAAAACAGAAACTGATGTGTATGAATCAGGTGTTAGAAGACGTATCAGTCATCTTGCAGCAACCATCGTCGCTGTCAAGTTTATTTGCAAATAATCTCAACTCTTTCTGAAGATATGCTAATAGCATTGACTAACGATTTATAGTCGATCGCCTGTCATTCATTATTTTGTGTGATACATGATTAAGGTTTCCTTTGTGGTAGAAGTTGCATGATGACGAGACCTTGGGTGTTCTGCAAGATTTTTACTTCCTCTCTTAATTTGTTGTATCCTCCTCTCTAAAGTCTATGTTGGGCTCTTCCACCTACTATAAGATTAGTAGGAGAAGGCCTTGAGGAACAATCGACAGACCCAGACTGTTTCCTTGCTGTCAAACTCTCCCCTCGGCGGAGAGGAACTCAGATGAATCTTTGCCCGAAGAACAAAGTTTCGTCGAGGGAAGATAGTCCCCTGAACCCCGTTTAGGCGGGTTCAAAGGCATGTTTTTGGCCGAGCCACGGTACACTTGGCCTTGTTGCCTGAAATATCCCCTCACGTGGTGTGGGGGGGTGGGGAGGGGGTTGTTAAATATATCGGTGAATAGATGTGTTCAACTGTACTGGTCAAAGTCTATGCTTCTGGACATAGTGTATCCCCAGACTAGGGCAGATTTCGTCTCGAGGAAACCTACCTGATCGTTTTTATACAGGTCTATGGGAAATTTTAGACGACCCTACATTGTTCGGATTGCCCCATGTAAACTCAGCCTTGTGTTATATCCCTGCCTCATGCGGAACTGGTAAATATCAACAGTCAAATGGATTGAACAACTCGGTCATCGGACACACACTCTAGTTGGGTATACTTTTCTATTGTATTTACGGTTTAATATATATGTAACACTTGTTTTTTGTTATTTTCTTTAATCATTTACTTGGTCACAACAATTCATCTGCCGTGTCATCATGAATGTCATTAGGAGGCTAAAAAACCGTTTTTCTGGGTACTTTAAAAATGCCAAATTATGTGCATTTCTGCCCAAAAAGCAATTTTTGTCCATTTTCAAGAGAAATTGCAACGACTTACATTTGAAATATGAAGTGTCAAACATCAGTTTAGCTGAAAATAATCCGATACGTTTAGTGTTAAGTGTTGCAGTTGTTTTGTGTATATATATATGTACTAGTGAGTTAGCCCAAATGAACTGACTCACTTTATAGTCCACCAAAGAAGGTTAACCAATCAAGAGACGTGGAATATTCAATCCGTCGTGTATAAAGGCGGCCATTTTATTTACTCTATCCGAATGTCCCTGCCGATTTCAGGCCGAAGGGAACAGAACGAAGAACTACGGCTCGATACTTTTACCAAAATATCCACTGCTAACCTGTCCACGCTTTCTCCTGTCTCCAGAAATATTCTGCTAACCTCTGGATTCTATACTCGAAGACGACCATCATCATGAACAACATTAAGAAGAATTGAAATTAAGGCATGCTAGATTTCCTTTGGTTTTACGTCCCTCCTTCATGGGTAGTCTATGAGCTGTTCAACGCCACCCTCGTCATATAGGAAAAACAAAAGACAACAGAAAACTTATCAACCACATTTCGTCCCCCCATCAGACGACGATACCTTTATAAAAAATGTTTCCCTTTTGTTTATTTTTTTATTATCATTGCATGTATCTTTTTATTATTTATAATCGGTTTACACACACACAAACACACGCACACACAGGCGCACGCTTACGGGCGCGCACACACACACACATATATATATATGTGTGTGTGTGTGCGCAATGTGTGATGTGTATGTATATCTTATATTTTTAATCAGAAAATAATTTATACAAAAAAGAATTAATTAGCAATGTTAATGTGATTAATGAAAATCACTTCGCTAACAAGACATAATAAAACTTTAACTTACTATCAATTGCTTGAATAATACCATCCTGATATTATGTAATAATTCCGTGGAATACTACTAAGACATTTTACGCTACTAATTGGATTATACTTAAGTCCGCGTCACAACTGAAAAACACAAAAAGAAAAATTTATGGATTTGTCACTTTTTCAAAAGAATTCAAACAAAATTCTCCTTCATTGATTTGAACAGAACTCTAGTGTCGGTATCGCACGCTCAAAACATATTTAATTGTCCAATAAATAGAATAATTAAAAAAATTCGATCTACATATTTCGTCTTAGAGGTATTGCCTGTGTATGGGAAAAATTACGCCCTGAAGATGAAATTGTCGAAAGTACTTATCATGTATTTTCCATCGGCAACAACTCGAAAGACTATAAGGATCATATTATTCAGGAATTGACAGTAAAATCGCCTGTTTAGAGACAGACTGTTTTTATTTCTCTGTATCAGATGCAGTTGGTGTCTTTTAGGTCCCACCGACAGGACAAATTTCTGCTTTTCTATGCAGTGTTGCTGGCAGTTGTTGACTCACTCTGCATAATTCTTTCAGCTCTCGACTTCTGAGGGTGCAACTAAGGATTTTTAAGCTGAATATCAGTGTTTGTTCAATAGAAATTCGAATACTTTTCATTCATATTTAGCGGTTCCAAGCTATTACGTCGCCAAGTAGATTCGGAATGTTATGCATTTTCTTACGCGATATTTTACAACGTTGTGTTAGTAACAGATTTGTGTTCTTGATGACGGTTTGTTTTGGTTTGTTCTGTTTATCAAGCCCAATGGGTTTCTTTAACGGCAACTTTTTTTTCCTGTTATTTTGCTTTGTCAAAAATCTATTTCTGGTAATATTTTTCCTCAAAATGTATAGCTTGTAATATTAGTTTAAAACATGTATTGATGGTATTTTTTTTTCAAAACGTATTGCTGGTAATATTTTTTCCAAAAAATATATTGCTGGTAATATTTTTTCAAAAAATATATTGCAGGTAATATTTTTTTTTCAAAATATATTACTGGTAATATTTTTCCAAAATATATTGTTGGTAATATTTTGTTTCAAAATATATTACTGGTAATATTTTTTTTTTCCAAAATATATTGTTATAATATTTTTTTCCAAAATATATTGCTGGTAATATTTTTTTTTAAAATATTGGTAATATTTTTTTTTCAAAATATATTACTAGTAACAGTATTTTTTACTTCAAAATTATTTCTGTTAATAATTTTGACAGTATTTTGTATTAAAAGATACTTTTACACTTTCATAATGCTTCTAATCTCAGTTTCGGGTTTAACTATTTGCCCATAGGTGGGACCCTAAGTGCTACCACCCCTGTACAAGGTGGACTTGGGAACAGCAGCAATTAAAAGGTGGTTCCTCGCTCAAAACTCTCCTGATCAGAGGCCTTGCTGTTGACGAAGTTATTGTCAGGAAGCGGATGTAGTTTATCGTCTGCAGGACGCGAATGTATTTTAACGTCATACCTAGAACGGGATGTAGTTTAACATCATACCCAGGACGGTCTTGATCCTGATCGCAGCACTTCTATATCCTTTCCTCAAACACCCGTTTTACTTTTACTTTCACTGATTTCAACCACTTGCGTGCTAGGAGGAACTCCCCCCCTTGCTTGGAGCGAAATGCTTTAAAAAGGAGATACATTACACGAGATAATAGACATTGACAATCATTGATAAAAGTGTTTCTAATGTGAATCTGATATATGAACGCTATATATTAGATAAATAGTAAATCGATACCATATTTCATATCGGTCCCACCCTTTCACTGTCGAAATAGTTAAATGTAACCCGCCTCTTCTACTCCAACAGTTTCTTCTCTTGCACTTCCCACAGTGGAACTCCCTTCCTCTTACTTGCTTCCCTGTTAGCTATAATATCCAAATATTCAAATGTAACGTCAATCGAGATCTACAGATGCATTGATCCTGATCCACGTCCTTCCTTATCAAACACCCCTCTTTACTCTTATTTTTACTCTCTGTAACCCACTATTCGTTACTTTTTATCACCTTTGTAACATCTCCCTTTACTCTTACTTTCACCCCTGTAACCTCTCCTCTTTACTCTTACTACCTCCGTAACACTTTCTCTCTCTTTACTCTTTATTTTCACTCTCTGTAACCCTTTTCCTCTCTTTATACTTACTTTCACTTTCTGTAACTCCACTTCAGGTGTTAGTGGCACTCCTGCCTTGCTTGGGATGAAATGCTTAAAAATGTATTAATTTACACTTGATGTGAATTCATATAGAATGCATTGTATATCATTAGCTGCAGCTGTGGTGATCCCATTGCTTAACCATAATATATCCCAACTTTCCTCTAACAACTGTGACTATGTTATTTCGTATTAGCTACCAGTAGTACATATTTTAGTTTTTTTTATCATTTCACACCCTAAACAAGGTGTAATATACACTAAGATGCAAGGGGTTACTTAGAACGAAAGTAAGAGAAAGGACCATAAAAGAACGGATTTCAAAGAGAAAGGAAGTTTCAAGAAGAGTTCCACATGTGAGAAGTACGGTGAAATGACTATTAGAATAGAAGTTATAGAGTTACGTCTCGCAATCGCAACATTATGAGATCTAGCTGCCAAACTAATACTGCGTTTAAATTCTGGGAGGTCGAGGTACCAAAGAGGAAAGCATTTATGGAAAGAACTTTGTATTACAGTGGCGGGAAAGCGATTGAAGCGATTAAAACCGATAGAGTTGTAGATTTTTCTTGAATTTTGTCAAGAATCTTCAATTATTATTATTATTATTATTATTATTATTATTATTCTCTTTGATTATCAGGTATATATATTTCATCTGGGTCTCTTGCAAGTGACCTATATTGAAATGGTTTATTATTTCACTTTTTTTCTGGTGTAGATACCTTGCGTCATGACATTTTCCACTGAAAATTTTCTAAAAAGACAAACTAAGATCACGCATATTTTACATAGATAGAGCTTTTCGTAATATGTGAGCTGTACTTGTAGTATAATTTTTACGTTTCCTTAAGGCATGGAAACTAGGAATCGCTTCAATAAGTTTATCAGGAAGATTTTCTAATCAATCCGAGGGCTCCAAATACTATTAGAATTGTTGATGCCTCCATGTGATGATTTATTTTTTATTTTTTGTTTTTTAGATTTTCATTTTAAGATCCTTGTATTTTGATAGTTTTCAATATCTTCAAAGATATATTACAATCTGCAGGACTGCCATGTCAATAAGAAAGTACGTCCTATTTATGGGTCTTTGCTCACAATGTCTTATGATTAGCATTGATTTTCTCTCTATGTGTATTGTAAAATTCCATAACATTGTTTAAGTTTATGTCTGTAACTGGCCTGATGATGTTCATACCAATTTCTCTGGTTTCCTTCTTGTAACAGAATATTTTCAATGCAGTTATTTCGGTCAAATTTATATTTAGTTGATGCTGCAACTTGATACATGATGGTCAATTATTTATAGATATTTATCACAGAGTCAGCATTTGGTTACAGTAAATTTTCTGTATATTAATGGTAATTTTAGTTATCAAGTATTGTTCCTGTGTAACAAGAATAAAATCAGTTCCAGCTTTTTAACCCTACACTGATGTTTGTCTACATCATTGTTTTGCACGTAAGAAAATATTGACAATAAAGAGGCTTTTGCCATCGTTTCTGCATTTACACATTGCATTTTCTTTTTGCTTTTTTTTAGCTTTTTGCTGCTGCAGAAAGCTGCATTATGGTTTATTTACATTTTTCACCCACTTGAAATTTAGTTTTGAATTTGCTATTTTCTGTTATGAATTGACGTTTTTATTTCTTCATGTTCCTTGACACAGATCGTCATCCAGTCTTCTGTAGTTTCCAGGCATCTTTGAATGCCAATTGTTGAAGTTTTGTAAGACAGTTCTGTTGAACTAATCCTCTTCCTTCTTCGGATCTGGACATAGACAGACGATAAACACTAGTTTAGAAAGATGGTATGTTGGAAGCTTTCTCGTTTGATATCCATTCGCCAAATGTTGTTACCTATGGTCCAATTCCAGGTGTGCTGAAACTGTAGTAGAATGCTATATGCAAATAAAGTAAAGCAGATAAAAATACACGAAGCTTACTAAGCAAATCCTGACACCCATGCTGATAAGAGTATACCAGGCACAGCCAAGTGTAACTGATATGGTGACTGCTTCTGATAAATACATCCTAAACTTGGAGCCAGAGAGAAATATTATTGTTGTTATTTGTTGTTGCAAATATTATTTCGAATCTGAATGCATCGGTTCTTTTTGCCTTCCACAAGAATTGGGAAGAAATGAATATTTTCGACTCAGGCTATGATCTCCATCTATAATCGGAACCGACAAGCTGTATCTTGTCGATAAATCAATCAATCAGTTCATAATTAAACCTGAGTGGATTCCGCCCCACCACAGATTGCATTTCTGCTTCCCAGTCCGCCTTGCAACGGGTGTTACTGGCTGTTGTCCTCATGGACAATTCTCCATTTCTGATCCTATCCCATTCATCCCACCACGATACAAGCATTCAATAAAATACCAGGATAGATCGATAAATCGATGAAGATGATGTAAAGAGGAAGAAGTTGCCACCAGCAGGGCTGGCAATCTGAGAGAAATGCCAATCATTCCTACGGCGATTTTTAGATATGTTACAAGTGCGCATTCTCATCTTGTTTTCATCCTTTCTAAAAAGAAATAAAAAATCCTTTTATAGCCGCCATCTCCCCTCACACTTGCCTTTCGGCTGATCACCCACAATCCTCTTCCGGTCTCCCTACTTCTCATTATTCTAATACTGTTTTATCTGTTCGCTGTTCATGAAACCCTTGATATGATGACGATTATTTCTCGAAGAACGTCATCAACACTTGCCTTTCTACTGACATCAAATATAATTTACACGTAGGATATACAAAAAAAATAGAAATTAATAGCAAATTATTTTTTTTCGATAGAAACGCACGATGAATTAATTTATCGCCTAGTAAATATTTTACTGAAATGCATTGAAAAATGTTTTTACTTTTCAAATATATTATCTGCTACGGATATACATATATGAACTGTTTCTGACATGTAGGCTAGACTGTTTTAACAAATATATATATATATATATATATATATATATATATATATATATATATATATATATATTTATATTCTGTTCTATTCTAAGAATTACAAGTACGTAGCTACATCTTGGTTAATATTCTTTTGGTCGTTTGCAAATTTAAATGTCGCGTGACGCTGACTATATAGGAAGGACCAATCAGAAGCTTGGAACATCTGACTGCAATATCAGACAGAGTAATATTACCTGTAATATAAGTCTGACGACGGCTTAGATTCGGCATATAGGTCAACAACAAGTTCAGTACAACAAACAGGGATTCTGGTTTTCTGTTTTGGGCAAATCACTGTTGGCATAGCATCTTCAAACTTTAGAGAACTGTATATTATTAAATGACACCAATTGTCTTTTCTGCCGATAAAAATGAGAATTTTTTTTGTACTCTTTCTTCATTAAAAGGCCTGTGATTCTATATTTTCATTTTTGACCTTTTAATGGTAATATTTATTTTGCTTTAGCATTTCCAACTTTCTATCTTTTCTCCCACTTTTTTAATATTAAATTGATTTCCTGTTTTCTTCATAATCTGATTTCCTCGTTTCGACATAATTTGTCTATCACCCGTGATTCTCGCTGCATTATAATAATCAACAACATTTCTTCTGATAAGGTGTTGGCGAAAAAAGTGTACCTTTTTATGGGAAAATATACTTTTGTGCCTGATTAAAACTATCTATCTCTGTTTTTCTTTTTTATATATATATATATATATATATATATATATATATATATATATATATAGATAGATAGATAGATAGATAATGATATCATAACCTAAAGAGATATCATAACCCAATATACATATATATACATACATACATATATATATATATATATATATATATATATATATATATATATATATATATTAGGGTTATGAGTTTTTTTTACAAATCTATATTTCCTCTTTCATAAATCACTGTTGAAAATTTGTAATGAAAAAGACATTAATTTTTGTCTTGAAAAAACCAAAATTTGATTTTTTATACACAAAATAAAGGGTAAAATTCAAAATTTTTCTTGTTTATTTTCCATTTGTTAATTTCTAATTGGAAAAGCATTTATGGAGTTTATAGCTATGGTATAACATACAAACTTTAAAATGAATAAAAATTGAAATTTGCAGAAGTTTTATTTTCAATTTCATAATGATTTAATAGTAATTATGTATTTTAACACATTTAACTGTTTATTGTAATCAAGAAAACGAATATGCAATATTTAGCATTATTATAGCATAATATACATTTTATTATGTATTTTATAAAATAAATATAAGCTGAGCCCTTCGTTCTATCTTTGGGTATGACGATAAACTACTAAGACGAAAAACTACATCTAACAGCAAGGCCTCTTGATCAGAGGTTTTGAAGGTCGAACCACCTCTCCTCTTAATTGTTGGTGTTCCCAGGTCCAACTTCATCCGTGTGATACTATCACCTGTTAAGGTCACAGCTAAATAAATAACCCCAAACTGGAATCAAAACACAATGAAAGTGTAAAAATATGTTTAATAACAGCAATGTATTTTTGTAAAAGATTATTGCCAGAAATAAATTTTGAAGATAAAAATTATTACCAGCAGTATATTTAAAATAATATTACAACAATAGATTTTTGAAGAAAAAACAGTTTAAAAAACCAAAAAAAAACATTGCCAGTAATAAAAATTTTGTCGGCATTAAATAACCCACTGGCGTTGATATGCCGTAAAACAAATAAAACCAAACCAAGCAGCGTCTCTGATATGTTAGTTCCGTGTTTTCACGCGTGTCAACACGGGATATTCTATTATTTATGAGGTATTGGCGGGGCGTATGTGTCGTGCAAACGAACTAGCGAGAATGCGGACATGCATAATTATAATAGAAATAAGTTCCTTAAGGTTTAAAAATGCACTCAAGTATATTTTCAATATATTAAACAAAAAGGAAAAGTTTTTTTCATGGTGGTAAAAATTTAAAAAAAATCAACCTTAATGCTAGAAAAAAAAACTTGAATGTAAGAAAAAAGCATTTTATTTATGAGGAAATTTTAGAAATTTAGACGCAACTATCTTACCTACCAGACAACATATAACCAATCTCGTAAATCTAAATTAGGCAAAAGCACATTTATAATTTCTGTATATTATTAAATAACCCATTGTGGTTGATATGCCGTAAAACGAAACAAAGAAACAAACCTTGACTTCGTTTTCTTTCTTTTTACAATATGTAATAAAGATACTGAAGAGAATTGATTGATATGATTGACCGTTCTGCACACAGATTTGTTTTGGTAATTTCCATTCTCCAAGATTTTGATTCCGTTTTTCACAGTGTTTAATCTTTTTGTGTGCTGTCAAGCTGTTACATACCTGCATATATATATATATATATATATATATATATATATATATATATATATATATATACTAGTAGAGCCTGGCGTTGCCAGGGATGTAACAGTAAAGATAGATCAAGCATCGACCATCATAAAGACTGAAAAATAAAATTGAAAGATTATTGTTTAAGGTTGATTTACACACATGCCTTAATTATTTTTTTTTTCGTTTTGTTTTCAATCTTTATGAGTCTATCGATTGAATAGAATTTTATAAAAACAATTGTCTTGTAATGAATTTTTAAAGAGCATTCTAAATGTAAATAAAAAATAAAAAAATAGTTTTGACAATAAGAAACACTACCTGCCAAAAAAAAAATGAAGTTTTGTTGAAATCGGTTGAAAAATGTAGGAAATCCGATCCCATATAAAACGAACACATACACAAACAACCTGGTTTCATAATAAGTATGACTCGATATGAGTTGTCCCCTTTCATTCTCTTGATGCCTCTTAATCGTGTTTTCAAATTGATTTCGTGCAAAACAATTGTGTTTTTCCAATTTTGGGCGCTGTCAGAACCACCAAAAGGTAATTTTACGTAGTCCTGTGAAGTTTTGTTGAAATTGGGTTGAAACATGTAGGGAATCCGATCCATATATATAAACAACGAAACAGACACACACACACAAAAACCTGGGTTTATAATAAGCATGATATACACCTTGTGTAGATATGGTCAGTAAATCGATGGTCTACCCATCTATAAGATATGAATCTTACAAATTGAGTAGCGAGTTTTTTTTTTCTCTGCTAGAAGATCAAATACCAAAAAAATGGGGAACAGGTGATAGTCAAATTCATTAATTCCATTATATAGTTATCGTCACTGTGCTCTAGTTACAAAGCTGGGTTTTTATGCTGGGGAACAAACCATAATAAATCTTAGAGAATAGTGAGGTGATCAACCAGTTCAAAGCCATGGTCCCACAGAGCATACCTTTGAAACTAACGATTTCTGTGCTAGATCATTGACCTGATGAAACAAAGGTCATCAGCTTGCCTGCAGATGAAACGACCCTTATGTTTTGGAGCAGGTGACTAGTGGTGTTTCTTTGCATACATATAACGGAATCAAAGTGATGAACACACTATCTTGCCTAAGGAAACGTTCAAGAAAACCAGGCTTGATCTGCTTCAAACAATGCGATCAGCCTGGTGCGTTGATCATGTCAGAAGCCGTGGCACCCACCGAAAAGAAAAACATTAGTCATGCCAAGTTCATTGTGCAGAATATTCTCAGCTCCCTCATTGGATATGCGAATTGCATTGTCTATATGTTTTATAGTCAATCAAGTGTCATCCATCACGATAGAGTGAACACGATGAATGTTTTGTACTCGGTTGTGGTAGCTATTGTCTTACCCACGACTGTTTCCTCTTGATAGACTTTCGTAACTGCCTCAGCAAATTTATGTAGTATTCTCCGTGGATGTTGTGGTATTTTGAAGAGAGTTCATAAATACATTTTACATACAAAAAACTGAGGCCATCGCTCTGCCTGAAGATGAAACGGCCTTCTTTGGAGCAGATGAAGTGGGGTGTTTCTACCGCATATATTGTGTCTTTATATCTGAATTAGAGTGATGAGCGCAGAACTCATCCTTTCTAAGGAATTGTCCAAGGAAACCAGCAGGATCTGCTTCAAATGCTGACTGGGGCGCTTTTGATTCAGGGTCAGAAGACGTGGCCCTACCGACCAGAAACCTTCGTCATGCCAAGTTCACTCTTCTCAACTCTCTCAGCAGATATGCTAACAGCATTGACTATTTGATATATAGTCAATCGTGGTGAACAGGGTTAATGATTTTAGTTTTCAAGACTCCTCCTTCCCCTCCTAAACGAAGCTGCCCGCGTTTGCAAGATATCCCCTAATGTAACAACCCGACTACATGAATTGGGTTGTGGCTACACACTTTTTTTCTGCAAGTAAATGATAACACCACACTGCCAAATTTTGTTGATACGAGTTACTTTTGAAGTCTTTGAAAGTCCAGATGTCATATTCATAAAACAATTAACATTAGACTATATTCAATTCAACATGAAAAGAGGATGGACATGTTGAATTGAATATAGTCCAATGTTAATTATGTTTTATGAATATGTCCTGAAGATGGTCTACTAGACCGAAACGTCCGACGTTGACATTATATTAACATTAAAACAGCATAATTGCATATTAGGATTTTTGTTTGTTTTTTTCCATGCTTTTTTTTTCATATATATATATATATATATATATATATATGCACCCACGAAAGCATTACTCATATTTCCCCACGATTGACTATATATCAAATAGTCAATTCTGTTATCATATCTGGTGAGAAAGTTGATAATATTCTGCAAAGGTAACTTGGTATCGTGAGCCAACGCATGAGGATTCTAGCGACACATTACTGATGAGAGAATATGTCATATAGATTTATCTAGGGTACTAGGATGATCTACACCTAAGATTTATTTAAGTGAGAAAGGTTTTATGCATTCCCCGTTACACTCTCTTGTCCAATGCCCGCTATCTGCTTTCTAGTGCAAAGGAGGCCACGGGATAAGCGACGTGCAATGATGCAGCTTATATTTCGCAGTAACCTTCCCATAGATAGGTTATCTTACAAGGATCCAGAATTCCTATTTACCCATCAATTTTGCAAGTTGTACGATGACTCGCTTTTAGTTCTTCCACTCTTTAACAGGTATGTTTTAGTCCTGTTAGAGACATACCTCCCACCTCATAATAATATCCACTGGTGGGGAACTCTGACTCTATATATATATATATATATATATATATATATATATATATATATATTAAGTCATGTTTCATTAAATAATGTAGACAAGTCTATTTTATGTAAATTCTTTTCATATCGACTGATAAAGAATAATAGTATTATCGTTAAAAGAGGAAAGAAAATCACAATATTGATACATATTTTTTAATCCTATCTAAGCTTTCGTCTTATATAAGCCATTACAAAAAATGACAATTACATTACAATATATTAAACAATACACGGACAAGACATTGATGATAGTCTATTTATGTTTACATGGAAGATTTCCAAGCAACGACAAACTCGTGCCTATAAGACGCTGGAAACGAAAATCGCACCGCAACTGATGACGCCAAACATTACCACGCGTGAGTGAAAACGAGATGTATTAAGTATGGGATAATATGATAAAGTTAAATGTTAATCTGTATGGATATTTCCAGGGAGGATATTAAACCCGAGAGCTGAATGTAATAAACAGAGCAAGTAATAATTAACAAATTCAGAAACCATGTTAATCTTTTTATTTTGCGGGACCGATAAAATTCGATTTCCATTCGTCAGACCTGGCAATGAATTAATTGTTTTGTAACCGGCAGGCCGGACGAAGCGAAATCGAATTTTATTGGTCTGGCGAAATGAAATATTGCCATGGCTTTCTGAAGTCTCCAATTAGGTATATATATATGTCAGGTTCCATTGTAAAATACATCCCTACCTCTTACCAAATTGTAGCTAATAACTGATAAATGATGGCCTGACATAAGGAAAATCTAGACATCCCTTGTTCAATTTAATAGAATATTCTGTAACCATGAAACGTGATTTTAGCTGTGTCTTTAAAACCCGGTAATTTTAAAAGTTACTCCAAAATTCGCTTGAAGATGAAATGGAACTAATGCTTTAATTTAATTGCAAAATTAAATTCAGGGTTTTAGCTTCTATTTTGAAACATGGTTGGAACTGTGTAAAAAAAAGCCATATTTTAAATCAATTAATTTATAATATTAATGCTCTGTAAATTTCAATTGAGCACTATTTTAAAAATAAAAATATCTGCTAAGAATGGATTTATATCTTACTGTTCTTTTATATATATATATATATATATATATATATATATATATATATATATATATATATATATATATATATATATATATATATATATATATATATATAAGGATTATGGCAGGATTCCCCAACTAAAGCAAAGAGATCGTCCAGTAGATTTACAGGAGACTTCGAATTCGTCTGGTGAGTATGGTTGAAGCCTATGCTGATTTTATTGAATAAATATATTTCAAGATTATTATTTTCGTTTTTGCGTAATGTGGACGATTATTTATCCATCGCACTCTGTATATATATATGATGTTGAAGCATAATTGCCGTTATGTAGCGATTTTTCACATGTTTTAATAATGTAAAATAAATAATGTTACACTCTACTATGTATCGAACACTACTTTAAATTAAATGTTCCATCTAGTGGAATTATACTCCATTTGTTCTCATTTTCCTATCTATCTATCTATATATATATATATATATATATATATATATATATATATAGATATAGATATATAGATAGATATTATTACCTGTTTATGACACGTAGGAATAATTCCAAGGCGGATATTAATCCAGGCAGAGCTCAATGTAGACTACAGACCATTATGATAATAATAATAATAATAATAATAATCACGAATAAAACCATAAATATTCATTCTTGAAAAACCAAACTGCTTATCTAAGCATTATTGGAAGATTAAAGATTGTAGTTTCACCCCACTAATCAAATGGGAAATCAATTATCGTTCTCAAACCCTTAGCAACTTCCAGGACAGATGAGATCTGTGTATACAAGAAAAAAATCCAATAATTAAATACACAAATGCTAACCAATTATTAAATCAACGAAACGAACTGATTTTATTATGTAGACATAATAAATTCAAAGTCCCCTAAAAACATTTATTATATTTGGGTGGGGGATGCACACTTCAATTGTTGGTTCGCTTATATGGGTATACATTCATGTATATGTATGTAGGTATGTATATATCTGTGTATATATGGGTGCGAATGTGTGTTGATATTGCGTATCACACGATATTGGGGGTTTTGCGTATTTGGATCTATGACTGTCTTACCGTTGTATAACACACCTATATTTCTAAATTAACAACTTTTTATCATTATCCATATCATCTTACACTGTTTTTATTTTTATTTGTACTTTTAACTATCTGAATTTATTTCTTTTATATATCTGTAAAATCCCTTCATTTATGTTTGATATTATTATCATTATTGTAATTTCTATTTATTATTTGTATAAAGGACATTTTTATTAGACTAATTTTTAATTGGGTTGATTTGTCCTGCCTAAAACAACGGGCTATATCGGTCAATTTGCTGTATAACTCAATGTACAAAGTTCCAAACGGTAAAGGAAAAAGTCTTAGCCGTATTAGTTTGTTTAGGCTTACTACTACCCAACCATCCTTTCCTTCTTCCTTTGTTTTTCAAAGCCCCCCTCTATCTCATCTTTTTAAAAAACCTGTCCATCCGTCACTTTCTCGTTCCCCTCCTTCTCTCATATGTTCTTTCTTGCTTTCCCTTACAACTGTCAATCTAATATATCCGTCCAGTGTATTGTCTACATTTGCTAAGAGATTTCGGTCTGAAGAGATGAATATTTCGATATTCACGACATAAATTATAACCAAAATGAATATTTATGATTTTCTTCGTCGATTATATATATATATATATATATATATATATATATATATATAGAGAGATTGAGAAACAAAATGTATGTGTGTATGTTTTGATTGCATATATATATATATATATATATATATATATATATGCATTAATAAATTTTGAAATCTCTCAGATTGTCTCTGTGCCGCGTTCATGGGATCACACAATAAATCGTTAACTTCCTCGCAACAGTTTGTGAGGTCACGTTGCTGCTGGCTTTTATACATAATGTATGATTGTGTAAGTGCGTAGAAAGGCATTATTGACTCCATATAGATGCCTATTCAAGTGATAATATGTATGAGTGTATTAATGACAGCACATGAATATATATATATATATATATATATATATATATATATATATATATATATATATATATATTCAGAGAGAGAGAGACATACAAAAACAGACTTCCTTACTGTTACTACAGGATCCGTAGAGATTGCTGCTGACAAATTGTCTTTCATTCACACACGGTTCTCCCGCGTGACATTAGTTGTCCCGATCGACTACTGTTTCCGGTAATGGCGTCTCCTACTTCCGGTTTCCCATGTGCTCAGCCGATAAAAATCTGAAATAAAAAAAGAAGCCCTCACTACCCGACCATTTCCTCAGATCTCTGTTGTAAAAATCATTACCGTTAATATAGGAATTTTCTGTTCCTAATTTTAAATTCAGTTTTTGAGCACTTTCTCTTATCTGCACAGGACACTGTTTTCTTTTTTTTTGTTTTTTTTTTACTTCATAGTTTTCATATTGGTGAAACGACAACTTTTCTTGTGTGTGTGTGTGTGTGTTTGTGCGTACACGTGTGAGATTATGTGTATGCAAGTACCGTATCCGCTGAATATCTAAATCAAATACAGGAATTGTATCAGTCTATAGACTCGTACATATCTAGCAAGGACAGCAGTATGGAAACATTTCTAACCTCATCAGGGGTATGACAAAGAGGAAATTAAGGTGGAGGCCTGTAAATATAAGTTGATAAGAATATAGTTTTCAGATTACCTACTACCACTAGTCAAGAATAAAGAAATTTAATATTAGAATATTCTGGGTGATAATATTTGTTTTGTTTTTTGTTTTTTGGGGTTTTGTTTTGTAAGAATAGATCGATTCGCTTATCGTCCGGTTCACACTTCTCCCATGTCTTTTGAACGTAAGTAGAGGTTTATTAATATATTTATTGTTGAAGATTGGATTTCTGAATTCTTCTAGAATGTTGTTCATCTCTTTCACTTACGGTGAATCCTTGAGTCATGGTGGCACTTCAAAAGAGAAGAAATAAATTCTAATGTCCAGATGTGGATATAATTTTTGAAACACCAAATCTTGATCCATTGAATAATTTCTATTTATTAATCTGTGGCTGAGTCGCTCTAAAGTACATCGGATCTAAACATGTTCGTCGTCTGTCTGTCTGTTTGTCTGTCTGTCTGTATCTCTCTCTCTCTCTCTCTCTCTATATATATATATATATATATATATATATATATATATATATAGGATTAGGAAAATACCGCGCAACGCACTACAAATCAAATATATCAGAAAGGGCGGGACTATTATTATATATAATTTTTTTTTTAAATATGATTCATTGGCTACACAGGAATTACCATGTTTCAAAAACGGACGCTAAAAACTTCCAATTCAATGATAGAAATTAAATTAAATTACAGTACCTATTCTGTTTCATTTTCAAGCGAGTTTTAGAATAAATTATTTTGAAATTTACGGCGCTTTATATGCACATACATTCGTAATATTAATTTCTATTGATATGAAGAAAATCAATCATTTTAATAAGGGACGGTAGGATATTCATTTTCACTGACAACTATTGTATCAACATATTAGTTACTTTAGAAAAAAGGTTAAGTCAAGATAGGATCGGGGTGTCTTTTTCAAACGAATAATGACATCCGTTCAACGCATGTCGTCTGGCCAGACAGAAAGTTTTTCGGCACTTTTGTTTTGCCGTTAAATTTGTACTTGTATACATAAAGATTTTTTTCCTAAACGGTTTGTTTGTATATGAATACGTCGTATTGAACTACAATTAGTTTTTTGTTGACGACTTCTTAAATGGTTTTTTAGCTTATGATTGGGCTGTGCTTTTAAACTTTTGCTTTAATTGAACTTGTTTATAGATTTTGAAATTTAAAATTTTTTTATGCTAATTATTTAAGGCGAATATTTGTTGGTCTCAACAAAAAAAAACGGTATCTCATGTCTTTGATTTAATAAATTTTCATTTTTTAGAAACTTAATAATGTTTAGTTTTTCATGTAGTCATAAAGGGCATGGATCATGCCTGGTTTTACAAGTTCTTGTTCTATTTATTATTTTCCATTTTGCTGTTTTATTCGTTTCGTTTAAATGCCAAAAAATATTTAGATAGGGATGTCTGATTTCTGTTTTTAATATTATTGAAGGAGCTTTTGTGTTGTCTCTACCTTATTTTAAATTCATTCTTCGTGGATCCTATATATATCTTTTCAATTTTGGTTTCTCGATGGATGAGATTGGTATACTACAGATTCTATGCGGTATTTATTATCCGACGGGCAATTTTCAGGGTTTCTACAATCATAGTTTTTCGTTATTTTGTCTAATTTTAATTTAGGGTTTTTATTTATTTGATTTTGGCATGCGTGTTTTTTCAGGACGTTATTATGATTCTTTGTAGATTTTCAGTGCAGCTTTAACGTAATTTTAGGGTGCTTTATTAAAGTTCTTGTTAAGTTTACTGTCAGTAGAAAAGGGTTTTTCAATTAAAGCTAGGAATTTTTGTCCTAAGTTATTGCTAACCATTTGCACCCTCGGCCGGATTCGAACATTAGTACGCCAATTTCATGAGAAACCGTTATGTCTGACGTGAATTGACGATCAAGCAAAGTTGAATTATGCCTGTAAACGCAAATATTTATCAAACTCTCGAAGTGTACATTTCTGTTCATTTTCGTATCCTAAAACAAAGTAATTTATAAAGTAGTGTTGGATTTTCATCTATTAAGGCGTCTACACAAATATGGATAGCCATTAAAAATAACTTTTAAGCAGAAAAAATATGTAGGATTAGTAAACAAAAATGTATAACTTTAGAAATTGGCATATATATATATATATATATATATATATATATATATATATATATATATATATATATATATATATATTTATATGTATATATATATATATATATATAGTTTATACAAAACTAGGTAATCCGTATGGGTAGACCCAAGGAGGATGATATCCGGAAGCTCAATGTAAATTCAGAGAAAAATATGTTTGAATAATAAACAGACCACTTTAAGGTTCCATGTAATAAATTATTTCACCACAGCCCTTTTAAAAGGGCTCTGGATCATCAGACTTTACTTCTGATATTTACATATGCTTAAGACGGCCCGTCAAAAATGTGTAAATTTCTTTTCATTTCAACCTTTGGAAATAAAGTCTGATGATCCACAGTCCTTTAAAAGGGCTGTGGTGAAATAATTTATTACACGGAACCTTAAAAGGGGTCTGTTTTTATTCAAACAAATACATATATATATATATATATATATATATATATATATATAAAAGTGAACATAAGTCAACATTAGAGGCGACAGTCTGTTTCATTCTATATGCAATCGTCAGGCCACGTGTGATGTTATTTTTCTCGGCTATATATATATATATATATATATATATATATATATATATATATACGGGTCAGTGGTGCATTGCGGGTAGTCTATTACCGGAAGTCGTTTATTTATTTATTTGGGTTAAATCATTTTGCTTGTTTTTATTTATTTTTATTTTTGTTTCGTATTATTTATTTATTTTTTATCGGTGTTTTTATTAACGTCGTAAAAATTTGTTTATATCACTTATTTAATAGTTTTGTTTTGGTTTGAGATGTTAATTAAAGCTATTTGCTCGGTTATATATATGGATAAAAAGCAAAAACGCACACAGGAACACAACATATAAAACTATAATTATACTAGTGATAGGTGTAAAAAAAATGTATGTATGTGTCTGTGTCTGCTGTGTGTGTGTCTGTGTCTGTGTGTGTATGAGTGTGTGTGTGACAGTATAAAGATCAACAGACAGAGAGATTATTTACATTGTTCGGACTCTTGTCCTCATCTTTTTGTCACGTTCACGACATTCCGGCCGTTGTACGTTCCTGTTTTCTTCAGATGATTGGAATTTCGAACTGAACCCTTTTCTTCACTTGAAGATGTGGGGAGCGAACAAGTGTCGAAACGTCGTTAAGATGACATTAAAGATTAAGGCAACAGTCCGAACAATGTAAATAGTGTAAATAGTTACAATACCTCATCTGAGAAATAGAGACAGATGTTGAAGGTGAATATGGCAATAAAGATGAGGACAACAGTCCAAACAATGTAAATAGTTACAATACCTCATCTGAGAAATAGAGACAGATGTTGAAGGTGAATATGGCAATAAAGATGAGGACAACAGTCAAACAATGTAAATGGTGTAAATAGTTACAATACCTCATCTCAGAAATAGAGAGAGAAAGGTGAATATGGCAATAAAGATGGGGACAACAGTCCAAACAATGTAAATAGTGTAAATAGTTACAATACCTCATCTCAGAAATAGAGACAGATGTTGAAGGTGAATATGGCAATAAAGATGAGGATAACAGTCCAAACAATGTAAATAGTGTAAATAGTTACAATATCTCATCTCAGAAATAGAGACAGATGTTGAAGGTGAATATGGCAATAAAGATGAGGACAACAGTCCAAACAATGTAAATGGTGTAAATAGTTACAATACCTCATCTCAGAAATAGAGACAGATGTTGAAGGTGAATATGGCAATAAAGATGAGGACAACAGTCCAAACAATGTAAATGGTGTAAATAGTTACAATACCTCATCTCAGAAATATAGACAGAAGAGAGAGTGAGATCTCTGTATATGGTCATAGATTAAAATTCGAAAATGATGTCCGGATGAAGGCCGGAGACCACTACGAAGAAACTTCAAAATAAAAATAAAAAGTATTGATGAAGAATACAGGGAAAATTATTCAAAGGATATGGGATTGCGAATGTAAATAGAGTGAAAAGTTGTAATTATATATACACAATGAAAAGGATACTTCGATTAACATAGTACCTCACGTACCCTGTATATGAAGAATCACACACACGCACACACACACACACACATATATATATATACATCTCAGGGTTAATTTGATGGAAAAATGAGTAAAATCAGGGTAAGCTAAGCTAAAGGGAAAATTAGTAAAAATGAGTTTTAATTACGTCTACCAGCCTGAATGTTTGAGAAATTTCGTAGAAAACATCTGTCCTCAAACGTGTATCCTATATGGAACCGTCATTTGACCTGAGGTGCTATACCCATTAGCTACAGCGGAAGCGTCTGTTTAGCATAGCGAAATTAATCTTTTTTAAACAAACAAATTTCCCAAGATCACTTCTCGAACGTTCATATCGGCTCAAAGAGTATCTTAACGTAAACAAATGACAACATATGTTATGAAATGGACAAAGTCCTATAATTATTTTAATATATTTTCTGTTTATACGTGATTTTTATAGATACAAATATTTAAGTAAATGCTCTGCTTATAGTAAACATTATTAATTACGCTTACCGACCTGGCAATTATTTCTACGGAATTTCTCGAACATTCAGCCAGTTAAATGCAATTAATACTGTTTATTATAGCGGCGAAAAGCGTCAACAAACATTCCTGTTGCAATGTTCCGTGATCTTCCACAATATGTGGACTTCTATGCAGGTCACGAGTGGAACTCAAGTTTCACTTAAAACACAAACGTAGAGACCGAATGATGTTCTCGTATCCTCATCATTCGAAATCGACGGGAGATTCCATCATATATATATATATATATATATATATATATATATATATATATATGGAGGCCATTGAGGCATTGTGGGGTCTATTATATTTGCATTATTTGTAGTTTATTGTATTATTCTTACGGCTATTTATTATTCTGGGAGCTATTGAGTGGGTATAATTGTGGATCAGGATGCTGTTTGGGGGATATTTATCGTGTTGTTTGCAAACCTTAAAAAATTGTTATTATTTTATTCTTGATTGTTATTACTATTTTTGTTGCGCTTGGTTTAAATTCGTTAATTTTATTTATTTATTTTCTTTTATTCTTCTCACACAGACAATCGCACGCACACACACAAACATATATATATATATATATATATATATAATAACATTTATATGTCACAGAAAATGCATGGGTGTATATGTAGTGGGATGCTTGATTCTGAGTGGCATTTTTCTAATGAGGTGTGTTCCATGCTAACAGGATCTCATTATTGTTGCCCTGTACTTGACTTAGTTACTCATTGCAGATATTCAGAATATAAACTTTCTTCTACCGTAACTTAGCCCGACCAATCTTTTTGCAATTCACTGGTCGGTAATGTGATGCTGCCATATATTACTCAAATATCAGTAAAAATCATAATTAACATTCTATATCTTAATTATAACCCATCATTTTACAGTCGATTTGGCTAAATGAAACCGTAAGTTCTATGCTAACAGTTTCTTCTTTCATAATACTCGCTTGAGGAAATTTCTTCGGCCTTTTCAGTCAAATTTGATCTTACAAAATGTAAATGCAATGTCAATCGTAATCTTCTAATTTCTTATTTTCTGTTTTTTTTTTTTTTATTGTACTCATTCTTTAATTCAAATCACCAGCTGCCTTGTAGCTTTTCTTTCTTTAAATTCTGAGAAGATGGACAGAGTAACCTCAACATCTCTGGTGCAAAAGGAACTAGCAGGCCATTCTGCTTTCAATGTCACCATGAACCACAACTGTGAAATGGATGGGAATAGCACAAATCTATCTTCGGGTAGATGGAGCTCGACAGCCCAAGGAGGAATTCCATCTAGGCAAAGGAATATCCTGCCCTGTATTCCTTTGGATCTTGTCGATACAGACAAGAGTGGAGGTGGGATATGTAGTTTGGACAGAGGACGGCATCCATATACCATTGCCAGTTTAGAAGAAGGACAAATTTGAATTCCAACCACATTGTCGGTCTTGCCTCTTTCACTTCCAAGAGGATGGACAGGGTAATCTCAGCATCTCCGGGGCAAAAGGAACTAGCAAGCCATTCTGCTTTGAATGTCACCATGAACCACAATTGTGAAATGGAGTTGACTAGAGACCACAGCGACACAAAAAATCGCTGACGGGTTGGAAATATGGTTGATAGGTGGCTCCAGGTGTGTTTGTTTTGTTTTTTCATAGATATACTGATCCGCAACCTACATACAACATTCAGCCATGACTTCAAGAAGTCGAATGGACAATACAACAGCCAAACCCCGGTAAACGCCATCGACCTGTTGATTAAACCATGTGGCGTTAGTCAGAAGGTTTTCGCGACTCGTCCAGTGAAGGGAAACGCCTCTTCGTAGCTAACGTGTGCCAAGCTGTTAACAGCTTTACCAGTTGGCGGATGAACTTCTGAGATGCAGTCAAATGGTGACTACAGCGACGCAAAATGCGCTAACTAAATAAAGGAATGATTAACACTTTAATACTTTTTTCTCTTATTCTTTTACACCGTTGCATCTTAGTGGTTTTATTGTCTTGCTTGGTGTGAAATGATTTTAAAAATGATTTAATATATAATCGTTATTATTATAAATCTCTGTGAAGTTTGTTTGTTCGTGTGTTTGCCAGAAGTCATATATAGAGAGTGGGTGAAGGAAAGGTGTAAATTTATTTTCGTGTAGGATGTGGGCGGGAAGAGAATGAAATGATGATTGTTCGTCAAAGATGATGACCTAATTTAACATTCTGATTGTGAACATAAATGTATCTATTTATGTCCGCTTTTCACCTCTCTCTCTCTTTCCACCTCTCTCTTTCCACCTCTCTCTCTTTATACTTCTCTCTCTCCACCTGTCTTTCTACCTTTCTCTCTCTTTTCGCTTCTCTTTTTCCATCTATGAGATTTCGAGTGTGTTTATTTATATTTTAGATTTCTTCCCACCTCTCTCTTTCCACCTCACTCTTTCCATTTCTTTCTCTTTCCACCTATCTCTTCTACCTCTTGCTTTCTACCTCTCTCTCCTCCTCCATCTTTGGATCTCCCTCTTTCTACCTCTTTCTTTCCACCTCTCTCTTTCCACCTCCTTCTGTGCATCTCCCTCTTTCTACCTCTCTCTTTCCACCTCACTCTTTGCATCTCCCTCTTTCCACCCTCTCTTTCCACCTCCCTCTTTCCACCTCTCTCTTCTACTTCTGGCTTTCTACCTCTCTCTTTCCACCTCTCTCTTTCCACCTCTCTCTTTCCACCTCCCTCTTTCCATCTCTCTCTTCTACCTCTTGCTTTCTACCTCTATCTTTCCACCTCCCTCTTTGCATCTCCCTCATTCTTCCTCTCTCTTTCTACCTATCTCTTTCCACCTCCTTTTTTCCACCTCTCTCTCTCTACCTTTCTCATTCCACCACCCTCTTTCTACCTCTCTCTTCAACCTCTGGCTTTCTACCTCTCTCTTTCCACATCCCTCTTTGCATCTCCCTCTTTCTACCTCTCTCTTTCCGCATCTCTCTTTCCACCACCCTCTTTGTATCTCCCTCTTTCTACCTCTCTCTTTCCGCATCTCTCTTTCCACCACCCTCTTTGCATCTCCCTCTTTCTACCTCTATCTTTCTACCTCTCTTTTTGAATCTCCCTCTTTTTTCCTCTCTCTTTCTACCTCGCTCTTTCCACCTCCCTCTTTGTATCTCCCTCTTTCTACCTCTATCTTTCTACCTCTCTTTCCACCTCTCTCTTTCCACCTCCCTCTTTCCACCTCTCTCTTTCCACCTCTATCTTTCTACCTCTCTCTTTCTACCTCGCTCTTTCCCCCTCCCTCTTTGTATCTCCCTCTTTCTACCTCTATCTTTCTACCTCTCTCTTTCCACCTCTCTTTCCACCTCCCTCTTTCCACCTCTCTCTTTCCACCTCTCTCTTTCCACTATCTTTCTACCTCTCTCTTTCTACCTCGCTCTTTCCACCTCCCTCTTTGCATCTCCCTCTTTCTACCTCTCTCTTTCCGCATCTCTCTTTCCACCTCCCTCTTTGCATCTCCCTCTTTCCACCTCCCTCTTTCTACCTCTCTCTTTCTACCTCTCTCTTTCCACCTCTCTTTCCACCTCCCTCTTTCCACCTCTCTCTTTCCATCTCTGAGATTTCATGTGAACTTATTTATATTTCAGTTTTCTTTAAACAAAAAAATATTTTAAATATTTAAAAAAATATTTTTCTATATTGAAAAATATTTTCAAGTGAATATGATTTTAAAATATTTTTTAGTATATTAAAAATATATTTATGCGTTAATGTGATTTTAAAAATATTTTAAGTGAATTAGATTTAAAAATACGAGTTGTTTATACAGTAAATATTATTTATTTCAACTTTCTTCAGACAATATTTTATTGTTGAAATCAACTTCACTATTTTATAATCTGAACTGTGAGTGACTCAACAGATCACGGTAGGGTTATAAAAATACGTCTAGGCAAAATGGAATACATTTTCTGTAATTCTTTAAAAGGACCTCCTCAGACTAAAGTGGAGATCTTATTGATTTAATGATTATAGATAATTTAATTATCATTGATTTAATTATTGTTATTGATTTAATTAGCTATTATTGATAATTAATTATTATTGATAATTTAATTAATTATTATTTAAAATTTAATTATTATTGATTCAATTATTATTATTATTATTGATTTAATTATATTAAGCAATTATGTAGTGGAGAGGAGGCATTTATAAATTATAAAGTGAATCTTTGAAGCTGTATGGACTTTTAAGGAATTTTCAATTTGAAGATTTCTGGCGTCCAACGTGTCTAGACGTTCGCCTCAGCCGATCTGAATTACTTTCCCAACACTTTGGTAATAGTTTTTCATGCTGTTGTTTATAAATACCACAGATTTTACTCAACATAAGTTTTGTCAACAAAGGTGATATATTGTAAGAACTGGACACAAAATTACCATGGAGTTTCAGAAATCAGAGCACTTTCTATGCATTTTCACCTTAGAAATTTAATCTCTCTTTTAATGAAAGTAACATTTGTTTAAATCGAAATTATGATGAACTATTAATGCATGTTGTTTTTTATATGATCTATTTTGTGTATATACAATCGTTTATTTAAATTCCTTGAAGTTTCCCCTGTGTATTTGTTGCGGCATTATTACGGGCTATAGATCTGCTTTTATACATGCATCTCAAGTAGGCCATGAGACATCGAGATTTCTATAGAGCTGAATTCCAAAATCTGTTTCTCTTGTTCTTTAAAACAATGCGCCGTATTGATGAACATAGTGCTTGATTTTTCTGAGGCATTCCATGCGAGTGGTGTACTCCAATCGAGTTGTGCCCAAAGAAGAATATATTTATCATTGTTGCGAAAGTTCCTGACTGATGGGCTGGCGAGGAATCAAAACGGTTCTTCTATATTCTTAACTATGTATTATATCCGAATTTTTGCGGTGGAGTGGATTAGAAGCCGCCTTCGCTCGTTTAAATTTAGTTTGCATTTCGTGCAGAGTTCTGGCGAAATATTAATAAAATTAGTGATAGTCACTGATTTGCTTTATTGTTCGTAATATAATTCTTGCTTTGCTTGCAAAAACATCAGTTTTAGTATTAAGCATTTTTTAGGTTATATTTTGTGTAGACATCTTGAGTGAAATTAGGCAAATGTTTTGAGTGAAGTCATACAATAATAACTGCGACCAGAATTTTGTTTATCAAAATGTTCTTTATATTACGATAGATTAAACATATTTTTTAAAATTAATTTATATATAAGTTGACAGAAGGTTCCAATTTTCTATGTAAATTCATTGTAAATTGACACGTAACGAACGCTAAGTGAATACATTCTACACCACATGGATTATGGTATTAAAAAAATAAAATTCGTAATCTGGATTTCTTTTTCATATATTACGATAGATTAAGCAATCCAGATTCTTCTTCTTTTATGTGCTATGTTCCTTAAAGATGTAGACAATCATGGCCCTCCACATCTTCCTATCCTTTGTAGCTCTTAATATGTTTTGTCTTTTTGTTATTTCTCCCAAATCCTTTTCTACCACCCACTTTCTCAAGCTCATCAAGTATGCTACGCCTTCATTTCTTCTCTCCCTCTTTCCCTTAATCTGTCCTCTGAGTCTCCTTCTTTTATGTACCGTGTCCCTTGAGGAAGTAGGCGATCATGGCCCTCCACATCATCCTATCCCTTGTAGCTCTTAATAAGTTTTGTCTTTTTGTTATTTCTCCCAAAACCTGTTCTACCATCCATTTTCTCAAGCTGATGAAGTAGGTTACACCTTGATTTCTTCTGTCACTCGTTCCCTCAATCTGTCCTTTGAAGTTGAATAAATATGTAGAGAAGAGTCTTATTTTATGTGCCGTGTCCCTTCAGGATGTAGGCGATCATGGCTCTCCACATTTTCCTATCCCTTTTAGCTCTTAATAAGTTTTGTCTTTTTGTTAATATCTCCCAAGGCCTGTTCTACCATCCAGTTACTCACTGCCTGAGAACTGTCGTTATCAGCCACCCTCAAGTCCATTTACCTCTGGCCAACTATATCCTGGTCGTCTACATAGTTCCGGCAAGTCTCGGGACAGCCAATCGCCATCCAAGAATTGTCATTATCTGCCACCCTTCGAATCCCCTTTCTTCCGAATAATTTCAACCTGGTTTCATATATATTTACGGTTAGCCTTTTCGCAAGGACCCGTTAACTTCAACAATGGTTAGTCACTCGTCCGGAACTATTGTATGGGACTTCATTATTTGCGTCTACAAAAAAAATACAGGAGATAAAATTTTCGGTGACCTCTCCAGAAAAATAAAAAAAAGAAAGAATAATCGGATTTTTTTCAACCTTTAACTTAAGCTAGTCCTTTTATCAATATTTCCAGTTAGTCCGTTAATTTCATCAAGTTACTCATAGCCTCAGTTTTAGTACTACTCGAACCATCCTTAATTGTTATGAATTTTATCCTCACTCCCTAATCAACTTATTACCCTTCGTTAGTTAACATTTATTGTAATTTCGCCAACTCTCTCTCTCTCTCTCAACCTCTCTGTCATACATAGTTTTGATGTCTCACAAAGCTGAAAGCATGACACAGTCGGAGGCTGGGAGTCATCGAACTCTCTATTCAGTTGTAATTGATCTAAAGAGACAAGCTGGCTAATCATTATACCACTTCAAAGTGCTTCGAGATTTACTAAGTGTAGCTTAGATATGGCTCAAGGTCAAAGTATAGAGCAGCCAGTGTGGATCGAACTTACTTCTCAGTCTTTCGAAAGTATGGAGCCCTCAGTGAGAAGCGAAGTCACTACTCAGTTGTTACTGAGGTAAGAGACAAACTTGTTAACCATTACATTACTTAGAAGCACCAAAAATATTTATTTGCTGAGCTAGCGTATCTAAAATGTGGCACAAGGCTGAAACCAAGTGACACCTTGTGACAATCGAACTCTCTGCGAGATAAGCTTTCTTACCATAAACCACACCGGGGTACCCAAAATCATTTAAATATAAGCAAAGTATTTAAACTGCTTAGCGACAGCGAATTTGTGTCCTCTTATGTTTCGTGTCTCTTCAGGACGTAGAAGATCATGGCTCTCCACTTCCTCCTATTCCATGTAACTCTCAATAAATTTTGACTCTTTCATACTCCCCCGAGGCCATATTCTGTCATCCACTTGCGTAAGCCCGCTAGGTATGACATGCTTTTCTTTTCCTTGTCCCTCTTTACCTCTATTCGACCCGTGAGTATCAGATTCTCCAAGCCGTCCTTTCTTATTACATGTCCCACAATTTTCGGCTGCAATTTCCTGAAGTTAAGTATAAGCTTCCCCCTTCATATAAGCTTCCACTTCAAAAACTCTTCATTGCTCACACGCTCGGTCTATGATATCCTCAGCAACCTTCTGTAGAACCATACCTCTGTTGCATCGAGTCTCTTCTCACTAATACATATTGTCATTATTGAAAGCTCTTTTTTTAATGAAGAAAAAAGCTGATTTTCATTTTTCCCCATTCGATGATTGAAAGGACAGAAATTAAGGACGACATATTGTAGCGTGTTATAATGCCGACACTGGAGTTTGAACACAGATCACAAGAGAGTAACACAGGCAATCCCATTTTGAATAAGTAGATCATGTGATGACAGAGGGAATTAGCGTGGCGTCTAAGTGATTTCTATATGGATTACTATTCGGATCACAATTCCCTGGTTACTATTCGAGCGAGTATTATCGAGCAAGTACTATTAGTGCGAGTGTTATTCAAAGGCATCTGACACCAGTATTGTTCAACGGCGTTACTATCTGTTGTATCTGCGATTACAAAGTCTTTACTACAATGAGAATTACGAAAGTAACAACGGGTATGCTTCGATGCCACAAAAGTGGCAACGAGGGTTTGTCGAAATCACAAAAGTGGCAACCGAGGGTTTGCCGACATCACAAAAGTGGCAACCGAGGGTTTGTCGACATCACAAAAGTGGCAAGCGAGGGTTTGTCGACATCACAAAAGTGGCAACGAGGGTTCCTTGACACCACAAAAGTAGCAACGAGGTTTTGCTGACACGACAGAAGTAGCAACGAGGGTTTGTCGACATCACAAAAGTGTCAAAGAGGGTTTGTCAACATGACAAAAGTGGCAACCGAGGGTTTGTCGACATCACAAATGTGTCAACGAGAGTTTGTCGAAATCACAAAAGTGGCAACCGAGGGTTTGTCAACATGACAAAAGTGGCAACCGAGGGTTTGTCGACATCACAAAAGTGTCAGCGAGGGTTTGTCGACATCACAAAAGTGACAACCGAGGGTTTGCCGACATCCCAAAGTGGCAACCGAGGGTTTGTCGCCATCACAAAAGTGGCAACCGAAGGTTTGTCGACATCACAAAAGTGTCAACGAGGGTTTGTCGACATCACAAAAGTGTCACCGAGGGTTTGTCGACATCACAAAAGTGGCAAGCGAGGGTTTGTCGACATCACAAAAGTGGCAACCGAGTGTTTGCCGACATCACAAAAGTGGCAACCGAGGGTTTGTAGACATCACAAAAGTGGCAACCGAGGGTTTGTCGACATCACAAAAGTGGCAACCGAGGGTTTGCCGTCATCACAAAAGTGGCAACCGAGGGTTTGTAGACATCACAAAAGTGTCAACGAGGGTTTGTCGACATCACAAAAGTGTCACCGAGGGTTTGTCGACATCACAAAAGTGGCAACGAGAGTTTGCCGTCATCACAAAAGTGGCAACCGAAGGTTTGTCGACATCACAAAAGTGTCAACGAGGGTTTGTCGACATCACAAAAGTGTCACCGAGGGTTTGTCGACATCACAAAAGTGGCAAGCGAGGGTTTGTCGACATCACAAAAGTGGCAAGCGAGGGTTTGTCGACATCACAAAAGTGGCAACCGAGGGTTTGTAGACATCACAAAAGTGGCAACCGAGGGTTTGACGACATCACAAAAGTAGCAACGAGGTTTCGTAGACATCTAAAATGTGGGAACGAGGGTTCGTTGACATCACAAACGTTGCAACGGAGGCACGTTGATACCTCAAAATACCTATAATATTTTCTGTCTTCCGTCTTTTGATTTTTTTGTTTTTATCTTTTAATTTATTTGTTATTTTGATGTTCTGGCAGTGGTCTCATAGTTTTAAAATAGCATTTACACAAAAGCAAAATTCTTCAATCCCATTATTCTTTTTGTAGTTTATCCTGGCTTGAAATGTGAAATTTAAATAATTTTGAAATATCCGGTATGATGTGGAATTACGAATAGATTTTAACATATTAATTACAGTAACAAGCTCAGAAGATTGTATTGCGCCAGTCATACAAGCGGGGTTATGTACATGTTTGTATTCAAGGAAAATCATCATTCGATATTTATTGTTCTTTTTGTTTTCTCCTTTTTTATAACTCACTTTAATCTTCTATTAGCCTTCTTTTTTTTTTTTCTTTTTTTTATATAATTCAGCCCAAGCAAAGCAGTAAAGCCACCACTACACAATGACTTACTGGGTGTGAAAGAATCAGAAAACATAAAGATTATGAAGGGTCGAGAACAATAGAAGTTTAATCAGGAAGACATTAGATATCAGGAAATTTGTCCTTCCATCGTAGCCCATTTGTCTTCGCTGATTCGGTGTATTCGAAATTTTTCGGTAGAGGGACAATTAGGCGTGAAATTTGTTTTCTCTCTATCACTCTCCCCCGACCCCGCCCCGTTAAGTCGGATCAAGTGGGCCTTTCTTCTCTTTTCTGTTTCTGTCTTGGTATCCTCTGCTCCGGCGAATTCGCTTCGTGCATTCGTATTTATGGACATAATTTTGGGGTCTACCCTTCTCCCAATCTCTCGCATCATTAACTATCACTAAACCTCCTCAGTGAGCGTGGGTCGCTTATACATCCAACCCGTTTCGAATCACTTTCGACCAGGAGAATCAACTCCAAATTCGATGTTTACGAAAATGAAGTTTCCGCTTTAAAGCCTGCATTTGCAGCTGTGTGTCAATCAACATTGTTCTTTAAGTCTGGGTCACTCTTCCATTGTTTAAACCCCTCGAATCAAGTGAAATAAAGGAGAGACAAGCCGCAAACTTAAGGTAAGGCTTCAAGAACACCAGAAAGCTGTAACATGAGGGAAAGTGGTGAATCAAATCGTTTATGTGTGAATTAAAAACTCCATTCTTCCAACGGGTTTTTGGTATTAAGCCTTTTCGTTTCACTGTCTCTCAGCAAATAATAGTTTCTCATGTTTTAATAAAACTTTCTCCCGTTTTAACGCGGCAACAATAAATATTATCACACTTATAATAACATTACAAAAAGACATTTGAAATTTCTACTGCATGTGATGAGGAAAGAGGGCTTGAAGAATATAAATCTCACAGGACATATAGAAAGCAAGAGGGAAAAACGAAAACTTATCATTACCTACCTAACGTTCTTGTGTGGATCGACGTTGGAGCAAGGTTTGGGAAGATGCCAAGAACTACAAAGGGTAGGAAAGTATAGAGAGCCATGATCAACAACGTCCTGAAGGGCACGGTACATTTTGAGTGACTTTTGCTTATTGTAAGTATAAGTGTACTTTTTGTTTCCATTTTTTTAAAGGTTCACCCTCGCTTCCATTTTATTCCTCGTATAGTTTTCTTGAAACGCATCTTTGTCGCCTCAAAGTCTACATTTTATCTGTCAGAAAATTGTCCCGTAACGACGAAGAAGTTGCTGTCAAAAGAAAGAGAGAGCTGATATGTGGAAAGAAAGAATGTAGAATTTGACACTCACAAGGCGAGCGAAACATCGAGTAACATAATTGACAAGTTTTAGTAGATGACTGAACAATTTTCACACTGGGATTAAGAATTAATAAGAACATGAGAGTTTTCATTTCTCTTCTTGGGTGTCCTGTGGGTAACTGCAATAAGATTATGTTAAGTAGGTAACATTATAGTGCAAAACGAAGTGTAAATTTCATATTATTTACAGATCGCGAAATCAGAGAGATGAAATTCAAATTTTTATTATTGTATTATTCCAAAATTCTAGCAAATCATCATATAGCTATTAATGCTCAAATAGTTATTAATTAAAATATACGAATTAATCTATAATATTATCCATAACTACATGTACAAGAATGTCGTTTTTGATAAAAGTAAAAAAAATAACCATAAATACATAAAAATGCATATATTGTGGAAAATTCCTCAATCTCCCTGTCGAGATCTATTAGTTTAAATTTGGGTTTTAATTTAAAGAAAGTAGCACAAAGTTGCTCGCAGATGAATTAAAAAATAATTTCGCTTGTTTAAAACAGATTTTAGAAGAATTTTGTTGTACGTCGTCTATACTCAAGTATTTATGATTAGTTTTAAAAAAATGTAGGGGTGCGCACTATACATAGTTTATTTCTTGAAGAGGTAAAAATCATACTTTTTTGGTGATCGGTTGACACTTTTCTGCAGAGTTTACAAGACATGCAAAAAGAAAATCAGGATCGCCTATAGGAATGTTGATCTGAACCCTTTATTTCGCTCGTTGGGTTAGACTGATATAGTTCCACGTACAATGTCTAATGGACGTCATTTATCAGTTATCTCGTGTTAATTCACCTCGCCAAGTTCTCCACTGCCTTAAACAGGTATTGAACTCACAACTCTTTGGGAACTGTCACTGAATCAAACCAACGCCTTTATCCACTGTGCCATGTATCCATAAGGACAACTGCGTATGGATTTCTGATACTTATAAACTTAATATAATCAGTTACCATTTTGTATTCGTTTCTACGCTTGGTCGGCTCAGGAAATATTTGTGGCCTAGCATATGTCCTGATTCCTTATGTAAAGGGGTTATCGGAGAAAATTCAAAGGATCTGCGATACATACAAGATCAGGACAACCTTCAAAAGCTGGACGACACTTTGCAGATACCTATCCCGAGTAAGACCCCCCCCATAGAGGAGAACATGACTGAAGACTGTGTGTACGCCATCCCATGCAGCTGCTGGAAGACAAATAAAGGAGAGACAGGCCGCACTCTTAAGGTAAGGCTTCAAGAACACCATAAAGCTGTAACATGAGGGGAAGTGGGGAAATCAGGCGTGGCTGACCATATATGGAGAGAGAAGGGAAATCACCATCCTCTGTGGGATCCGGATGAATTCATAGACAAAGCAAATCTTGGGAAAATTCGTAAACTTAATGAATCAGCACATATGCTAGGCCAAAAATATCTCCTGAGCCAACCAATCATAGAAATGAATACAACATGGGAACCAGTAATAAGGAGAGCCAGAGAAAAGCAATAATATCAACGAAAATTGCCATATGAGCTCTGGTAAAAAACATGAAATGATAACAGCAAAATTGCAATATAAGCATTGCTAAAAAAGTGTTTGCATAAGACATTGTTTATAAGTTCCAGAAAGTCATACACAGATGTCCTTAAGGACACATGGCACAGTGGATAAAGGCGTTGGGTAGATCTAGTGACAGAACCCAAAGAGTTCTGAGTTCAATACCTGGTAAAGTATAGATAATTGACATTCATTAGACATGGTACGTGGAGCTAGAACAGTCTACCCTAACGACAGAAATAAAGGGTTCAGGTTGACATTCCAACCACATGAAGAAGGCCGGAGCGTACAACGGCCGAAAAATTGTGATAAATATGGCAATAAAGATGGGGACAATAGTCCGAATACTGTAAATAGTGTACATAATACCTCATCTCAAAAATATATCAGATTACATCATGATTTCTCAGATTTACCGGGAATTTATGGGACAATTTAAATATGGGAGAAAAAAAACGCTGTTTTTCTTGTGTGTGGAGAAAATAGTGTGTAAAGAAATATGAAAGGATCCAAATGAAATAATTCAATTATTTCCTTCTATACTTGTTAATTACGCAACATCTTTGCCGTGTAAAAAATAAAATAACTTTTAAAAATTTTAATAATATCTACGTCAGTAGATTTTGTTTAAATTTGCATTTCACGATGATATAAAAATGATTTTAAAAATAGTTCTTAGGCATGATATATGCAATCTGAATTTGGATCAATCGTGCTAAAAACAGCCAACTTTATCTTTTGTCTATCTATATCTATGAGATGAAGCATGGAAACTTTTTAAAGCAGGAGTGAGAACCTTTTTTGTGCATTTAGCTCAAATTGAAATTCATCATGCCTCATAGAGGCCGCATTCCCCAAGTGATTTTATTGCAGTTACACATTTTATATCTTATTTAATTAATGTATAAAATAAAATTTAATAAGTATATAATATAAAAAGAGACATTATAAAACTGAAAAAAAAAACAAGACATGTTAAAACAAATACATTGTTCCCAATTGAGATAAATTAATGACAGTGTTTCTTTTGAGACTCTAACATGGTGTTTTTTAGTTTTAATTGGTCATCCAAATGCTTATCTGTCAACTGGTGTTTGCAACGGCTTTATGATTGTGTTAAAGACGAGAATGTGGATTCAAAACTGTACGTTGAAGAAAAATATGAAATAAGTTTGTGTGCGTGTTCAGGAAGGCGAGGATATTCTACCGCCCTTTTCCAAATTTCAATGGTATCTTTCTTGCTGTCAACCAACGTTTTTAGCATATTATCTTCAGACAATAAGCTATATTTGTAACTCCTCGGGAGACTCTGAGACGTTAACTAAGACAGACTGAATAATACCTTTCAGGTTGACGTTATGCTTTTTGAAAGTCACTGAACCTTCTGTTGTACTCTTCCAATTAATCTGAAATTGATTGATATACCTGAAAAGGTTCATAGTTATTCTCTTCCCTTTCACTCATTACTTTCGACAAGAAGGGAAAGTGTACTTCTGAAAGATCTGATTGAGTAAGAAAGGACTTGAAAAGTAACAACTTCTTTTGCGTACCATGACCCTTCAAGACGTAGGCGATCATGGCACTTCACTTCCTCCTATCCCTTGTAGTTCTTGCTATTTTTTTTCTTTTGATACTTCTCCCAAACCCTCTTCTGTCTTCCACTTGCATAAGCCTGCTAGGTATGTCATGTGTTGCATCGTAGAAATAAATTTGTTATCAATGTTCAGAAAGTGCTCAGTTGCATCAATCTATATCAAAGTCTTCCTTTTACTACCTTCTGTCTGTTGTCAGCACTTTCTATCTATTTATATGCCAGTTTATTTTCTCGCACCAGCTCGTGAATATTTTTATCTTCTTTTTAGCTAATTTTACAAAAGAGATGCTTCTCAGTGGTTGAATATTTATTTCTAAAATAGGAGGCCCAAAAATTAACTTCTTTGTTTCTCTAGTTTGCCCAAGGCGAGATCTCGCATTTAATGACGAAACAAAATGAGATTAATATTTCGTTACAAAGTAGAAGTAAATCAATATATATGTGGTAAAAATTAATTCGTTTAGGACTGTAAGTGTGATACTGAAATACGAAGACGTATTGGGATGACCAAAGAGACTTTCAAAAAGCAACTGTAGCAACTATACTAATTTTGACTATATATACTGGTGTCTGATGCAGATAATAAGCATGATTCTTAATAACAACATCTTTGTTGCCATATTTATCACAACTTTTCGGCCCTTCAGTATCTGTCTATATTTTTGAGATAAGGTATTATGTACACTATTTACATTATTCGTCTATATTTTTCAGTATCTGTCTATATTTCTGAGATATTATGTACACTATTTACATTATTCGGACTATTGTCCTCATCTTTGTCGACATATGTATTACAACACGTTTCGGCTCTTCAGTATCTGTCTATATTTCTGAGGTGAGGTACACTATTTACATTATTCGGACTACTGTCCTTATCTTTATTGTCATATTTATTACAACGTTTCGACCCTTCAGTATCTGTCTATATTTCTGAGATGAGGTATAATGTACACTATTTACATTATTCGGACTATTGTCCTCATGTTTGTCGCCATATTTATTACAACGTTTCGGCCGTTGTACGCTCCTTCCTTCTTCAGTTGGTTGGAATGTCGAACTGAACCCTTTATTTCGATCGCTTGGGTAGACTGTTCTAGTTCCACGTACCATGTCCAATGGATGTCAGTTATCAGTTATCTCTTGTTAATTCCCCTCTCCAAGTTCTCCACCGCCTTAAACCGGTATTGAACTCATATACTTTGGGTCCTGTCACTGGATCTAACTAACGCCTATCCACTGTGTCATGTGTCCTTGAGTGTTAGTTAAGGCGGTGGAGAACTTGGAGAGGGGAATTAACAGGAGATAACTGATTACTGACATCCATGAAATATGGCACGTGGAACTAGAACAGTTTACCCCAGTGAGCAAAATAAAGGTTTCAGTTCGACATTCCAACCACCTGAAGAAGGCCGGAGCGTATAACGGCCGAAACGTTGTTGTAATAAATATAGCAACAAAATGTGGACAATAGTCAAAATAATGTAAATAGTATAAGCCTAGTTCTTTGTGCTAATATTTATTTATCTTTTTGCTTCATATATTTATTGATCTTTTCATAAAAAAATAAATTTTCCATTAATTTTAACCCATTATGTCCAAAAAATAAAACAAAATTTGAAGGAAGAAAATAAAACTTTCAATGATCAATGGGAAGTGAAATACATTTTATTGTTTAACAGTGGTAAAATTTGTTGCTTACTTCGTGATATTGTAAATTCAAGTTCAAACATACAATGGGCATTAAGATTATTCTGTTAGAAGACAATAAATATGATAAACTGGAGGGGACCCAGAAGGATCGCACTGTAGAAAGGAAGGAAAGCAAATGCAGAGAACATTATTCCATTTTGTATTAGATTCATGAAATACTGCAACAGAAGCAAGCCATAAAGTTGCATATTTGCTTGGAAAGAAAGGTAAACCATTCAGTTATGCAGAGTTCGTCAACGAATGCTAAAAAATGAAGGATTCATTGGATGCCTGAAAGAGAAACCACACCTAAAAATGCAATAATTTCTTTTCAATATATTCTGCACCAGCAACATTTCTGTGCAAAATCTATTTTAAATAACATCTTACAAAAGATTATAAGTATTGTGCACTCTATACAAGCCAATGTCATGAGACATAGTTTTGATACATGATGGTGATAGATAACAAGGTAATTCGGATAGATTTGCCCGATCACTCAGAAATACATTGGTTATCGCACGGCCACGTATTGGTCAAAATTTTGTTTTTACGTGAGAACTTTTCAAAGGACGCCACACGTTTTGCGAATTACAAACTTTCACAGAGATGTTGCATTTCTGTGTGAAGTAATAACAAAACAAAATGAGTTCAATATTTCATTACAATACAGAAACAAATCAATATATAAGTTGCAAAAATTCATTCATTTATGATGGTAAGTGCGACGCTAAGATCCGAAGACGTACTGGGATGGCCAAAGGACGTATTGCAAAATCTAGGCAGCGTATTATGAAACAGGAGGATTTCTTTGGTAACAAAGAAAAGGGTATTAAACTCTTACGTGATATTTGTCCTTCTTTATAACAGCTAATGTTATCCGGTCTCTTCAAAGATAAAAAAAAAAGACTCGAGGCAAGGTAGGTATGGTTCTAAAGAAGAATGCTAAGGATACCATGGACCAGACATCGGAGCAATGATGAGGTTTTGTAGAAGAAGCAAATAAGGAGGAAAATTATATTTAACATCAGGAGGAGGCAGGGAGACGTAATGAGAAAGGAAGACTTGGAGAATCTGATACTCACAGGGCGGATAGAGGGAAAGAGAGACAGGGAAAAAAAAGCAACCCGTGACAAACCTCGTGGGTCTAAGCAAGTTGATGAAAGAAGAGAGTTTGGGAGAAGTAGCAAAAGGAAAAAAAAAACATATCGAGATATGTCAAAAGATTCCAATTACCAATTCCCGCTATCAAGGGACAGCGGGAATTGGTAAGTTCCATGAACGCCAACGGCACATAAAAAAGAAGACAGAAGTTGTTATTTTTCAAGTCCTTTCTTGCTCAATCAAAACTTTCAGAAGAACACTTTCCCTACTTGTCGAAAGTAATGGGTGAATTTGAAAAGAATATTAATGAATCTTTTCAGGATTACCAGTCAATTTTCGACTTATTGCGAGAATACAACAAAAGATCGAGTGATTTGGAAAAAACATAACGTCAGACTGAAACCTGCGTTCAGCTTAACTTAATCAAAGTCTCAGAGGCTCCCGAGGAGTTACAAATTAATCTTAATGAGTTTTTTGAAGATAATAAACTGAAAACCCTGTTTGTCAACAACTATGATCACATTGAAATTTGGAAAATGCTGGTAGAATATCCTCACCTTAGTGAACTTATTTCATATTTTGCTTCAACTTACAGTTTTGAATCCACGTTCTCATACTTGTGTGGCACCATGCATCATTAGAAAACTGAATAGAGATATTCATAAATATATGATTTATTTTTATTCGATTTGTTAACCAGTTGATAGTTAATTAGAGATGAAGAATAATTGAGTTTTGAGAATAATTCTCTAATTGTATTTAGGTGATCCGAAGGAAAGAAGAAGGAAGAAAAAAAAGAAAAAAAAAAAAGGACAGAGAAATAGATGGTACAAAACCCGGTCATAAGCTCACAAGCTTAAACTACACAAAACAAGTGTTAAAAGATATCTAGGCCAAAGTACCTGACCGAAATCCACGAAAAATAGAAATTGTTATTTGAAGGAATAGAATAGAGTTTAGAAATAATAAAAAGAAAGAAAGGGAAAAGACAGGAACATGATAACAAGACGTGGCCGCGAGCGGATAGGCACACGCGCGATTGATGAATAACAGATGTCGGTCAAGCACCTGACCTACTTTCGTGTCCGCGGAGTATGGGAGTTTATTATCAATTTGGTTGAAGAAATAAGATTTTAGGGACAATGAAAAAATATTAGTAGGTAACGAACGAAGAGGGGGTCATTGACCGCTGGGGAAATGTATACGAAAACAAAACATTGATGCACGAACCCTGACCATTTCTAGGATTGAAGATAAGAACCACCCAAAATGATGAGTGGAGAATATTTTCAATTTAGATAATTAAGATTTTGTTAACAGGCCCCGAGCGAAAGAAAGAGGTGAAACAATTGTTTTAGCTCGCGAAAGACGCCGACAGGGCGGAAAAATTCTTTCTTTAAGTCACATCTAATTAGCGGCAGGCTGTTTTGACAAGAAACCGGGATTGTCATTTTCGTACGAAAAGGACAATTTAAATTTTGTTTTTTTAGCAAGGTGTTTCTTCCCCAGAACAAAGCCACGGATTGTCCACGCCCGATTGGAGACGTCACGAAAGAAGGAGGGAAGATACCGACCAGAATCTCATTAGCCGAGGGCAGTCACATGATACATGAGGGAGGAGGAGAAACACCCGACTAGAGTCTCATTGGCCGAGAGCGGTCACGTGATGTGCGAGGGAGGAGGAAAGATGCTCGACCAGGACCCCATTGGTCGAGAGCGGTCACCTGACATACGAGAGACCAGAGGAAGCGGGTATGCGCCTCCCCCAGAAGCACTGTAAGGAAGTAGGGAGTGAAAGTAAGAGCGATAATGGAAATCAGAAATAATACGACTTTAGAATTATCAAGAAAACCTGGCGCCGACAGACCCACCCCAGTTTTGATACGGCGTCAATAAAAAGCAACCCCAATCGACAGAAATGAGTTGCAGAGCGGACGGCAAGAAGAGTTGCAGAGCGGACAGGCAGAAGAGTTGCAGGCAGACGGCGAGAGTTGCAGGCCGGACAGGCAGAGAAGTTGGAGTTGGGTTTGCGCCTCAGACGAAAAAGAAGTTAACTTGCAATTGCGCCCAGAAAGTTGAAATCAATTCAAGACTAAGAAGAAATTCGTCCAAGACAAGGGGGCGAAGTGAATAAATTCACCCAAACCAAGCCCTAGAAGAAAATTCGTCCAACCCAAGTCGAAGTGAATAAATTCGCCCAACTCAAGTCGAAGTGAATAAATTCGTCCTGACCAAGCAGAAGAAAAGTTAATTCTGGCACTGACGGCGAGGGAAATCAGCCGTGAACGACAGGCAGAAATCAGCGCCCAGTGTTGAAACCAAACCACACCCCGAAATGCAAATTTCTAGAGGACAATAACTCGAAGTCTTAAAGTTGTATGGTAGAAGCTTGTCAACAGTCCATAAAACGGGTCGGGAGGTAGGAACAATTTTGTGTAATGAACATTTGGATATAAAAGGTTGTTACCTTTTCTTTTCAATAATTTTTGACCTTGTGAGTTTTTCTTTTTCTTGTGTGTTATCACCCCCGCTGAACCCAGCTGGCATACGGCCCCAATCCCTGTTTGATCCCGTCTGTCTAAGATCTAATCACAACGTGGGTAGGCAGACCGGAGATCAGTGCAGTTACCCTAGTAACCAGGCGTTGGAAGCGAGTTGGGAACGGCGAGGCTGGTATTCATCTAACCAAAGGGTTAGAACGTCACACTTGGAGCAGCGAGGAGCGAACAGCTGACACCGCGGCAAAGACGTCACAATCGGCGCCGCGACCAGGATCAACCCTGGAACAAGCGACGTCACAACTGGTGCTGTCCGTGACCAGGATATCAGAGCCTGGAGAGCACGTGACGTCACAACTAAAATGCCGCGAACGAGATCGAACGACAGAGTCGACAGACCAGGGGGGGGGGGCGACGTCACACGTGACAAATCAAGAATTCGATGCGAACACAGTTGACAGATGATCATTTGCAAGACCAATTAAAACAAAAAAAGCCATGTTAGAGCCTGATATCAAAATGCTATCTCAAATGTCAAGGAAGTCATTAATTTCTCTCAAATAAGAACAATGTATTTGTTTTGGAAAAATTTTATTTTTCAGTTTTATAACATGTTTTTATTTGATTATATAATTATTAAATTATATTTTATGCATTATTTACGTGAAATATAAAATGTGTAACTGTAAGAAATTATTTGGTGGATGTTGCCTCGATCAGGGATGATGAATTGTAACGTGTCATTCCCCACCTACTGTGATATAAGATAAATATAGATGGCGAAAGAAAATATATATAATTAAATTTTGTTATAATATTATCGAGCTGTCAAGGATAATATAAAATTAAATTTAAATAAACCTTTTCTGTTTTGTTTAAATTGTTTAACCAGTATTTCTACATTGTTTCTTTTCATCTTTGAGAGCAAAGGTTATATGTTATAAAATCTTAGCTATATTTAGATACGAAAATCATCAACGGTCCTTGAAAAAAGACCTGCCATATACAAGCAAACATGATACAAAGTTTAATAAAAGAAAAATTTTATCAAAGTCAAAACTTCATATCTGTTTTTTTTTTTCTTTATTATTATTATTATTATTATTATTATTATTATTATTTTAAGTTATTTCTATTTTTATGAAGAAATGTTACTGGAGTTTAAATTGCTTTTATTCATGAAACTTCAAAATATTTTATCATAAGACATGATTTTATGCTCCTAATTTGAAAAACAGCACATATGATATTGACAAGAATCAGGAATTGATAGAGAGAAACTGTTTTGCAATTTGTATTCAAAATTAGAAAAAAACCACGAATCAAGCGACAGATATCATGAAATAAAATAGGTATCTCCCAGTGATACGTAAATATCACCAAGCTGACAATTCTAACATTGAAAGGTCCATCTGCATATTATACAGGTTGCGAGGGATAAATTGTCGTCTAAATGACTCGAAGGCTCATTTTAAAAGATATACAAAGTGAGTTGGTGTAGACTGTCTTCAAAATGAAGCAAAAATGAAAGCAACACTGGCATTTCACTTTAGAAGATATATAACTTGCGATGGATAAATTGTCGTCTAAATGGCGCCAAAATGAAAGCAACACTGGCATCTGATTTTAACAGATACGCAGGGGGCGATGGTTAAATTGTCGTCTAAATGACGCCAAAATGAAAGCAACACTGGCATCTGATTTTAACAGATATGCAGGCGGCGATGGATAAATTGTCGTCTAAATGACGCCAAAATGAAAGCAACACTGGCATCTGATTTTAACAGATACGCAGGGGGCGATGGTTAAATTGTCGTCTAAATGACGCCAAAATGAAAGCAACACTGGCATCTGATTTTAACAGATATGCAGGGGGCGATGGATAAATTGTCGTCTAAATGACGCCAAAATGAAAGCAACTCTGGCATCTGATTTTAACAGATATGCTGGCGGCGATGGATAAATTGTCGTCTAAATGGCGCCAAAGTGAAAGCAACACTGGCATCTGATTTTAACAGATACGCAGGGGGCGATGGTTAAATTGTCGTCTAAATGACGCCAAAATTTAGCAACACTGGCATCTGATTTTAACAGATACGCAGGGGGCGATGGTTAAATTGTCGTCTAAATGACGCCAAAATGAAAGCAACACTGGCATCTGATTTTAACAGATACGCAGGGGGCGATGGTTAAATTGTCGTCTAAATGACGCCAAAATGAAAGCAACACTGGCATCTGATTTTAACAGATACGCAGGGGGCGATGGTTAAATTGTCGTCTAAATGACGCCAAAATGAAAGCAACTCTGGCATCTGATTTTAACAGATATGCTGGCGGCGATGGATAAATTGTCGTCTAAATGACGCCAAAATGAAATCAACCCACTGGCATCTGATTTTAACAGATACGCAGGGGGCGATGGTTAAATTGTCGTCTAAATGACGCCAAAATGAAAAACACTGGCATCTGATTTAACAGATACGCAGGGGGCGATGGTTAAAATTTTCGTCTAAATGACGTCAAATTGAAAGCAACACTGGCATCTGATTTTAAAAAAAAATACGCATGGGCGATGGAAATTGTCGTCTAAATGACGCCAAAATGAAAGCAACACTGGCATCAGATTTTTGTAGATATGCAGGGGGGCGATGGATAAATTTTTTTCTAAAAATGGCGCCAAAATGAAAGCAACATTAATCTGATTTTTAACAAATATGCAGGTAAATGATGGATATATTGTCGTCTAAATGACGCTTGTGTTAATAACATTGTCATATCATTTTAACAGATATGCAGAGAGCCATGGATAAATTGTCGTCTAAATGACGCCAAAATGAAAATAACACTGACACCTGATTTTAAGAGATATGTACGGAGCGATGGATAAATTGTCGTCTAAATGAGGACAAAATGAAAATAACACTGACATCTCATTTTAACAGATATGCAGGGGGCGATGGATAACTTGTCGTCTAAATGACGGAAAAATGAAAGCAACACTGGCATCTGATTTTAACAGATATACAGGGGCGATGGATAAATTGTCGTCTAAATGACGCCAAAATGAAAGCAACACTGATATCTGACGGGCTAACAGATATTTAACGATGGATAAATTGTCGTCTAAATGGCGCCAAACTGAATGCAAGACATACATCTGATTTTAACAAATATGCAGGTAGTGATGGATATATTGTCGTCTAAATGACGCTAAAGTGAAAATAACATTGTCATATCATTTTAACAGATATGTAGGGAGCGATGGACAAATTGTCGTCTAAATGAAGCAAAAATGAAAATAACTCTGACATCTCATTATAACAGATATGCAGGGAGCGATGGATAAATTGTCGTCTAAATGACGCCAAAATGAAAGCAACACTGGCATCTGATTTTAACAGATCTTATCGCAAATAACGATGGTTAAAACTGTCGTCTAAAAAAGGGCGCCAAAGTGAAAAAAACACTGACATCTCAAATTAAAAGATATGCAAAAGCGATGGATTTTGTCGTCTAAATGACGCCAAAATGACTATAACACTGACATCTCATTTTAACAGATATGCCGGAAGCGATGAATAAATTGTCGTCTAAATGACGCAAAAATGAAAATAACACTGACATCTGTTTTTAACAGATATGCAGGGGGGGATGGATAAATTGTCGTCTAAATGACGCCAAAATGAAAGCAGCACTGACATCTGATTTTAACAGATATGCGGGGAACGATGGATAAATTGTCGTCTAAATGACGCCAAAATGATTGCATCACTGACATATCATTTTAACAGATATCCAAGGGGCGATGGTTAATTTGTCGTCTAAATGATGGCAAACATGTAAATAATGTAGACATTTCATTGCAACCGATATATTTGCAAAAATGACACAAAAATATGTTGAAATAATAAATAGTGAATTTATTCAATAAATAACCACTGTCTTCCACCACGGCCTTCAAACGACTTCGGAATCTCCTGCAGCTCTTCTGGACGGTCTCCTTGTTTAATTTGGTTAATACTGCCAAAATCATTGCCTTCAGTTCATCTTTGGTGTTACAAAGAGTTTTGTTGCTCTATCGCTCAACTGCGACCCCTCATAACAATCAAGTGTGTTCCAGTTTGGGGAGTTATGTGGCCAGGTGTAAGAGGTGATATGGTGACAGAAATAGCATCTTCCAGCAGCGACCATCTTGACCCACGGCTGCCCTATATGCTCAAAGCATTTGATATAGGCCTCTGTGTTAAGTCTGAGGTCCTTACCAAGAAATACTTTTCTTTTCATCTCAGAACAATCGGAGTGAGCTTTTCGCGCTGCCGTACCTTCGTAATCACCATGAGACTCATCCGACTCTTTCCGAATCCTCTCCACTGTCCTCAGATTGTCACACAAGCACGTTGAAATACACATATTAGCACTTCCTTCGCGAATTACAAGTAGTACAGCATACAGTTTCCAAATTTCTGGCGGAGTTAATTGCGTTGTGGTGTTTTTTTTTTCTCATAAACGGCGTCTAATTGACCAAATGCTGTGTAGTTGTTAAAATCAAAAACAAACAACGCGCATGCGCAAAAAATTGAAATGAGGCCAATCACTCAACTTTACATGAGAGAATAAAGAATTTAATGTATCCCTGATTGTTGTAGATCTTTTATGTTAATAGATACGAAATTTTAAAAAATTGTTTAAAAATGTTCAAGCATTAATCTGTTCGACATAATTGACGCAAATTGTTTCTATATGGTTTGACAAAAAAGATAATTGTGTTATCCCCATTAACTTTTATACAAGATTTAAGGCGGGTACTTACCGATGGTGAACGCAATACGAAAAGCTGTTTTACGAATATATATATATATATATATATATATAGAATTTATAATTATCGCAATCGAATTAAGTCGACTCCACATGAAACGTTATTGCCTGTAGAACAAAATGTCCGCCTCGAAAAACACGATTTTGAAACCCATGCCAAATTCACTATAATTGAGAGAATAGAAAAGTTCAGAATAGATAACATTAGAAAGATTTTAGAGTTCCATAAACATAAGTGGATACAAAGTTTAAAAACGCACTATTTAGACGGGCTTAATCACAAATTTAACAATACAGATAGTATTAATATATAACCCCAGAAATCAGGACCTACCCACATTTCTCACCCATACAAGACAGACATGGTTACGGAGGTGTTGAGGCCTTACACATACACACACCCGCACGAATATACACACTTACACACATCAAACTCACTCACTCCTTAATGAGCCAAATGATAACACACACCCATAGTAATATACACGCTTACACACATCATTCTCATTCACTCCCTAAGAACTAAATAACTCACACACAAACACTTAACAGAGACATATCCTCTTTCCAGGAACCAATAAAACTGTCAAAATGACCAAGGGACTTCAGAACAGCATGGATCTATCCAGTTCTTATCTCAAATAACAACTGAAAAGAAACTGTTTGACCAACAAAAGGAATGAATGAAATTTATGGTAAAAAAATAAAAAAATAAAAACAAAAATGAAAACTATAGACAAAAGTTCATTTTCTCCATCAAGACATTCATTTCTGTAGTTCACTACTACCAGCAAGCAGATTTTTTTTTCTCCTGATGATGGTCATGTTGGCCGAAACTAGACGAGGATCTCTAAATGAAATAATAATAAAAAAAGAAAAGAATATTAATATACAACCCAATTTGTCTGAAGATTTTAATTTTTTAATATTTCTTATTGTCCATCAATATATATATATATATATATATATATATATATATATATATATAAAATATAATATGAAATGATCAAACACTAATATTCCATGGAATGGAGGCTATCGTGGCTCTCCACAATTTCCTATCTTTTGTTTTCCTTTTGTTATTTCTCCTAAAATTTATCCGACATCAAGAATGACATTATTTGTTTTTCTCTGTCCCTCTTGCCTTCAGTCAGCCTTGTGAGTATCGGATTTTCGAAGCTCTCTTTCCTCATTATATGCTCTAGAAATTTCAACTACCTTTTGATGGTGTTAAGTATTACACTTCTTTTTGTCTCCATTTTCTCTTAAATCTTTGCTCACGTGTTCGGACCATAGTATTGTCAGCATTCTTCTGTAGAATCAGATTTCTGTTGCCTCAAGACTCTTCTTCATCCGCGAGGAGATTGACCAGCATTCACTACCATATAGAAGGACTGCTATTACATAGTTCAGTACCCTTTTCTTTGTTTCTCTTGCTTCAAATCTCTTCTTCATCTAAGAGAAGATTGTCTAGCATTCATTGCCATATCGGAGGAGGTATATTACATTACAGTTCAGTACCCTTTTCTTTGTTTCTCTTGCTTCAAATCTCTTCTTCATCTGAGAGAAGATTGTCTAGCATTCATTGCCATATCGGAGGAGGTATATTACATTACAGTTCAGTACCCTTTTCTTTGTTTCTCTTGCTTCAAATCTCTTCTTCATCAGAGAGAAGATTGTCTAGAATTCATTGCCATATCGGAGGAGGTATATTACATTACAGTTCAGTACCCTTTTCTTTGTTTCTCTTGCTTCAAATCTCTTCTTCATCTGCAAGGAGATTGTCCCACATTCACCGCCATATCGGATGAGTTATATTACATAACAGTTCAGTACTCTTTTCTTTGTTTCTTTCTGTTATTCATGTTTCTTCTTCATCTCTGAGGAGATTGTCCGGCATTCACCGTCATATAGGACAGTTATCACGTAACAGTTGAGTACTCTTGTCTTTACATCTAATAAAATTTTTCTGTCACTTATTACTTTGCCTCGCTATTGGAAGGCACCTTTTTTTTTAATCCCAATGCGCCTTCTCATTCCAATGAAACGTAATCTATAATTTGTTTATCGTTTCACCTTAAGCAAGACAATATTGTCACGAGAGCGCAGAGGGTTACAGTGAAATAATGAAGGAATGAAAATGGGAAGTGTTGAGGAAAAGACAAAAAAATGAAAAAAAAAAGCTTCTTAAAGATTGAAGATGGAGATTGACGTTGGATCTAAATTTTTGAAGACTGTAGTTATCAAGGAAATAAAGAAATTGGCCACGGTATTCCACAACTGGGAAGTGCGAGAAACAAATCTATTGGCATAGAAGTAGTGGTTGAACCTAACTTGTTCAGTGAGACCTAATTGACAATCTAGTATCATGGTTAAATTCATGTAGTTGAGACATCAGGCGGAAAAACACATCAGAGATGTTGCCATGAAAATATTTGTAGATAAGACAATGGGAAAGTAGGTAACGTCAGTTTACCTCAAGCAAGGCGATGATGCCACCAAGACGCAAAGAGCTACTGGGAGAGAACAAGAATTAGAATATTTTAGAAGGAACCGCAAACACGATCTGAAATAAGGGACAAACCACAAGAGACTAGGGAGTAGTATGAACCGGGTAATAAGCGTAGCTATATACTACAAATGAGGAGAAGAAAAATAATTAAATAAATAGTAAATATAATTGTAAAATTTAGGCACGGACTTTCAAATTATAGAGTTGAAGTTGGCTTTAGAAGGAACCAGAAACACAATCCAACATATGAAACAAGAAATAAGCCTCTACTCCTGTTCAAAATACGATGAAGAAATGTGGACCGGGTGATATGCGAACGCATCTCCTTGTTATGGCAATTTACCCAAGCATGCATGGACTCTCTCAGCTAAAAATAGGAGCAGGTATTTCCTTTTGGAGAGGGAAGTTTCCAGCAATCAACTCTGACAGTCGGACCGAATATTCTTGCTGTAACACTCTCGTTTGTATATGTTTGTATTACTGTTTGTGTTAATATATTGGCTTAACCCAGTTTCTCTCTTGTGTCTTTAATTCTGACCCTAACAATGCCACCGCAATAGAGAAAAGGAAAGAAGACAGATAAAAGTAATTTTAGGGAATAGTGATGATAGTGAAAAGAAAAGCCAGAAATCGTGATGATAGAGAAAAGGAAAGCGAGGAAGTTTGATGATAGATGTTATGGTAATTTACCCACGCACTCCTAGCTATAAATAGGAGCAGGTACTGCCTTTTGGAGAGGGAAGTTTCCAGCAGTCAGCTCTGACAGTCGGACCGAACATTCTTGCTGTAACACTCTTGTTTGTATATGTTTGTGTTACTGTTTCTGTTAATATATTTGTTTAACTCATTTCCTCTCTTGTGTCTTTTTTGTCTGGCCCTAACAAGGCCACAACACTCGTCCAACATAACAAAGAAAAATAAATAAATTATAGATTAAACATCAGACTTTAGACAGGAACGTTAAAAGGATAAAGATGAATTAGACTTAGAAGGAACCAGAAGCACAATCCTAAATATGAAAGAAGGGATAAACTCCTATTTCTTTTCAAAAACTAGGGAGAAGTGTGAACCGGACATAGGTGAACCTATCAACTCCTACCTAATTAATGATGAGGCATAACGACACTTGACATTTTTCGTCAGTGTTCTGTTGACTTGTCGGGCAAACGATGTGAGTGAAGCAAAAATTATGAGTAGATTACCCACAATGCATCTTTGGCCAATATATATTTATTTTACTTGTTTTTCATTTTCATTTTGTATTATTTATTCTTTCCGTTTTTTTTTTTTTTTTTTTATGTTTTATTAAAATGGACAAAAAGTAAAATAAATTAACCCAAACAAATAAAGAAATAAAGAAACAAGGCACACCCGTAAAAAATAACCGCCAGAATAGATTACCCACAATGCACCACACTGACCAATATATATAAATAGCCGAAGAAAAATCCAGCATTCGCGGCCTGACAATTGCGTCCTGCATGAAACAGCCTGTCGCCTCTGAGTGTTGACTTCAATGTTCACTTATATATATATATATATATATATATATATATAATTTTTTCTTACATAAATCATTTCCAAATGTTTTTGATGAAGCTTAATAAAAGTGAAACATGCCAAATTTATAAACGTTTCGTATTCCTTTTCCTATTATTATCAGTCTAATTCGAATCCATTTTTGCTGCCAATTCACTTTTGCCTATATTTCTATTGTATTTCAGCAAACCTAGCAATTCCATTGCTTAATATAAATTTCATTTTATTCTTGTTTTATCCTCCTATTCCCGCCTTCAACTTGCTGAACATTTTCTATATTTTCTCTTGACCGACTTTTTTTTTAACGTCGGCTTCTTCGACCCTTACCCTCATCTTTACTCTATTCTTAATTCCTTTTATCTTTTTTTAAAGATTGTTTGCAATATGCACCTGTATAAACATGTCAACGTTTCGCTACCAACCTGCATTGTAAAGTTCTGGGAACCTGTCAACAGATATGCTGGACGACACTGTAAAGCCGAAAAGGTGAGTCGTGGACTTACTTGATACATAAGCCAAGAAAAAAAAAAAAAAACATCGTAAAACCACGACATTTATTCAGTTTCACCATATTGACATGTCTCCATGAACACCAAACGTTTTGGCAGTCAGGACAAGTTACCCATAAACTTTGCTATTAGTTTCAGATACAATACTTCTTCGTCTATATTCTGTGTCGTTTCAGAACGTTGGCGATCATGGCTCTCCACAATATTCAGTCTTTTGTAAATCATATTTTTAGTTTTTTGCCAACTCTCACAAAACTTACTCCTCTACCCAATTGAAACTCGCCAGGTAGGTTATGTTTTGCTTTTCTCTATCCCTGTCTTCTTGATTCTTTTATGTGAGTATCAAATTTTCCAAGCCGTCTTTCTTCACTATGAGCACTATAAATTTCCAATGTTCCCTTTTCTGATGTTAGGTATATGATTTTTGTGTTGCAATTGTTTCCAGAACTTCATCGTTGCTCACGTGTTCGGCCTACTGAATTCTCAGATTTTTTTCTGTAGAAGCATATATATGTCACTTCAAGTCTCTTTCTTCTATGAAAAATTGTCAAGGATTTAATAGCATAGGAAAATATACTGTAGAGTAATGGTTACCTGCTTGGATTGAGGAATATGGGAGCCGTGTTCGAATTCCAGTGGAGCTCCTTGCATTCACGTGTGGTAATATCTTTAGGAAAGGCATGAAACCATCTCTTTCCTCAGCTAGGAGAAGGAAACCTCTTAATTCAAACCGGCAACTGCCTTGTAGGTCTTGCCTCTTTAATTTATGAGAGGAGGGACAGAATAAACTCAACATCTCTGAACCGTCAAGCCACAGCCCTATTCTTCCTTGAATGTCACCATGTACCAAAAGGAAGTTAGTGGTGACCACATCGGTGCAAAATGTGAAAAATGATTAAATAAATGATTAAATTGTAATGTAGATTTGAGATTAAGTTAAAATGCATTCTTTCTCGGATGGTATTTGTTTGGCAACCAATCTAGGAGAAGGAATCCTCTGAATTCCAACCACCTGCTGTCTTTAGCCTCTTGCTTTTCTCTCTTCTTAGTTCTAGCTACCTGCTGCCTTGTAGGTCTTGCCTCATTAAATGTTAAGAGGAGGGACGGGGTAACCTCAATATCCCCGGTGCAAAAGGAAGTGACAAGCCATGGCCCTATTCTTCCTTGAATGCCACAATGAACAACAAGGAAGGCAGTGGTGACCACAATGATGCAAAATGTATTAAATGATTAAATGGATGATTAAATTGTAGTGTAGATTAGACTTTAAGTCAAAATGGATTCTTTCGCAATACGTTTGGCAACCTATCTACGAGAAGGAAACCTCTGAATTCAAACCAACTGCTGTCTTTAGCCTCTTGCTTTTCTCTCTTCTTAGTTCCAACCACGCGCTGCCTTGTAGCAAAATAAAAGGGGCAAGCAATTGCCCTATTCTTTCTTGAATGTTACCATGAACCACAATTTTGAAATGAGGTGACCACAGTAGAAAAATAGAGTAAATGATGATTATGTAACGAGCATGCGCGGAAGCGTGTGTGTTGTCGTCGGGCACACCTTGGAGTACCATAATGGACTCGACCGAGGACTACAAGAAGACGTGCGAGTCGTTTGGCGTCTTTTCTTGGGCGACGTTTTGCTCGTTTGCTGTCGTAAAGTGTTTGTTCGGAAGAGAAGGCGTTCGTTTCCGGTTTGCAAGTAGGTGTTTGTTTTTGTGTCGCAAGAAGTTGTTTTTTTCCCCCCATTTTCTCGCACAAGCTATTCCGGCATTATGGCCTTCGGCCCGAAGCTGATAACACTGTTCGACGGAAGCGATTCTGGACAGTCGGTAGTGGAATGGTACTAATATGACAGTTCAGCGGTTTGAAGCGAATTGAGTGTGTTATCCCGATGCGTTTGGTAGGTGGCGCATATGCTGTGTACCAGCAATTGAGTAAAGAGAAGCGCGCAGACTTCAATTGCGTTAAGAAAGCGTTATACACGGTTTTCGCCTTAGATCCCTTCTCCGCGTGGAAGCAGTTTGCAGCCCGTCGCCTTCAGCCAGGGGAGACGGTCGACGTCTTTTGGCAGAACTGCGCAGACTCGCGGTTCTGTTTGGTGGCGTATCAGAAAAGTGTTTGCAGTGTACATTCGTTGCTGGATTGCCTGAGCATGCAGAGGAGCTTTTAAGAGCGTCATCCCAGATGGAAGACCTGGATTTGTCACATGTGTTGGCACGAGCTCACGCTATTTTGAAGAAGTGTACTGGTCCTACGGAGCAGGCCGCAGTGGCTGCACAGTTGAAGGAAACAGATGTGCACACGAGGTGCTATAAATGTGATGGACCCAATCATAGGGCGAGCGATTGTCTCCTGGGTCGTGAACCATCCAAAGGTGTTGGTACCAAGCACCGACGGACCATCACTTGCTATCGATGTCATCGGCAAGGGCACATTGCTCGGTATTGCCCGGGAAACGGGCAAGAGGGCGAGAATTCAGCGCTAATCTCCTCCCCAAAAACCCTTGTAAATGGCCTGTAGTGACAGTTCGTATCAATGGAATACCACGTATAGCTCTGGTGGATACAGGATGCACGCAGTCACTAGTCCTCAAGTCATGCTGTCGAGCATGGACAAGAAAATCAACACGCGTGCTTACAGTCGACGGAGGCGCACTTGACTGCTGTGGAATCGGAGCGTTGGTGCAAAGCCGTCCATTGCTATGGACGCCCTAGTCGTGGACGGAGACCTGCTTGGATTTGACTTCCTGCTCGGACTAGACGCCATCAAACAGTTGGGAGGAATATCTGTAACTGGCACCGGTGAGGTGAAGTTTCCGCAGTGTGTCGAACCAGTCGTTGCTGCTATCACCATTACCGAGCCCGAATTTAAAGTAGAATTCGATGAGACCACTCGGAGGTGGACGGCATCTTGGAAATGGGCTGGCAACCAAGCTCCGGGTACCTTAAGAAATAGACTGGCAGAATATCCAGCTCCCGCACAAATTTTGGAGGAGTATGATCGGGAACTCCAGATTTGGATAGATAACGGCTGTCTGCTTCCTTACCCGGAGTAGGAGGTCGGACCCCCAAAGGGTTTAATCCCCCTCATGGCCATTCTGCAGGAAAACAAACAGAAGTTTCGGCCCGTTATGGACTATCGGCCAACGCAGATCTTTGTTCGCAAAAAATTACGGGAATGGCGTCAGCAAGGACCAAATGCTGCAGAGCTGGACCTATCTGCAGGTACACATCGACAAGTCCCTTTCGCCATTCCAAACAGTGGAGATTAAGGGACAAAGGTAATTTTCTAACCCGCTTAGGATTTGGGCTCAACGTTGCCCCTTTAATCATGCGGGCCGTTGTTAATACCTTCTTGAGCCAGGACGAGATCGTCAACGCAGTTTGATCTGTCAAGTAAGACCACAGAGCTGCTAAGTATTGGCACACGCGTATTGAGATTGCATGTCTGGGAGGAGCAAGGAAAACTGCGTCGTGGATGTGAACTTCCGGTAGTCCCCGATAAACTTACCTGCCGAATTGTCTTCTCGCTGTGCGGGAAGTTGACTGGTCATTTTCCGGTATGCGGTTGGTTACGTGTCGCCACGGCATTCGTGAAGCGGTGGGCAAACACTGTTACCACTGGATGGGACGATGAAATGCAGGACCCTTTTCTAGCCCAGATGATCGACGACATTTTTAAGAAACTAGCCCAGGACGATCCAGTGAAAGGTGACTGGTGCATCAGTGAGCAAAATGTAACCGTGTGGGTAGTTGCAAGCTCCTTAGCCACCGGTGTGGTTGTGGAGAGCAATGGCGCTGTGGCAGAAGACGCAAGCTGGCTCCGACCGGTGCAATAAGCTAAGCACATCAACTTGGCTGAGCTCGATGCTGTGTTGCGAGGTGTCAAACTTGCATTACAATAGAAGGCTAAAACCATTCATTTACGGGCAGACTCAGCATGGACGAGTGTGCGCATCAAGGCAGCCTCCGAGATGCTAATCAGACGTCGGCTAGCCACACTCCAAGAGTTGGCTTTAGAATACGATCTGGACATTGATGTAGAGCTTGTCAAGTCGTGCAACAATCGAGCCGACCAACTTACTAGAGTATCGCAGTGATGGTTAAATGAAATGCGCAAAATAATGGAACCCAGAGAACCTAGGTGTGCTGTGACAGAAGAGCGAGATGTTGCTCAAGTACGAGCCATTCATCAATCCAGCGGACATCCTGGTGTGAAGAGAACACTCTATTTTGTGAAGTCGATCAACCCAAGAGTAACAAAAGCTGAGGTGCGAGCGGTGGTTAGGGGATGCAAGGAATGCCAGTCAATCGACCTGGCCCCAGTGCGTTGGAAACCGGGCAGGCTCGATGTCGCGGAAAATTGGCACAGGGTTGCGATGGATGTAACCCATTTCGGACATCAACTATACCTGACGCTGATAGACTGCGGCCTCAGTCGTTTTGCCATTTGGAAGCCCTTGCATCGCGAAGACTCTGCTAGCATCATCAAGCAGTTGGAAGTAGTGTTTTGTGAAAGAGGGCCGCCGATTGAGCTGCTTACGGATAATGGCGCAGCGATTTGTGGAGTGAGGCTTGCCGCTTTTGGAAAGATGTGAAATGTACAAATACGATTTCGCTGTGCCCACGTACTATCAGGGAATAGGATAGTTGAGAGATTCCATCATACAATAAAGTGCATTGCGACGAGAACACGGTGTTCAGTTTTGGAAGCTGTATATTGGCACAACGTTACTCCAAAGGACAATAAAACAGCTTCAACTGCACCGGCGAATGCAACCTACACCTACAGGGTCCGCATTAAGGGTATCGACGCAGCTTTGGTGCGTGACGACACCGTTGCCAATCCTTATACGGTAGGAGAGACTGTCTGGGTGAAAAACCCGCACGTCAGGTGTACGACACAGTTCAACAAGGGTACGGTGAGACAAATTAATAGTCCACCCTCCGTCTCTGCTGATGGAATACCGCGCCACATAAAAGATGTGCATCCAGCGTGCGGGAAGGATTATTCCATCAGCAACCACGTTAGTTGTTGTTGATCTGATGAAGCATCGATGATATATATAAAATCACAGGAAGAGCACACCTCAAAGAGTAGTGCGCCTGATGAACCTATGCGGGATTAGCTCAATGAGACGTCTGAAGAGAGGACCACTGAGGATGCGCTTGAGACCATACCATGGAGACGGAGCACCAGGCAGAAACGGCCTGCCCAACTGCCCAACATTGCCATTTGTGTGATCTCGAGATCAGGGAGGAGTGTAACGAGCATGCGCGGAAGCGTCCTCGAACTGCATGTGTGTGTTGTCGCCGGGCACACCTTGGAGTACCATAATGGACTCGACCGAAGACGCGTGTGCCGTTTGGTGTCGTTTCTTGGGCGACAAAGCCTTTGCGGTCGGTCGACCGTCGGCAGCAGTCTTTGGTGCCGTTTTGCTCGTTTGCTGTCGTAAAGTGTTCGTTCGCAAGAGAAGGGATTCGTTTCAGGTTCGCATGTAGACGTTCGTTTTTGTGTTGCAAGAAGTTGTTTTTTTTCCCGTTTTCTCGCATAATATTGCACAAGATTTCAATGTTTTTTCTTTGTTTCTTAATGATGTGCTCTCCTGTAGCGCCTCTCATGCCCGTAAGACCGAGGAAGAGGAACCCAAAATGACCAATCCCCGAAGAACCTAACGGTGGAATAGGCAAAAATCTACACGATATCTACGCCCAAGCCGGAAGAAGTGGGTTGGCTTCACACAGACCAAAGCACCCGACAGCCCAATACAACCAGACAGTCTCAATCCCCCTTGAGCCGCGAGGGAAGGGGCACTTCTGGGTTCTTCGTCACCTAGAGATGTTCGCCAAAACAAAATTTACTCGACTACCCTCAAGAACCTCTCTTTTATTCATGACCATCTCCGCCACCGACTATCCCGATGATCGGATGGGAGTGGGGGCTAACGATGACGAAGAGTTTGCACAGTTTTTGAAAATCACATCATTCGAAATCGCAACTATTTTACAAATGACAAGACCCTTCAAGATGTAGGTGAGGATGGCTCTCCACAGATTTTTATTTCTTTAATATTTGTGAAATACTATTCTTTTTTCGAGGGTGGGGATGTGAAGCACTGATCCAACCTTTGGGAAATCAAAATCATATATATATATAAATAGCTGGGGAAAAATCAAACGTTCGCTGCCTGACGATTGCGTTTACTTTTATATTGATATTAACATAGACTCTATCTCTGATATTGAGCACTTTATCCCATAAATATAACACACCTTAAGACTATATATATATATATATATATATATATATATATATATATATATATATATATATATATACCCCATCCAAATATTTTCAGCACTATCATTCTGAACCGTCACCCAGGGGCGATAGTCTGTTTCATGTTAAAGGCAATCGTCTGACCATGTGCCTGACTATTATATTTAAGCATGAAACAGACTGTTGCCTCTGGGTGTTGTCTTTAATGTCCACTTTTTATATCTACATATGCACTATCACACAGATACACACACACACACGCGCGCACACACA
>CAHIKZ030001115.1:945000-1005000 GCA_903632075.3 Acanthosepion pharaonis | reverse complement strand
GCAAGACGAAAACAGACTGTCAAGATTGTTCTAAGAGTCTCTTGGAATTTCGCGCCATTCACTGGAAGCAGAAACCTTGGTAGAGCGCTTGCTTATTGAAGAGAAGGCCGGACTCTTATGAAGTTGTATGACATAAGGAAATTTCGACATGTCTGAGAATGAAGAAAGGGGGCGGTATTAGGACGAGGGACACAAAAGTAAACATAATTTTTACTCAGTCTTTCTTACAACAAAAACATTATTATTTTTCAAAACCTTTTTTTTTATCATGCATCTTCTTCATAGAATAACAAAATTTATTAACCCTTTTCTAAACAATTTTAACCCTTCTGCCTGAGCTCCTGAGACAAAATTCGCAAATAATTTGTATGTAATGTTTAACGGTAGATATAAAAATATTAGTAAATATTTACAATACAACATCACACGAATTTAGACAGATATTGAAGGTGAATATGTCAACAAATATGAGAACAATAATCCGTACAATTTAAATAGTCGAAATAGTTACAAACAATGTAAATAGTGTAAATAGTTACAATACCTCATCTGAGAAATAGAGAGAGATGTTGAAGGTGAATATGGCAATAAAGATGAGGACAACAGTCCAAACAATGTAAATAGTGTAAATAGTTACACTACCTCATCTGAGAAATAGAGACAGATGTTGAAGGTGAATATGGCAGTAAAGATGAGGACAGATGTCCGAACAATGTAAATAGTGTAAATAGTTACAATACCTCATTTCAGAAATATAGACTAATGTAGAACGGACAAAATTTGCAAGAAACAATATTATAAGAAATAACTAGGTAAAAATAATATTAAACAATCATAAAATCTATATAAGACAAAACAATATTAATAAAGCAAAACGACTGTAATAAGGCAAAAAGTTCGCCCAGTAAGAATGATGTTAAGAGACAAATGGGAAAACAGATGGGAGATAACTGCGTTCTGACTTTAAGACAAGATTGAATGCTTGGTTGGTTGATTTTGTTTAGCGGCATATCAACATCTCTGTGGGTTACTTAATACCAAAATCTAAATTTTTTGTACATAATTTTATATTTTCAGAGTAAAAGGCATGTATTTTTTTTAATATATAGTTTGTAGATTATAAAATATATTGCTGGTAATTTAAGTAAAAAATAATTTGTAATTTATTTTATAAAAATATGCCGTTGGTTTTTGTTTGGGTCATCAATATTTGTCTAAAACTGGAACTCTAACAGGTGCTACCACTCCGGATCAGGTTGGACCTGGGAACAACATCAATTAAGAGGTGGTGCCACACTCTTGAAGACCTCACGATCAGATGCCTTGTCGTCGAATGTAGTTTATCTTCATATCCAGGAAAATACAAGAAATGGATTTGGTGTTTTTCGCCTATAAATTGTAGAGGAGGGAAGCATTTTTCTCTTCTTCTATTAATTAAAATTACTGCTATTTTCCTGAAAAAAAAAAGAGGTTTGGTCAATGAATGCTAAATGATTCGGCTAATATTACCAATACCATTTGTTAAACATTCGACTGCTTCAGTCGTCGGTGGCGGACCTGACGTTCCGAAGAAACAGATTTGATTCTTCTTTTTCATAATACCTGGCGGCGCCTATCTCCTCTCCAAAATCTTGACCAACCGCCGAAGATTGGCCCATACACAAGGCCTTCCTCTTTAGAATTCAGAGTTGTCCGTTTGCCATCATAGTCCGGTTGCCATCCATGGCTATAGGACCCTATCTCTTCTGGTGTTTTATCCATACCTGAGGGAGAAGAGATGGAGTCCCCATTAAAATCACACCTCTGATCATTGCCACTGTGACTGTAAACTCTACTTTGAGTGGCTATCGGACCTTGTATTGATTTAAGTTTTGTATTAGAAAATTATAATAACCAAAATTACGTTAAAGCTATATCTCGTTGAAACACCGTTTTTCGTACGATCACCGAAGTTAAGCAACGTCGAGCCTGGTCAGTACATAGCTGGATGACTGCTTGGGAATACAAACTGCTATAAGCTTTTTTTGTGAGGGCGGAATGGTTTAAGGCCACATCACGTTGAGACACCTGTTCCCTTACGATCACCAAAGTTAAGCAAGATCGAACCAGGTCAGTACCTAGATGGGTGACCGCTTGGCAATAACAGGTGCTTGGGAATGCGGTTGGTGTAATGGATAATAGCATGGAATTGAAAATCGGAGAGCCGAGTTCTAATTCGAGTAGCGGTCGTTTTATTTACTTTCGCACACTCTTGAAAAAGGCATAAATCTTACTCTCCTCCCCAGGTAAGGGTTAAATAGTAGTTATTGTATCAGTAAAACATAATTATCTCACCAAAATTCTTACAATCTAAAATAAATCATTTCTGGCTTTAAATAACCTGCAATGGGTTGATATACCGTAAAAACAAGTCAATAAATTAAAAAAAAATGTAACAGTAATAGTGAGATGATGATCCATTTATTGTCAACCCCGGCATTTGGGACATTTTGTGGATGCAGTAAACTTACCCTATTAATAAAATCACAAATGGAAAAAAAATCACCCGAGGAATAAATTCGCTAATATTGATGTTCAGTTCCAAATTAATGGTAATTATGGGTAATTTGTAAGAAATATCATCTATTTTCTATTGGCGAATTATAGAATATTATGCGTTCTGACAAAGAAAAAAACAGACATTATTTGCAGACGGTAAATGGCAGGTCAGAATTCCTGTTGCTAATTATCATATTTGAAATTAACATATATATATATATATATATATATATATATATATATATATATATATATATATATATATATATATATATATATATATATATATATATATATATATTTGCACCAAGTATTTTATTGTAGTTTTCCAATTTTCGCATAAAGTGCTGAGTATTGTGCTCGATGAAGGCACGGTGGAATAATGGAAAGCGGCTCGGATTGAGGAATCGGAGTGCTGAGTTCGAATTCCAGTCGAATCCATTACATTCACTTACGTGTTAATACCCTTAATACTTCTCGTTTTCACTCTTGTATGACATCACGAGCTGCGATCCGATTTTCGCTTCCGCTTGTCGTTGCTTGGAAATTTTTCATGCAACAAAAACAGACTATCACTATCGTTTTGTCCGTGTATTGTTTGATATAGTGAAATGTAATTGCCATCTTTGATAATGGCTCATGTAAGCCGAAAGCTTAGATAGGATTAAAACATGTATCAATATGGTGATTTCCTTTCGTCGTTCAATGATAATGTTATTAAGCTTATCATACAATATGAAAGGAACGAATGAAACACGAATCAATATATATATATATATATATATATATATAAGACATTTTTATGTTTATACATTCTTTTTTTATAGATACAAATATTTAAGTAAATGCTCTGTTTATATTAAAAAGTATTAACAACATTTAGCGGCCTGAATGTCATAGAAAATATGCGTCCTCCGACATAAAAATGTCTTAAAATATAATTGTCGGATTTTGTCCATTTCACAATGTGTGACGTCATTTGTTTACATTTGGATACGCATCGAGCAGATATGAATGTTCGTGAGAAAATCATAGAAAATTATAGTATAAAAACAGTAAAATCAAAACCTTGCTAACAGAAACGCTCCCCTGTAGCGAAATCGGTAAAAGCACGTCAGGCTATATGACGGTTCCGTATATGATAGAGGTTTGATACCTGTCGGAGAACGCATAATTTCTATGAAAATTTATCGGACATTCAGGCCGGTAAATTTTGTTAATACTGTTTATTAAAAACAGAGCATTTACTTACAGAAATTCAACCCAAGCAAACTGCGTCTAAGTTGCAAGCAGCAACCGGAAATGAAATAAGATGAAAAAAAGAACTTTACAAGGATTCGGAAAACGACTGCTGAAAAAGGAAACAAGGGATAAAACCCTACTCCAGTTCAAGAGGGAAAAGTGCGAACTGGATGATAGTCAAATATATTTATTGACCAGGAAATAAAATTATTGGTAAATAAAATATCAAATTTCAGGCGAAGACGTTAGATATACAGAGTTGAATTGAAACAACCAGAATCCAAATCCTAAATAGGAAACCACGGATAATTCTCTACTCCGGTTCAAAAGACTAGAGAGGAGTGTAAACAGGGCGATAAGCGAACCTATCAAATTTGTTAAGGAGTAAAATAATAAATAATTAGTGAGCTAAAATTAACAAATGTATGCTATATGGTTTCACCCTTGCCCACTTGGAGGCATAAATTTGATCTTATCTTCCTGACGTAATCGATAAAGAACTAGTGAAGGTCTGGCAGATATGGAACTGTTTGACGTTTAACGAAGCAATCGTTTTCTTGACCAAAAATCTATTTAAATGGCACAAGTCCCAGCTTCGAAGCTATATGTAAAGTGTCTATTTATGCACGACAATTCGACTTCTCATGTATCTAAGGCTACTCGTGATTTTATTGAACGTGATAACTTTACGAAAGTGTAGATGCAGTGGCGTAGCTAGAGTAAACGTCACCCGGGGCGGTCCTCTCAAATGTCATCCCAATGACCCCAATTCACACTATGCTGAATGGTTAGCTGTAGCTAAATTTTCATACATGCTCTACCTCTACTTTACTCTACTGACCGGTACGTTAATGTTTTACATGTATGATCCAAGACAAAATCCAATACCAAAATATAATCAGTTCAAATCAAAAGCTGAAAACATTTCTATTTTTCCTACTCACAAATTTACCGACAATTTATTAGAAAATTTCTGACGTGGGGACAAAACTGGTGGGGTCATAAATTATTTCTGGGGGGTCATATGCCCGCCTGCGAAACCCTGTGTCTCCACCACTGTTTTCAGACTATATTTGGTACCTTAGCCTGGTTGAAAAATTTTGTTGGGGGTGACATTGTGTCACCCCTCCTGTGCTGGCACCCGGGGCGGTCCGCTCCTCCCCCCTCTTAGCTACGCCACTGAACGAGATGACGGAATGGTTATCATTGAGTCTCGATATGAATATGATCGATGATATATGGTCAATTTTGAAGATGAAATGATATGAAAGTGGCAAAAAAAATAAAAGACAGGAAGCAATTAAAACCATGGTGTCGGAAATTGAACCTGGTGGAGTAAAGAAATTTTCGAAATCAATGGATAAATATTGCTGAATGCTCTTAAGAATAAAGCTGACTATATTAGGATGGAATTATTTCAAAGACTTATCATGTGTTGCGTATTTATTTTATTATAGCTCTTCATCGATTTTCTTGTTAGTGAATTACAAATTGATTTTTTCGTTTTGCATAATAATTTCAGACGGCAGTTTATATAATAAATCCAATAAATTTTATATAAAAAATATTGAAACTAGCTAATACTTCCCGCAAATCCCCTTGGAAATCCATTCTTTTCCTCTCAGCTATGGATTGAATATAAGGACAAATTCGTTCCTCTATTCTTTGTTGGTTACGAGTCTACATCAGAAACCAAAGGTAATCTGCTGCAGGAAAAATTTTCTGTCTAATCTCTCATGTATCGAAAGATACATGATTCCCCAAGTGTGTATCACGTGTGGCACATGTGACCGATTGATTGAAACATTTAACTTAGTTTCATTTTAAAGGATTCAATATTTTAACGTTTAAATAGGAAATAGTTTGTTGCATGTATGTTTTATAAAATGTTTTCATTTTTCAAAACACGGTCAAAATATTGTGTGCATGTTAAAAGTTAATAATATTAAGTGTTGGCTTTTTGTTTATATTACTAAGTCTTCCATTATTTTTAGCCATTTCTTGCATGTAGATGATGCTATTATATTAGTGTTGTCAACAAGTATGTTACGAATAAAAATAAAATAATGGAAACCTTCTTAATAAAAACAAAAAAACACACCTAATAATATTAATTATGAACACGGACACAATATCTTGACCATGTTTTTAAAAATGAAAACATTTTATAAAACATACATGCAACAAGCTATTTCTTATTTAACAGTTAAAATATTGAATCCTTGAAAATGGCTAAATGTACAGCCGAAAGCGCTCGGATAAAAAACATTCGGACAGTTTTTATTTTATCATCTGAAAAGAAAAATATTAGATCGCATGAGAAATTGTATAAAAAACTAAATAAAAGCACCTTGTCTGTCGTATTAATGAAATGTGCATGAAAGAAGGATTGTTGCCTAAATCCAAATATATATATATATATATATATATATATATATATATATATATATATATATAAATATACATATATATGTAAAAAAGACATTTTTATGTTTAACGTTGTTATTTATAAAATGTCTTTAATAAATATTACATTGTCCATTTCTTAATATACATATGTATCTATATGTATTGCACTCTCCCGTCGAATTCGACGTATGAAAGTCAAGCTGATCAATTCCTATGAGACTTGATTGTAAAATCTTGTGCAGAACCATCCACACTTTTTAAAGGGCCGAATACAGAGACATGGTGCACTACGTGGCAACCCCAAACGAACCTTCAGGCTTTGAATTAACAGTTGTCCTTCTCCTAGACCAGTTGGCATCCAATAGAACCCGTCTGTTCTTCTATTTACCCATAGCTGGAAAAGAAGAGAATTCATACCTTTCCCAATGAATATAATGGATTCGACTGGAATTCGAAATCAGCTCTCCGATTCCTCAATTCAAGAAATCCATTACTCCACTGTGCGTGTTTATATATATATATATATATATATATATATATATATATATATATATATATATATATATATATATATAATATATATATATATATATATCATTACCGATGTACTCATGTATGAGAATATACATATATATATAAAATATATATATATATATATATATATATCTCACTTAGCGTATATACTCATGTATGAGTCGACGTCATATACATATATATGTATATATTTATATATATATATATATATATATATATATATATATATATATATATGAAAGAAGGATTATACTATAAATGAGTCGACGTCATATACATATATATATATATATATATATATATATATATATATATATATATATATATATATATATATATATATATATATATATATATATATATATATATATATATATATATATATATATATATATATATATATATATATATATATATATATATATATATATATATATAGTGGTAATTTTGAGTCAAAAATTTTGGTTTTTTGCCGTATCTTTCAGATAACGACATTTAAGGCAACCAGGCTTTGTGGTAGAGGGTGCAGTAACAAAGATAAAGATACAGCATTAATAAAATCAGTAATTACTAATTATATATATATTAGTAATTACAATTACACGCACACACACATATATAATTATATGTGTGTGTGTGTGTGTGAGAGAGAGAGAGAGACTGACAGAGTGAAAGAAAATAGATAAACAGAAACTAGATAGTGTGAGAGAAATCGAAACAAATTGTGAGAGATTAAGGGAGCGGTAAACATAGATAGATAGATAGATAGAAAAAATTGATATATATATATATATATATATATATATAGAGAGAGAGAGAGAGAGAAGAGAGAGTGAGAGAGAGAGAAAGCAAGTGATATATATGATATATATAGATAGATATAGACAGATAGAAACAAAGTGATATATATGATATATATATATATATAGATAGATCGATAGAAACAAAGTGATATATGTATCTATATATATATATATATATATATATATATATATATATATATATATAGATAGATAGATAGATAGAAACAAAGTGATATATATATATATGTGTGTGTGTGTGTGTGTGTGTGTGTCCAAGTAGGATTAAATTTATAATTTATGTAACGTAACCATTTATATCTGTTCTAGATTATGTCTGGCTGCCGTTAGCTGCCAATCTACGGTTTATGACCCATATATAAAAAATATTTTTTTCATTTTAACTTCACTTATTTTACCCTTAATGTAGTTCAAAGTAAAAACCACACACTTTATAGCCTCTCCACTTTTTATCGTAGAAAGAGTTCGTATTTTTATTTTAAATCTAAATAAATCGTTCCATCGCCAATAATTTACAATTGCCTGATGAGATGCATTGATACACATCGAAACACAACTGCAATTATGTAGCGATTTTGACATATTTCCGGCGTAATATTCTCATATATATATATATATATATATATATATAAATATATAAAGTTTTTTTGTGTTACAGAATTTAATAATAGATAGGATAGTAGGATAGGATAGGAAGTTTTTAAATTTTCTATTCCCAGTAAAATAACCTTGATAAGTCCTGGGACGCAACCGGTTATTTTTATTTATTTATTTATTTTTTTAAATGCCTTATAAATTTTGTCTTTTCCTTTCTATTATATATATATATATATATATATATATATATATATATATATATATAAATATACACGCACATACATATACATATATATATATATATATATATATATATATATAGATAGATAGATAGATAGATAGATAGATATTAATATACTGAGATAGATATGAATTGATTTATATCAATATATATGAACAGACTTATATCGATTGATATGTATAAAGATATATATATATATATATATATATATATATATATATATATATATATATATATATATATAAGAGGGAAGATAGATAGATAGATAGATAGATATTGTGATGAGTTTGAAGCCAAATTTGCTGTTTTTTTCAATAGTTTTCTGTTAAAGGCGTCTAAAGCAAGCAGACTGATCGAAGATACGGATATACTATTAACAGAATTAGTAATAGTTTGTTTTTCACTTAACTCATATTTACCTTAAAGTTTCATAGTTGCATAAATGGAATTCCTTCTCAGATCAGACAAAATTGTTGCTCGGTTTTACTTTTATTCTGCTTTAAATGTATCGGTTTCATTTTCGTCTCTTCATTCATTGTTATTTTCTTTCCTTCATTTTTTTTCTTTTTATCTGTTTTTTTTAAATTTTATTTATTCTTTCCTCACCTTTTCTGGTGATATCTGGTTGATTATTATTGTTTTATGCAGGGGGCGTGTTTATAAGTTGGCCTATGTATGTGAATGCCTGTATGTATGAACATGTACGTACACATTCACCTGCAACAGTGTGTTTGTGTATTTGTGTATACGCAACGAATTGCGAGTTTGTGCTTGTATTTGTGTAAACTGTATATGTCTCCGTTGGATATACAGTGTTAACCCGGATGTAAGAGAGTTGGCGGGACCAGAGAAGAAGTCTCTTATATCCGGGTTTCTCTTATATCCGAGTTTCTCTTATATCCGGGTTTGGTCTATTTTATATACATTAACACAGGCTCTAATTTGGGACCAGAGAAAATCTCTCTTATATTCGGGTTTCTCTTATATCCGGGCCTCTTATATCCGGGTTATACTGTATTATTGTTTATTTTGATTGGATTTATTATTGTTTAGTATGATTGGATTTTTCATTATGTATGTTTTTCGTGCAGGTGTGTTTTTTGTTGTTTTTTTGTTTTTGTGCAGGTGTGTGTTTATGTGTGTGTTTATGCGTGTTCATGCCTCCAGATATAGATATATACAAATATGGGCCAAGACTCTCATGTATGTTTCTGTGTTGGTCTATGGTCATCTTATTGATTTTTTTTGTGTATTTGTTATTGCGGATGCATGTTCACGGCCCTCCATACGTTCTCGTTTCTTTTGTGTTTTCATAAAGAGTGTAGTTGTAGTAAATTTTGATAACAGTATACATGAGAGCGTATATAGATATAGACACATACAAATATGGGCACACACACACACATATATATATATATATATATATAATTCATTCTCATATTATGAATTTTTTTGTGTATTATATAACGGAGTTATTAAGTATATATTAGTGAATAAACATAATATCCAACGTCGATAGCATAACTCGGAGTTTTATGCAGATAAATAATATATATATATTTGTAAATATAATATATATATATATATATATATATATATATAATGAATTGATTTAAAATATGGTTATTTCTTGCACACACATGTTTCAAAAATACAAGCTAAAAACCCTAGACACATTTTGCACAAATAAATTTTAAAATTATATATATCTTCAAGCGAATTTTGGATATAATTTTTCATTTATTTGCTAAAATAAAATGAATATTCTAGAGCTCAATATTTGAAACATGGTTAAAAACTATATATAGTGAATAAAATTATAATATCCAATGTCTGTAAATTTAGCATAGCACTATTTTGTAAAAATTATCTATAAGAACACCGATTTTATATCTTACTATTCTTTCTTTTTTTTATATAATATATATATATATATATATATATATATGTGTGTGTGTGTGTGTGTGTGTGTGTGTGTGTGTGTGGAAATATACTTTTAAAGTGTGGTATATTTATGGAATAAAGTGCTCAATATCAGAGATAGAGCGTGTGTAAATATAAAAGTAAACATAGAAGTCAACACTTTGGTAGACGCAATCGTCAGGCCACTAGTGTTGTTTTTTTTAGCTGAGAAAAAAAAACAACACTCGTATCCTCACGATTACGTCTACCATGAAACAGCCTGTCGTTTTTCTAAGTGTTGACTCTAATGTTCACTTATATATATATATATATATATATATATATATATATATATATATATATATATATATATATATAATGAAATGGTTGGACAAAGTCCGACAATTATATTAAGATATTTCTTATGTTTATACATTCCTTTTATAGATACAAATATTTTAGTAAATGCTCTGTTTATAATAAACAGTATTAACAAAATTTACCGGCCTGAATGTCCGAGAAGTTCTCATAGAAAATATGCGTCCACCGACAGGAATCGAACCTGTATCCTATCCGTAACCGTCATATAGCCTGACGTGCTTTACCGATTTCGCTACAAAGGAGCGTTTCGGTTAGCTAGGTCGATTTTACTGTTTTTAAACTACAATTCTCCATCATTTTCTCTCGTACATTCATATCTGCTCGATGCGTATCCAAATGTAAATAAATGATGTAACACATAATGAAATGGACAAAGTCCAACAATTATTTTAAGACATTTTTCATGTTTATCTATAAATATTTTTATCTACAAAAAAACGTGATGACTTCAATGTTCACTTTTAAATTTACATATATATATATATTGGGCACATCGAGGCGGTGTAATGGTTAGCAAGCTTGTCTCGCTAGAACAATTACAACTAAGTAATGAGTACGATCCTCACTAGGTGCCCCATACTTTCGGCCTTCTGCCACATCTAAGCTACGCTTGAAAATCACTATATATATAAGCTACGCTTGGAAAATCACTATATATATATATATATATATATATATATATATATATATGTGTGTGTGTGTGTGTGTGTGTGTGTAAAATATATAGAAAATAGGAAAGAACTCGTTTGGTAAATAATCCAAAGTTCTTTAGTATTTTTGTTATCATTTTTAAAAAATATTGCTCGATACAAAAATAGAGCATAAATATAATTATGTATTTAAAAATATGATTTCAACACGCTACATAAGAGTTCTCATGTTTAAAAACAATTATTTGTATTAAATTGAATTAAAGTACTAAGCTTAGTACTTTAATTCAAATAACTATATTGAAGTTTTCGGCTCTTGTTTTGAAACATGAGAACTCTTATGTAGCCTGTTGGAATCATATTTTTAAATAATTATATATATATATATATATATATATATAATATAAATATAAATAAATATATATATATATATATTATTTATATATTATATGCGCAGTTATTTTCAATATCAGATATAGAGCTAACATATTTGGTTGGATAGATGTTTTGTGACCCTATTTTCACGCCCTCGTCAGACAATTGACGATCGCTAAAAGCAACCAATTGAAATATTATGAGTTATTTTATCTTCAGTTTTATTTGCCTATGCTAGACTATGTATAGCATTTGTTTTTCAAAGTTTTGCATCGGTTGTTCGCAAGCATTTTAGAAGACTAGTACAACTCCAATAGTACACAATCATTTGTGTCAGATATGGTTCCTTTTAGTCAAAATTTAGCTGTTTGAAATAGGTTTTCATCACTATTTTTAAAACCTCAAACTTTTTTGCTATGTATTCACTCTGTAGATATCAAAGCAGAGAGCAGTGAAAAAACTTTTTTACACATTTCCTATCATCTTAAGATGACTAGCGTTCCTAGATTTCCTTAGCATTTTTCTTTCACGCTTGACAAATATCTGTGGCTTCCTCTAAACGATTTAAACTGATTGGACATTCGATACGAAAAGCAAATTCCGGTTTCATTTTACTTCTCTCTGTGATTTTCATCCCTGGGGTAAATATAACGGAAAGCCCATTTCTTTACCGCTGCTCACCAACCTTTTTCTCCATTTTTCATTCCCGTCATCCTCTCCCGACACCCACCGAATGATTTGAAAATGACCGAACATGCTTCCGCCATGAGTTCATTCTTCTCCCACTTAAGTGGCTGAATGACTTCCGGTAGAGAGAAATATAACTTCCGGTTGTTCATAAACTAAACGTCATTTCCGTTTGTCATTTTTTTCACAAGCGCTGAATTTCGAACAAATTTTAAAATCATTTTATATATATATATATATATATATATATATATATATATATATATATATATATATATTATATATATTAGGCATATTCCTGACACACATCTTTTTAAAAAAATGTCTGTTATAGATTTCCTTAATCTATCTATCTATCTATGTAGTAGCGTACCTTAGACTATTCCTATCTATCTATCTATCTATCTATCTAGTAGTGTACCTTAGACTATTCTTTCTATCTATCTATCTATCTATCTCAGCATGTTCATCTATCTATTGATCTATCTTTATACGCGTGTTCATGTCTATGTATGTATTGGTTTTCCAAGCATAGCTTAGATGTGGCACAAGGCCGAATGTAGGGGTACCCAGTGAGGATCGAACTCACTACTCAATCATTATTGGTCTAGCGAGACAACCTTGCTAACCATTACGCAGCCTCGAGGTGCCCTTCATTTTTATGTATATATGTATGTCTATATGTATGGCTCTCTATCAGGTATTTGTGGATTTGACGAAGGCTTTCGACACTGTTACCCGGGATACTCTCTGTATAGTACTCAGAAAGGTAGGATATCCACGAAGGTTTATAGAAATGGTCAAGCAGCTGGACAGGAGTTTGAGAGCCGAAGGTTACTTTCAATGGACAAATCTCAGGGGGAAATCCCTATTGACAATGGCCTAAAAGAGGGGGTTATCCTTGCTTTTCTCTTTTTTGCTACTCTATTGCGCACGCTTTCCAAGATTTTGATGACGGCATCAAGTTGAGATTCTGAACTACTGGAGGGATTTTCGATCTGAGAAGGTTCAATGTCAAGTTGAAAAATTTCCAGGCATTGATCAGAGGGTTACTCTACACCGGCGACGCTGTCCTCTTAGCTCATACAGAATCTAGCATGCAACATATTAGGAACCGTTTCTCGCCCGCTCGCCCAGTATTTGCTCTAAAGATAAGCCTGGCAAAACCGAGGTCATGTTTACTCCTGCCCTCGGAGAACCATATATCTAGCCCAACATCTTTTTTTTTAATTGAATAAGATTATTAGTAGTTGAGATGTTTGTTTACCTTGGCAGCACAATTACAAAAGATGACTCAGTGGATGCCGAAATATATCTACGCATCCAGAAGGTCTTTGCGGCATGCATAAAGCCGGAAAGGAAAGTATGGGAAGCTCGTGACTTTACCAACCATGACAAGGTATGTGCGTATAGAGCTTGCTTTCTGACAGCTTAATGTAATGAATATGCATACACCTGGGTTCCCCCTCACAGAAATATGATTGGCTGGTGTCATCCATAAATACAGACTGATGTGGAGGTACATGGATGACGCCTACCACTACGACGAGGACCAGTCCATTACGGTTACCTGCTAGATTTTCCTACCCGGTTACAGTAGTGAACAACCACTTTGCTACTTCGAAAAAATATATCTCTTTCCGGGATATATCACAGATCTTCTATACGCCTCCGAAACTTGGACACAACTCAACAAATATATAAAAATACTTAAGTGGTTCTAGCCTCAGACGCATATTGAATGTCAAATAGGAAAGCAGAATCTTCTGTTATTGATGTCCTAGTCAGAGCCAACTGTCAAGGCATAGAAACTTTTGTAACATCTTCCCAAATGCGTTGGACAGGACACAGAATTCGAATGAAGCATACAAGACTCTCACAATTGTATTATTGTGTGCTGAGTATCGGAAAGCGTCCTCGGCACAAACCAAGAAAAACATAAAAGGACTGTACCAAGAACAACTAAAAAAAGCTGACATTTGGCTTCAACAATTGGGAAGAGATGGCCTAGGTAGACCTGGATGGAGAGGTTAATTAAGAGACGGGTGTTAAATATTCGAATAATACTGTTTGATACACGCTGTCTTCTTATCTCATACAGTAAGCTGGCATGCAACATATTATAAACCGTTTCTCGTCCTCATGCACAGCATTTGATCTTACAATAAGTCTTAAGATAACAAGATTAGGGATAATTGAGAAGTTTGTTTTTTTACCTTGGTAGTACAATTATAAAAGATGGATCATTAGATGCCGAAATACATCTATGCATCCAAAAGGCCTCTGCGGCCTTCGGAAAACTGGAAAGAGTATGGACAGCTCGTGACATTACCAACCATACCAAGGTATGTGTATATAGAGCTCGCATTCTGACAGCTCTTCTATATGCCTTTGAAACTTGGACACTACTCAGCAAACATATAAACATTCTTGAACGTTTCCAGCAGAAATGCTTGAGACGCATATTGAATATCAAATGGGAATGCAGAACTCCTGTTACTAATGACCTCGTCAGATCCAACTGTCAAAGCATAAAGTTTCTTGTAACATCTTCCCAAAGGCGACGAACAGGACACATAATTCGAATGAAGGATAGTAGACACTCACAATTGTTTTATGGTATGCTGAGTATCAGAAATCGTCCTCGGCACAAACCAAGGAAAGGTAAAAGGACTGTATCAAGAACAACTAAAAAAAGCTGGCATTTGACCTCAACAATTGGGAAGAGATGACCCTAGATAGAACTCGATGGAGAGGGCAAATAAGAGACGGGTGTTCACTCTTCGAATAATGCCGTCTGGAACACAAAGAGCAGCGACTTCGAAGAGGTGATAACTATGGACTTGACGAGGGTATCAAGGGCTGGACATGTGGTTTCTGTCAGTGCCTACTTCTTTTAAAGGCTGGGTGAATCATGTGAAGTCATATAAAAAAAATCACCCTTGACATTCCCCAGATACAGAGTGTCACAGCTTGTACGCTATGTGACGATCACAACCAGATTCAGTTCTGAAAAGGCACATGGTGCTGCACAGAAATCAGGCACAGCGGTGTGAATCCACCAAGGTTGTGGCAAGTATATTGTTCGTCTGTCACTTGTGTAACAAAATGCAAGTCCGCATCACTTGTAATGTCTTCCGTTTCATTTCGGCGTCCATAATACCTAAGATAACTTTGAGTCTTCAATTTCATATGTATTATGAATATATGACCCACAAACACGGCATACTCTATTGGAAAAATACAATAAAATTATACAGAAAAAATGGCTAAAAAAGGTAAGTTTTCATTATATATATATATATATATATATATATATATATATATATATATATATATATGTGTGTGTGTGTGTGTGTGTGTGTGTGTGTGTGTGTGTGTGTTTTTATGGTATGCTGAGTATCGAAAAACGTCCTCGGCACAAACCAATGAAAAGATACAAGGACTCTACCAAGAACAACCTAAAAAATCTGGCATTTGACCTCAACAACTGGGAAGAAATGACCCTAGATAGAACTGGATGGAGAGGGCAAATAAGAGGTTGTTGTCAACTCTTTGAAGAATGTTTTCTGAAACACAAACGGTTGAAGCGGCGACATTGAATGACTGATAACCATGGACTTGACGAGGGTATCAAGGGCTGGACATGTGGTTTCTGTCAGCGCATACTTCTTTCAAAGTCTGGCTGGGTGAATCATGTGAAGTCATATAAAGAAAAAAATCACCCTTGACATCCCCCAGACACAGAGTGTCACAGCCTGCATGCTGTGTGACAAGGTATGCACAAACAGCTCCAGACTGAAGAGGCACATGGTGGTGCACAAAAATCAGGCACCTGGCAAGACACCGGGGTCGAGAGAGGTGCGAAGTGGGGAGCGAACAAGATGAGGCGGTCATCAGCTGTAAAGATGTGTTGGATCATCATCATCATAATCTTTCTATCTATCTATCTATCTATCTATCTCATTTTTTCATATGAATTTATCTACCTACATATCTCTCTCTCTATATATTTATCTAGCTATCAATTCATACATCTATCCTAGCTTGTTCATTAGATCGATCTATCTATCTACCTATCTAGCTAGCTCGCTTGCTATCTCACTCTGTTCATATCTATCTATCTATCTATCTATCTATCTATCTATCTATCTATCTATCTATCTATCTATCCCTAAAGATATCTATCTATCTATCTATCTATCTATCTATCTATCTATCTATCTATCTATCCCTAAAGATATCTATCTCAGTATAAACGTATCTATCTATCTATCTATCTATCTATCTATCTATCTATCTATTTCAGCTTATCCGTATGTATCTACCTACCTATTTATATATTTTGATAGCTAGCTACCTCGCTATCAATTTATATATCTAGCCCAGCTTGTTCATTATCTATCTATCTATCTATCTATCTATCTATCTATCTATCTATCTATCACAGCCAGTTCATATTTATCTATGATAAACTAAATACATTTCTCTTTTACTCTATATTTCTATTTTGAATCACTTCATTTTCTTTTTTTTTTATTCTTCTCCCAACCTATTTCCTATCATCCTTATCGCATATATGTAATGTACAGGGAATGTAAGAATGACTTTATTTCTTTTATTAACTTATCTGAGAAATGTCAAAAGAGGCTAGGATTTATCACATCTAATGTACATTTCATGGAAAGTGAGCGAAATTTGTTTTCATCTGTAAGACTATAAGCTTTCAGTATAGTTTAGTGCTGGGATTGAATAGGATGTAAGCACTTCGTGTATCGGCTGATCATCTAAAGATAGGGATGGGCTGGATTGTTGTTCTGAATGAGAATTTTCAGATTTCCGGTATTACTCTCTCTCTCTCTCTCTCTTTCTATCTATCTATCTATCTATCTATCTCAATCCCTGTCTCCCTCAATATCTATATGTCTGTCTATGTACATATTTATCTATCAAAATCTAATCATATCTATCAATATATCTTAGTCTGTCCATACATATTTATCCAACTCAGTCTGTCCATATCTCTACCTCCCTCTCTCTCTATATCTCCCTCTCTCTACATATATATGAAGAAAAATATACGGAAAAAAAAAAAAAAAAATATGCAATTGTGCTGTTTTAATGTTAATATAATATCAACGTCGGAGTTTATCCTAAAACCATCTTCAGGACATATTCATAAAAAATAATAATTAACATTAGACTATATTTAATTCAACATGACAAGACGATGGACATAAGAGTAAGACTAATCAAAACAGACAACTGAAATGTTTCAAGATCAGCGTTCTGTTTCAATGTGATCACGTCGGCGTCACGTGGGCGATGTTGTGAAAAAGTATTCCTAAGATAGAGTATTCTGAATGAAAAATGTTGAATTGAATATAGTCTAATGTTAATTATGTTTTATGAATATGTCCTGAAGATAATCTACTAGACCGAAACGTCCGACGTTGTTGACATTATATTAACATTAAAACAGTATAATTGCATATTATGATTTTTGTTTGTTTTTTTTTATGATTTTTTCTTCATACTGTCGGATCTATATCCATATATTTGCTTATATATATATATATATATATATATATATATATATATATATATATATATATATATATATATATATATAATAAAAGTCTTATTCCATTGGAATCGTAAATACGATCAATTCATCAGACCTACAAATTCAAAATTCAATTTTTGATATATGATTGCATATGTATGTGTATATTTACCACTAATATTATCTATCTATATATCTATCTATCTATCTATCTATCTATATATATATATATATATATATATATATATATATATATATATATATATATATGATATGTGAAAATATATAGAAAATAGGAAGGAACTGGTTAGGTAAATAATCCAAAGTCCCTTAGTATTTTAGTTATTATTTTTTAAAAATAGTGCTCGATACAAAAGTAGAGCATAAAAACTTATATTGTTAAATATAATAGACAATGAATGTCTATTATGTCTGATCAGGAACCGTTCTAAACTTCATATGTTTGCTTTAATTTCGACAAATAAATTATCCAACATTTCAATATTTTTTTTTTTATGAAGCTGCTCTGTGATATGAGCTTTCGTCTGACATGAGCCATCTTCAGGGTGGTTATGTGGACATTTAAACACAGATATTCACCATCAAAGGTGATATTCTATTAGGATGACATAAAAAATTGCTATGCAACGATAACGGTCGCGGAATAACAGACGCACATTGTAAATTCACGATGCGGTTCAAATGACGTCATACCATGTGAGGGACCGAAATATTAACAACAGAACCATATGTCTAGATGCAATGTATGAGTTACGACTAGTTTGAGATGCAATTTTGTTGAGTGTGGGTTGCTTCGTTTTAATGTAGATCTCATCCAATTTCTTTTTACTGTGTGTATGTGTGAGTATAGTTGTGTTATCAACTAATATCTGTCTAATATTATGTTCATGGATATTTTTTCTAAGAAATGTTGTTTAATAGAACTAAGAGCAAAATGGTGACTAGTAAGTCTACGGGAGAGTGTAGTTGTAATAAAATCAATATAGTAGAGACTATGAGGTCAATTGTTTTAACTTGTTTATTATTATTAATTAGTTTAACAATTCTACCTATTATGTTTTTGAGTGTTGTTTCATCATGTTTGTAATTATGGCTTTGGTTACAATAGTGTAAGTTAATAGTGTAATTTTTATTTTGACGTACACTATTATTATTAACATTATCAATTTTGTTTGCGGTATTATTAAGTTTATTGAGATCAATAAGTTTGTTGATCAATGACAGAATTAGGAAATCCATTATTAACAAGTTTTTGTTTAATATTATGTAATTCTTTATAAAATATGGTTTGCGTAGATATTTGTGCGCATTGGATTTAAATCGTTTGTGCAATTCGCTATTATATTTAAGAAGACACGAGTTAATGGTAGTCTGTTCCCTATATAGAGAAGCATTACATTTATGTGTGCTGGAATCAATAAATACATCAAGGAATGGAATTTCTTTTATTGGTATTAAGTTCTGGTATAAATTTGAAGACGGAGTGACTTTCAAATTTGATTTTAAGCTGTGTACCTTGATCAATATTTTTAACTAAAATGAAAATGTCAGCTATGTATCTTACATATAGGAGGTTTATTAGTGTCATTATGTATTTTATTTTCTAATTGAGCCATATAATAAGTAGAGAGAAAGTAAATAATAATAAACAAGCTAAGCTCGTTATATATTATAAAAATTTAAAATAATTTCCTTCTTAAATTGCAAGCACACAGCTTTCCAGCTATTGTTACATAATGGACAGCAATCGGTCGGAGTGCCTCGTGAGCGGAACATTCTGAAACCGATTGATTGCCTTTGTCTGGTTTTTGAATATGCCCAAAACCGAGTGAATTCAAAAGAGTATCTCTAGATTTCTGAGAAGGCGATATGCTTCCCACACCTAGGTTTGAAACCGGCTACGTCGAGATGCGTTTCAATGAGGATTTCAACATTGAGAAATGTTGCTACGAGAAATATTGGTAACAAATATCAGATTCCCGCAGGTGAGAAAAAAATGACGATTGTGAATGAAACACTCAGGGATCGTCGACGAAACACCGGGTTTGAGGTGCTGAATATAACATTAATCAGCTATAAAGTCTGCTATTTGTACTAATCTTACATATACTGGCTAATTAGGTTTATCTTAAGTTTGCTCTGCTTCGTGTATTGAGCACTTTACGTAGTTGCCTTTACTCGTTTTGGGTTTTTTTTTCTTCGGACTCTGAGCTTGAACTCTGGACGATTGTTTTCGCCTTAGTTTCATGTTCTTAGTTCTTTCTTTTTTTATTCCTCATTTTAACTTGGGTACTGGTTTGTTCTACTACAAGTCAAATTACCCAAAGTTTTTCCAAGTGAGTACCACCATTTATATATATATATATATATTGTGTATTTAAGCAGCAATTCTTCTTTCATGCAAGTTTCATTAAATATGACAGTCAATGTGTTCTGTTTTTTATATAATTATTCAAGTGATCTTCTAATTTTTTTTCAGTAGAGGAATTATATAAAAACTGTCCAAATGTTGTCTTTTTCCGAGCGCTTTCGGCTGTACATTTAACCATTTTCAAGGGTGAAATATATTAACTCTTAACAAGAAATAGATTGTTGTATGTATGCATTTATATAACGTTTCATTTTCAAAAAACAGTCAAGATACTGTGTCCATGTTCATATTATTGAATTTTTTTTTATTAATAAGGCTTCCTTTATTTTTAGCCTTTTTTAAAAGGTAGACAATACTATTATATTTTTCTTATCAACAAGTATGTTACAAATAGGGTCCAGTAGGTCTCCATGAGTAAAACTTAATCAAAAGACCTTGTCTGTCATATTTAATGACACTTGCATATATATATATATATATGTGTGTGTGTGTGTGTGTGTGTGTGTGTGTGTGTGTGTGTGTGTGTGCGTATATATAATGGACTCTCCAGTCGTATGAGGATCTGACAACATAATTGATTCAGTTATGAAATTCTGTGCGATAATCTTAAGTGGCACTAGAGGCCCGCTTGTGACTTACAAAGGAGACCGCATATGTAGCAAGAGTGAGGATTGTGGGATGAGATCACTGTTAGATTGTTTGATCTTTTAGATCTTGTTCTCGCTTCTTGAAGACGATTCAGACAAGCTGATTGAAAACTACTGAGTCCACTAAAACACGTTGATCAACATTCTACCCGCTCCAAGGCTAAGCGCTCGAGGGTGTCATGAGGTGTGCGTATACATACATACATATATATATATATATATATATAGATTAATATATATATATATATATATATATATATATATATATATATATATATATAAAAAATAATTAATTATTCCATTTCAATATGAAGCAGGCAAGCTAATATTAGAGCTTTAGAGAGAAGCATAACGCAGGCCCGGCCATTAAATAAGACGTTTTACGAAATGTAAAGGCTAACAAAACGATCGTCAAAACATGTAGCCTGCGCCATGAGGAGACGCTAGCTATAACAACATATAATGATGACACTGACTTATTGAACGGGAGTTCAGAGATCGTGTTCAAGTCTAGACACGTCAAGAAGTTTAGTTTAAGGTAAAATGAACTCGGAAAAAATATTATTTTAGTTATTTTTTTTTTTCTTTCCCACTATAACTTCCAACATCACTTTTGGTGTCAAATGGAAATTGGCGGTCGAAACTGCGTTTCTCTTCAGGTCAGCGTTCATATCCATTTAAAATATTAATTCGCTCTGCAAGTTTGGTTTTCCAACTTGAAATTAAGCACTTTTAATGCATACGATTTTAATAAATATTTCATTGTTTGTTTAGTCTGCCTTATATATATATATATATATACATAGATACATACACACACATATATATATATATATATATAATAAATGAGAAAAAATGTCTGTGTGTCTGTGTGTAAAACTTTTTCAATTAAAGGGGCACAACTCCTCGCTAACATTTAAATATCTCATCTTCAAATGAGACTTACTCATCCAGATATTAGAATTGAATCCTCAGATTGCAAATTTAGCTTTCTGTGAAATTGAAAACAAAATGATGAACTTGGCTCAAAGTTATATCAGTATTCTTGGTTCACCAAATACAACAAAGAAATTTTGGGAGAAACACGATACAACATGAAAGAACTGCGGCAATATGTTCAAAATAATGAGCCCCTGTTGAACCAGGACCAACAGCAAGAGTATCAGAAGGTAATTGATGACATCAGCATAAAAAATGGAGTGACTTTCTTCTTGGATGCAACTAGAGGTACAGGTAACTCTTTTGTAACTAACCTTTTATCTGCAGTGAGACTCCAAAGAAAAGTAACTCTATCAGAAGAATCATGTAGAATTGTTGCTACCTTCTTGTCTGGAGGGAGTACGGAACACAGTACTTTCAAACTACAATGAAACCCCCAAATGCAACATCAAAAGAGGAACCAAATTGGTTCAGCTACTCGAGAAGACATGCTTCATTGTCTGCGATGAATGTAACATGGCACACAAGCGAGCATTAGACAGAATTCACAAATCATGGGAGGTATCACTGTATTACTCACTGGTGATAGTAGACAAACATTACCAGTCATTGTAAGAGGAAGCCATTTTCAAAGATTCAGCCTGAAGACAAACATGAGAATTAGAATCACAGATGTCCTTGTAGCAGGAAGATTTACTGCTTTTCTGTTGCATCTTGGCAATGGAACTATCAAAATGGTCCAAAGCGGTGATATTTCATTCCCAAATATTTTTAGAGTTTCAGTCCGAAATATCCAAGACATGATTAACCATGTTTATCCAAATATTAAACACTATTTTATTAATTCAATCTGGCTTTGTGAGATGGCCATATTAGCACCCAAGTATCAAACTATTGATAGTAACTGTGAAATTCTCGAAGAAATCATAAAGTATTTTCCATTGACACTGTGGCGACTTATCTAATAAAGTTCCTGAACACATTGAATTCTCCTGAAATGTCAGCACACAATCAGGAACTAAAAGAAAATGTGCCAGATATGCTACTGAGAAATCTGTATCCGTCAAAGTTTTGTAATGGAACAAAGTTAATTGTAAGAAGATGTATTCTCATGTCTTGGAAGCAAAGATCTTTACTAGTCCAGGAAAGAATTTTAATTCCAAGAATCGCCCTAATTCCTCCAGATCTCAGTGACAATAAGAAATGCAATGTCAATCAATAAGCCCTAAGGACAATCATTGAAACTAACTGGACTTCATCTGATGGAACTCTTCTTTTCTCACGGCCTACGCTGCTTATTCAAGGGTTGGGTATGTAAACAAGTTATTTTTACTGACCGCAAATGGGAAAACAAAAATGTTTTTTTTATTATGCAGCTTTGCAATGAGTCCCAAATAGAAAACTGTTGTTTGAGAAATATTTTTCAAGTTAAATAATATTTGATATGTACTCAATACACAAAGTGTCATTATTGAACCTGAGGCCCAATAAAGACCACTCTGCAGAGTAGAACATCTTTTAAGCTAGTACACACACATACACACACACACACACACACACACACATATATATATATATATATATATATATATATATATATATATATATATATATATATATACAGACATGACAGAATTGAATAGACACCAAGATAAATTTTATTTCTGTTTTTTTTTTTTTTTTTTTTTTGATAACCAAGATAAATTAACTTAGATTATTTGATTAAAATTGCAGATAACAATATTGGAACATGCCACGAACCAAAGGAGCATCAGACGTATCCGAATTTCAGCGAGGACATATCGTGGGCCAACATGAAGGTGGGCTTAGTCAAAGAAAAATATCTGAAAATCTTTCAATTCCCCTTCTACTGTTAATAGAGTGATCGTACAATTCACCAGAGAGGGCAAGAAGTGCACAAAACCTCATCCAGGTCGCCCTGGGCCCTCTGAAAGAACCATGCGTCTTGTCAAAAGAAATGTTGAACAGGATCCACGTTGCAAGGCCTCTGACATAGCAACACAAGTTGATGTCAGTCCCAGAACAGCTGTCAGATATCTTCACAAGCTGGGCTACTATGGCAGAGCTGCGAGAAGGAAACCACTTCTCCGTCCAGCCAATATCAAACGCAGAAAGGATTGGGCTCATGAGATGGTGGAGAGACCTGTGACCTTTTGGACCACTGTCATTTTCTCTGATGAGTCAAGAGTCGCATTATTTTCCGACAGTGGAAGAGTATGGGTATGGAGACTCTGTAGTCAAGAGTTTGATTTAAAAAGACTGCAGCCAACGGTGAAACATGGGGGCCTTTCAGTAATGGTATGGGGTGCAATTTGGAGTGATGGTCGCTCAGAGCTTGTGGAGTGTGAAGGAAACATTAATTCAACCAAATATGTTTCTATATTAAAGAAATGGATCCTTCCAATATTCTCAAGTCGTAGAATGAGCAAGGTTGGCTCCCTGTTTATGGAAGACAGAGCTCCATATCACACGGCTCAAGCAACGCAACATTGGTTACGACAAAATGGGATCAATAAACTTCTATGACCAAGTCAGTCCCCGGATATTAACCTTATTGAACACCTTTGGCGCATATTAGATCGAAAACTCCGCAAAAAGAACAGGAAGCCATCTTCTAAGTCCGAACTTTTAGGATTATTGCGTCAAACATGGCAAGAAATCCCTCAAGATGATATTCGTGAACTCATCGCTAGCATGCCTAGAAGGGTCCTTGCATTAAAAAAAGCAAAAGGGATGTCAACCAAGTATTAGTTATTAAATTTATGACCATTTATAATTACTTCATTTGTATAAATTACTTGTTTAATAAAATAAACGGTTTCTGTGAGCGTCTATTTAATTCTGTCATGTCTGTATGTATATATATATTAATTGGACACCATCTAGATATGTTTCGTGCAACCAATATAGTGGGATTATTCTGATTTTTTAAAATCAAACTTTATATATATATATATATATATATGTTAGGATATTACGCCGGAAATATGTCAAAATCGCTACACAATTGCAGTTGAGTTTCGATGCGTATCAACGCATCTTATCAGGCAATTGTAAATTATTGGCGGTTGAACGATTTATTTAGATTTAAAAGCAAAATACGAACTCTTTCTACGATAAAAAGTAGAGAGGTTATAAAGTTTGTGGTTTTTACTTTGATCAACTTGTCAAATATAATCTACGTTAAGTGTAAAATAAGTGAAAAAGGTAAAATGAAAAAAAATTTTTTTTTCTATATGGGTCATGACCCATAGATTGGCAACTAACGGCAGCCAGACATAAACTACAACATATACATGTGGTTACGTTGCATAAATTATAAATTTAATCCTACTTGGACACATATATATATATATATATATATATATATATATATATATATGTATATATAAAAATAATCGGTAGGTATTATTGCAAAGAGGACTTCTTAGTCCATATGACATATCAGTATATGATACCGAGCAAATTATAAGAATAATTAGGAAAAAACTTAAAAATAGATATTCGGTAATAAAGTTATTTATTATCACAATATATATATATATATATATATATATATATATATATATATATATATATATATAATACTGTTGAAACTTGACTAATGCATGGAATAATAATGCAACACAAAATGTACTTAGAACAAAATGTATTGAAACAAGAAAGTGTACACAATATTTACATATAGTCTTTTGTATATTCCTGGTAAGACCGTTCCTGGAGAATGTGTTGACTGAGTCGCAGTCAGGCAGAGTCTCTGGTTGAATCTCTGGATTCCTCCTCTCTTCCCGGTACCAACCATATTTATATGGTCGGTACTCCACTATGCAAATTAGGTGGATCCTACCACAACAAATACTAAAATAAAATTTGTAGGTATTATTCCAAAGAGGACTTTTCAGTCCATATGAGACCACAATGTATGATACAGAGCAAATTATTAAGTATAATTAGGAAAAAACTTAAAAATCCATATTCGGTAATAAAGTTATTTCATTGAATATAAGCACATTCATCTCATCAAATGGACTACATTTTATAAAATGGAACTGTATTTTTTCATTCTATATTTTGGTATTTCTTTATTTTATAATTTGTCTGTCATGGTTATCTTGATTCCATAATAACACCGCAAAAATGGTCAATATATATCCCGATTCATAGAGACCAAATCAGGTCCTGCAAAAACTACTGTACAAAGTATAAAGAATAAAATACCAATTGGTGTTAGCATCCGTGTTTGAAATGTTAATGGAAACAGGAAGTGTCCTGCAGTAAACAGAAATCCCTTTATGTTCCGTGCAACCAATGGAGACCATATGGAAGGATTCTGGGATGTTTAAATCAAACCTTATTTTTTTACTTATATTTTCCAGTTGTTGTATTGTGTTGCTCTCCGACACGTGATCAGTGTTCAACTTCCGGTCTGGCTCTTAGTTCACTATATACTTTATATCTCTTCTCCTTAACATGTAAATAGGTAAAATACGATTTACTAATCCACTGCACATCTGTGAACCGAAGAGTTTTAATGCCTTTAATTGTTCTCAAAATCCTACAACCTCGTCCCTCATCTCCCCTTTGTGACTTATGTCCAGTTATTTTTAATGGAGATCTGTCTCATTTCATCCTCTTCCGTGTCTGAGTCACTCCTGCTATCAACAATAAGCTTGTCTTCTATTGCATTATTCTGATCTGAAGATCTCATCCTTTCTTCGCTGTCAACATTGTCTTATACCATGAGGCCTTCCTCTTTCATTTCCTGGTTTTAATTGATCAAAACTGGCCATTAGGCTTTTTCCATTGTTAATGGCAACGTTATGTCCCATTTGTATAATGAAATTAGTCCTCTCCGGAATGGCTAATTTGTCGTTCCTTTTTTAGTCATAGCCTGGGTCTAAGTTTCGACAAATTCCGGTTCATCCATACCACTTAAACATGCTGTCGGCTGACGCCATATTTTTGGATTTTGTTGTAGAATAAAGAGTCAGACTAGAGACAATATGGCGTCGTCGATAGGATGTCTATGTCGCTCGAACGAACTATAATTTGTCAAGACTTTGATCTTGTGTTATTTCAGCCCAAGCTAGAGATAGTAAAAATTGAAAGACAGTAATGCAAGAATGGGACTTGACCATCAACAACTCTCAATTTTACTCACAAAGCTTAGGTCAAGTCGTAGTATGTTTTTTCGCCTCCTCCATATAAAATCAGCTTCTTGACAAATCGACCTTGGTGAGATTTGAACCCGGGTCTTATGGTTAGAAAGCGAACATCCTAACCACTAACAGTGCCCATATAGTTATCATTCATATTTTTTTTTCATTTGGATGAATCTTTAAGCGTGTATCGATAGTATATTGACATTTTATACATAATGACCAAACAATTTTTTGCTAATTATTTATTTTATAATTAATTGATATGTTTATTCTCGGAAACTATTCATTGGGTTCTTCTTTCCCGTTCTTTCTTATATGCTTAACACAAATGGCGTTTTCTTTCTAGCGGAGCAGTGATATTGTGTTTTTCCAAGCGTAGCTTAGATGTGGCCGAAAGTATGGGGCACCGAGTGAGGATCGAACGTGGAACAGTGATATATTGGCGCTAAGGATCATACTTGTCCCGCTGTGTTTAGATACCGCAATTTCATTCCCAAATCGTCCCTGATATATCTGAATTATCTCTGATTATATTAAACGAGGCAGATTCTAATATTGAGATAGAGATCTCATCTGCTCGAATCTTGAAACAACAAAGCCTGGTATTATTCCGAGGTTTTCTTTTCATTCTCATCCAGGATACTTATATTCAGAGTAAGAGAATTGAAATTTCTAGGGTATCTAACGAGGAAGAAAGGCTAGGAAAAATTGAAACTCAAAGGAAAGAGAGGTGGCGATCAATAAACTGTATTTTATTTTGCGTAATAAGAGAAATTTTGAACGAATACTAAAAGCCAAAAAAATGAGGTTGCATTATGCACAGCTACGTGTTTTCAGAAATCTTTACCTAGCCTACAAAGACCTCATATTTAAAACAGCAAGACTGCAAATACACTCAGCACAATAGATGATAAAACACAAAGCAGACAGTCGATGATAACATAGCAAAAGATATATCGACAATTGTTTTGCACAGCAGATAAAGATTTTTTTATATTTTGATTTTCATGTTTTCTCTCTATTATTAATGAAAGACAATATTTTTCATCGTCTATTAATATATTAAAATAATAATAAAGCAAAACAGAAAACTATGATATATTAATTAAAACCTTAAAATGCATTAGTGCGTATATCTTGTTCACATGTTCCCTCTAAAATTAGAAAATATGTTTTGAAACGGAAATTGAGAGAAGCACCCAGTGGCTAAACATCTGATTTATTCATATTCTATAATATCGTGTTAATTAAATATATTAGTGAAATATATACAAATATATATACAAATCAATTTATATATATATATATATATATATATATATATATATATATATATAAAAGTGAACATTGAAGTCAACACTCAGAGGCGACAGGCTGTTTCATGCCTCTAAGTGTTTACTTCAGTATTGACTTTTATATTTATGTTTACATACGCTGATATTGAGCACTTTATCCCATAAATATAGCACACCTTAAAACTATAATTCTTATATATATATATATATATATATATATATATATATATATATATATATATATATATTATTTTATTTCAAAGAGGATAGAATCCAGGTAGAGCTCAATGTCCATTACAGAGCAAGAATACAAGTCTGATGAATTGGATCTGGGATCGATTCAATGTAATAATTTTTAAGCATGGAATAATAGTGTTTGAGCTTTATATATATATATATATATATATATATATATATATATATATATATATATATATATATATATATAAAATCTTATGGTACATGAGGAATTTATGTTAATGAATTGCAAAAACGGGGAGTGAGATAAATGGTTAAAAAAGATGTACAGATTAAGAAGTTGTGGAGAGTCATGATCGTTCACGTCTCGAAGAGTGAAATCACATACAAGAAGAAAAAGAAGAAGAGCAACAACAAGAAGAAATTCTTCTATGGTAATGATGCTGTTGCTTCAAATATATGCTTGAACCCAGTGTCATCATCATTACTGGAATCACTGCCGTTGTTGTATCTTTTACCAAAGCTCTTAATTTATCCCTGGCCTTGTATTCGTTTTTGTCTTTGCATATATTCTTGCATTGCTTCATTTTTTTTTTCTTCTGCACACATCTATTGCTTTCCTTTTTGTCTTTCTTTCTCTCTATCAGAACGATTTTTTTCTTTTCTTTTTTTACATCTGGTTTTGATTCCAAATATATGACTCAATACCATTATTGTCGATCGTCAATTCTGACAGATCCGTATCCGCCCTAGACACAAAAGAAATGGAACTAATACTTAAAAAGTACTTTGACTGTCGGTAAATCGACAATGAAATGCAAAGATAAACATAGAGATGAACAGACTGATATCTATATCTATCTATCTATATATATATATATATATATATATATATATATATATATATAGATAGATAGATAGATAGATAGATAGATAGATATGAATAGACCGAGATAGATAAATAGATTGATGGATATTACCTGAATGAAATAGATAGATACATAGATAGATAGTGAACAGATTGAGATAGATAGATAGATAAAATAGATAGATAGATAGATAGTATATATATATATATATATATATATATATATAGAGAGAGAGAGAGAGAGAGAGCGAGAGAGAGAGAAAGTGACTAAGAGAGTTTAAAAATTCAAATATAAATAAAAAATATACCCCAAAATACAATATGAATAAAGATAAAATGCATACGTTTCGCTCTATGAGAGATTTTAACACGGCAAATAATAGGACTTTATTTTTTGCCACATGTATCTAGAAATTATTATGTTGCAAAATAAATATCCTAATATTTACCTTCATAATGTCCATGAGAGAATGAAACGCGTCAGTAAAAAACGTTTCATTTTTTTCTTTGTTCATAGATAGATAGATAGATACAAGTGAAATAGATAAACAAAAACAGACTGAGATACATAGATAGATTATATTTATTATTACAAAATACAATAATTGTGGTACATGCCCTAAAAAGTGGGGAGGTTGGTCATCCTTACCTATCCTATACCTAACTGACCCGATTCACGACCCATTCATTCAATACAAATAAACCATTCAGCGAAAGAATTCACTCTTCACCTTTTAATCCTACATATACCACAATAACACAATCCCAAAGGGAACCTAAAAATTAACCCCATGATTTAAAATTTCTTATGTACAAATGTTGATGTCAGTAGGACCCGTCCACCCCACAAAAATCAGAGTTGCCGCTGTATTCTTTCATTCGACAGAATCAAGAGGTTAACTCTCTAACGGAATGGGGGTGGTGAAAAATAAATGTAGGGCGTGGGAAAATCAAAGACTGAACCAGTCGAGATGAAAAAAAGGGCCAAAACAAACTGGGGAGGTTGGGAATCTAGCAAGGGGCCGGGAACAGGCCAGCAACGACATTCACTCACATTAACTAGGTACACAAAAGAGGATCTACCTTAACCAGGAGGAGGGTTCGCCGAAAATCGTAAAGTTGTGACGAAAGAAGACTTTAAAAAGGAACTCAAGGATAGCCCCTTTCACGCGAACCAAGCTCTCTACTTTTACCCACCTTTCGTTGAAATCTGTCGACACCAAACGCTTTTTATCAGTTCTTATCTTCACTTTCAGCTGAAAGTATCTTCCTTTGTTCCTTGCAAAGAGGAAGTACAGCCAAGCGGTAAAAGATGGGAGGAAAGACGTAAGTAGCACATGCATCAGGTCTACTCTTCAAGGACAACCTCCTTCAGAGCCAAGCTCGGATCGACGTTCCGGCCTTTGCCTGTACTTCTGACCAATTTTTTTCTCCAGCTGGATGTCGGGTCCAAACCACACTCCGAGAACTGAAGGGTCCCGGACGAGAGACCTCCTTCCAGGCACCTAACCGCAAGCCCGGAAACTTGTTCTTCTTCTTCTTCTTCTTCTTCTTCTTCTTCTTCTTCTTCTTCTTCTCTCCCTCTTTTCAATGAAGACGACCGAGGTATGGGTATCTCCTGCATTTCTACTTCTCTTAATGGCTGCTCCTCTGGCTCTGGTTGGGGACCCTCATTCTGCTGCTGAAGGGAAGTGTCGGTACTTTTGGCTCCCTTCTTGCCGACTTCCTTACACGCTCCAGTCTTCTGGGGTGTCTGCGCTGTTGCCTGTCATGTTGCTACTTCATTTTTCTTTTTGGGTTGTGGGACAGGATTTCGTCCCGGGCAAGCCTTCGACAAAAGCCTCGCAGCCCCACAAACCCAACAAAGTGGTCGACGACCCTCCACAACAACATAGATATGTCTACCCTTAACGTGTTGGGTATTTCCGTAAATTGCTTTCGATTTAATGTAATTGAGATTTCAATATCGCCAGTGGCAATTCCGGCTTTACTTTTAATAGGGCAGACGACGGAGACGTTCCCATATTTAGAAAAGAAAAAAAAACAATATGATTTTCAAACATGTAGCGTGGCACCCTATGTAGAATCACGTTTGCCTTTCTCGTCCCGATATATTCAGTTTGAAGCATGACTGCCGAAGTAGTTAGAATTCAGCCTGACAGCGATTTGGCTTTTTTCTTCTGTCGGCAATAAGATGTCCGACATTGACTTACTTCTTGCTAGAATTTGGGCTGCAATTTGAAGACTTTTCAGTGCCTCCTCCATCATTTCCCTAGTCACGATATTTAGTTTCCGGGTCTTGGGGTCCGTTGTTAATAACGAGATTGTCCTTGGATTCACCGTGTCCAATACAGACGGCACCGGTAATAATTCATTTCCATTAACATATGGATCAAACTTCTCTTTTAAATTTTTAAAATATTCTGGCCCTTTTTAGGGGGTAATTTCCTTGCCCATGCCGAAGGAGTTACTTCTGTAGGGGATGCAGGAAGAGATTCGGACACCGACATGATGTCGTCCTACCCTCGTCACTCCAAAAGAATTCAAAACAATACACGCAATTCAGACGAATAAGACGACAAAGAAAGACAACAATGGGTACACAAGACGCTGGTGGGTGGCAAACAAAAATTACACTTACTCCGAAGAATATCCAAAGAAAATGTCTTGTACAGCTCGCGGTAAATTCGGTAAGACAAAATGTCTCGAGATGACATAGATAGATAGATAGATAGATAGATAGATAGATAGATATGAACAGACTGAAATAAATAGATAGATAGTAAAAATATAGATGTAAAAAGATAGATAGATAGATAGATAGATAGATAGATAGATATGAATAGACTGAGATAGATAAATAGATTGAGGGATATTACCTGACTGAAATAGATAGATAGATATGAACAGACTGAAATAGATAGATAGATAGATAGATAGATAGATAGATAGATATGAATAGACTGAGATAGATAAATAGAGAGATAGATTGAATATGAGCAGACTGAGATAGAGAGAGAGAGAGAGGGAGGGAGGGAGAGAGAGAGAATAATAGAGTTTAAAAATTCAAATATAAATTTAAAAAAATATACCTCAAATACAATATGAATAAAGATAAAATGCAGAAGTTATATTTACCGATGCGTTTCGATCTTTGAGAGATTTTAACACGGCAAATATAAGGACTTTATTTTTTGACACATGTATTTAGAAATGTCTGTTTATTTTATAAATACATGTTGCAAAATAAAAATCCTAACATTTGCCTTCATAATGTCCATGAGAAAATGAAACGCATCAGTAAAAAACGTTTCATTGTTTCTTTGTCATAGATAGATAGATAGATAGATAGATAGATAGATACGAGTGAAATATATAGACAGAAACAGACTGCGATAGATAGATAGATAGATAGATAGATAGATAGATAGATACGAGCGAAATAGATAGAAACAGACTGAGATAGATAAACAGAAACAGATTGAGATAGAAAGAAAGAAAGAAAGAAAGAAAGAAAGGAAGGAAGGAAAGAAGGAAGGAGGGAAGGAACAGAGACAGAAATATACGAAATGAACCTCAGCGATTAGAATTTTTATATGTTTTATGAAAAACCTCTTCTGACGAATGGGTTATATATTTTATAATTTAAGCTAACATAGTGTAAATAATGCACCGACATGTCTTGTCAATTATTTTACTATAGAAGTTCTTGCCAACGGTTTTTCCGTATGTAAACATTTTCCCCGTATTTATCACTGGCAAAATGCATTGGAACACAACACAGCATTTATTTACCCCGAGGATTGCATATTCATTAAAACAATATAAGCATAAAGAACGCTTATTTACCAAGAATAGAATTATTATTTTTATTCACTCAGAACATCGTTGTTTTTGTTTTTTTTTTTTGTTGTTTTTTTGTCATTGCTCGAAGAATTTCAAAGTATGGCTGGAAAACATATTTCCACCTGAAAAGAACTGGTCTATTACCCGTCAGGCCATTGTGAAGAATCAGTAAAAGCAGGTATTATCACTGATAAGCAGCAAAAAAAAAAGAAGAAGAAGAAATGGGGCAGAGTGAGGGAAGATGTAGGGTAGTAGGAGGAGGAAGAAGTACGAGTAGTAGGAGAGAGAGGAAGGGATTGGACCAGGAGTTACAAAGAAGAAGAAGAAGAAGAAGAAGAAGAAGAAATGGTGGCAGGGAGAGAGAAGATGAAGTAGGGTAGTAGGAGGAAGAGGTTTGAAGAAGTGCGAGTATGAGGAGAGAGAGGGGAAACTTGGAGCAGGAGGAACAGGGAAGAAGGTGGAGGTGGAGTTGAGGAGGAGGGGAGGAGAAGGAGGAGGAGAAGAAATAGGCGCAGGAAGAGGAGAGAAGAAGTAGTATTGATGAAGTAAAGGGAGGGAGAGGGGAGAAATGAAGCAGGTAGAACAGTTAAGAAGAAGAAAAAAGAAGAAATTAAAACAGGAGGAGGAGGTATGAAGATGTAGGTAGTAGGAGGAAGAATAAGTAAGAGTAGGAGGAGAGAGAGGAAGGGATTGGACCAGGAGTTACAAATAAGAAGAAGAAGAAGAAATGGTGGCAGGGAGAGAGAAGATGAAGTAGGGTAGTAGGAGGAAGAGGTTTGAAGAAGTGCGAGTATGAGGAGGGAGAGGGGAGACTTGGATCAGGAGGAACAGGGAAGAAGGTGGAGGAGGAGGAGCGGAGGAGGAGGAGGAGGAGAAGAAGAAGAAATAGGCGCAGGAAGAGGAGAGAAGAAGTAGGATTGATGAAGTAAAGGGGGGGAGAAATGGAGCACGTAGAACAGTTAAGAAGAAGAAAAAAGAAGAAATGAAAACATGAGGAGGAGGTAAGAAGATGTAGGGTGGTAGGAGGAAGCGGGGTTAGACAATTGTGAAGAAGAAGAAGAAGAAGAAGAAGAAGAAGAAGAAGAAGAAGAAGAGGAGGTTATAGCGGAGACATTGGGCAATAGGAAGTAAGAAGGGAAGGAGGAAGAGGGGAGTGTAGGATGAATTAGAAAAAAATGGGAGGGGGAGGAAGAAGACAAAATTTGGAACGGGAGGTGGAGGTATGTAAAAGGGGAGCCGATGAAGATTCAGGAAAGTAAGAAAGGAGCATGGAGAAGAGAAGAAGATAAGGTGGTGGGTACTTGAGGGGGGAAAATAAGAAGGAGACGAAGAGTAGAGAAGGTGAAATGGTAGAAAAAGGGTAGGAAAATGAGGAGGAAAGGTGTAGAAAAAAAAGGAAGGAGGAGAATTTTAGGGAGGAGTAGAAGAAGAAATAAAGGGGGGGGAGTAGAAAAGTGGGGAGTAGAAGAAGAAAGAAGAATCCAATAGTAATTTCTTACCAATGACTTGAATGAATGACAAAATGCTGATGAAAAGAAAAGTGCGCTATTTTTTTAGATGCGTTTTGCAAAGTCATATTCTGAAGATAATACAAATTCAACACTTTTGCTTGTAATATTCTGTATTCAGATCCATGGAAACCATTTTTGTTATTTTTACAATTGGAACCTTTCAGAATATAGATGAAGCCATTTTAAACTTTTGTAACTTTCCGAACAGAATTTCAGAAAAGGTTGCAATGTCGATTAATTTTCAGAAAACACGCACACACACAAACACAAGCACTCGCAGGTGCACACACACACACACACTTGTCTCCATATAAGTATCCTACGTCAAATACACCGTCGACAAGGAATGTCTGATGTTTTCCTTTATTTAATTCGTCGTGACAACACAAGTTTTCTTTTTGGCGGTCCTGAGTGTGTGTATTGGAGAATTTATCCATGGCAAGTTCAATCCTTGGGCCGGGCAGTATAGAATCCGTCTCAGGAAACTCTAAACGATCAATATTTTTCTTCAGAGCCTGTGACGGTCATGTTAGACATAAATTCATGGGGTTGGGGAATGGGCTGGACCCTTGCCTATTAGGAGATCATGTCCCACTTCATGATCGCCCAAAGGGACTTGCACCTAAGTCAGCGTAACGAATTTGAATTCGACATTCTCATCCCGAAGTTATCCCCACCTGCATAACGATGCTTACAACGTCTGATATCCCCAAACGGTCACCCATCTAAGTACAGACCATGATCGACGTTGCTTAACTTCGCTGATCGTATGGGAATCGGGGTTTCAAAACGATTTTGCCGTAATCCTATTAAACATCCGCACATCTATGCTTAGAACAGCTGATGTTCCCAAACGGTCACCCATCTAGGTTCTGACCAGGCTCGACATTGCTTAACCTCGCTGATCGTACGGGAATCGGGGTTTCAAAGTGACTGTAATCCCATTAATCATCCGCACATCTATGTTTACAATACCTGATATTCCCAAACCATCACCCATCTAGGTACTGACCAGCCACGACGTTGCTTAACTTTGGTGATCGTCAAGATTTTGTAAATAATTGTAACCTTAATATTAGTATTGTCCCAACATTGTGAATTTGTGCTACAGAATCAAAAACAAAGAACTTTACCAAATAACAAAAGCCACATCACTTGACAAGTTCCAAAAGCATCAATCAGTAAAGTGAATATCACATTTAACTCAGACAGAAAATAATAACTGTTGTGTATGATACACCTAATTTACATAAGCGGACTACCGACCATATAAATATGGGTTGGTACCGGAAGACGGGGAAGATAGTAGAGATTAAGAAATTGAATCCAGAGTCTCTGCCCGACTGCGATTTAGTCAACCCATTATGCAGGAACAGTCTTCCCAAGAATATACCAAACTAACTGTAAATATTGTGTACCTATTCTTTGTTTCAATACATTTTGTTAACGTACATTTTGTGTTGTATTATTCCATGCTTATTTAAGCTTCAACAATAACATAATCAAGATGTTAGCATTCCACACCACTTCAAATAAAAGCTTCGGAAGGAAACCCTCATCAATACTAGATTGCGTGGTAAAAAAATAGAAAAAACAGTTTTCCTAAAAAGTGTTTTAAAAGAAAGACTTTTATAATTTCAACCCAAAGTTGCACAAGCTGCTCGGTTAATGAATTTCAAATGTTTCCTAATGTTTAAACAAGGATGATCTTTCCCACCCAATACCTTTAGACTTTACAGGTTCAAAGGCTTTTATCATCATTGATTTCAGGAATTGGTTGCCTACAACTGAAAGTTTGCATCTAAACGTGTTTGGAGCCATGCATGACATTCATATGAAAGCCTCGGTTTGACGAGCCTATTTAAAAAACATGACGAGTTTTTTTTTCAGGTTAATGTTTTGGTTTTGTAGCTATTTGAGGCATCGGGCGAAACTATTCCTTGCACCGTCTATTCTATGATAAATTTCTTTCTTCTCCTATATTTAATTTCTTATAGTGACCCATACGCCAGGATATCTAAAGTGTATATTGATTCCACATCCTGAATTTTTTATGATGGATTCAACGTAGATGCCATGACTGCTTTCATTCCAATTCCAGATAATAGTTTCTGTTTTGGAAATATTTATCTTGAGGTCCATTTATTGGTGCACGTGATATAGGATAATGATTTTCTGTTTGACGTCATTTTTATTCCAACTATGAATACCTATGTCGTCAGCATATCTCCGACTCATCATCAGGACATTGGCCTCGAGTAAGGAAGCAGGATGGTTGTCCTCTGTTTTTAGATTCCTTTGGAGTGTAGTATGGTTTGCCTTAATGCTCGGTTCGAACCCATTATTCAGTCGTAAGATAATCTAGACAGGAAAATTTGCTATTACACCACGTCGATGTGTTCCTTTCGTTTCCTTAGCATAGCTTAGATGTGTCACAAGTCCGAAAGTATGAGGCACCCAGTGAGGATGCAACTCACTACTCAGTCGTAAGATAATCTAGCCAGGAAAGCTTGCTATTACACCACGTCGATGCGTTCTTTTCGTTTCCTTAGCATAGCTGAAGTGTGTCACAACTCCGAAAGTATGGGGCACCCAGTGAGGATCAAATTGATTTAGCGGAACAAAAGTTCTGCAGTAAATAATGATGGTGAATGTAACACCTATCTGTAAACAACCATATTTTAGTATAACTTTTTTGATAAAAGTATGCACGTCAATGATGATTCGAATGCTTAAGGGAAACCATGAGAAGATACAGGAAACATGTAAGAGAATAAAGCCCCTAAGACGCAAGAATATGAGAAAAAAGAAAAACAATAAATAATAGAAGGCATCAAATTTCTACGTTTCCTGCAAACGTTTAAAATATAGTCTTTTACATTTCTCATTCATTCTATAATTGTCTTCCTTTGCCGTTTCCATTATTTTTGAGTTTCATTCTAAGTACATCCTTGCGCAAATTAATTGAAACAACCTCTTTAGTTTACTTTATTTCGCCATACGCTCAGATTTAATACCATTAACGTGACAGGGTTGAATCGATTTCTATTTTAACCTCATATTCGGTCATTTGCAGTGGTTTGCCGTAATGTGAATCTATTTTCGGGATGCATGATGAAATGTTTTGGCCTTGAAAAATATTGCGTCATCCGTGATTGCATCAGATTTTTATCACGCCCAGACATTATTTTCTAGACTGTCGATTAGTTGTCCTACGGCCATTTTTGCGATGGACTTTACTCAAACGAAGCGTTCGAAAATTGCAACGCTGCACAAACACAATGACAAGCCTTACCAGTGAGCAAATCAAAGTACCACCGATTGGCTCGGAAACTGTCCTGATTTATATCCAATCAAGAATCTGTGGTCAATCTGCAAGGAACGACTTCGTGGAATGGACATACGAAGTACTAACATGTTCACTGGGTCTTGTTTCATTGCAAAAATACAAAAAATAAATAATAACAAATCAACCATTCGCCCTTGCATGGAGTATTTCATATATGGTCTGGAGCACCTTCTGTTTTTCTCAAGGTTCTTGATAAAATCCAGAAACGGATATGCAATCTAATTGGCCTTGATCTGGCATCTCGTCTGCAGACGCTTTCTCACAGACGTACCATCGCCTCCCTCTGTCTTTTTTACAAATACTTTCATGGTAACTGCTCCGATGACCTTCTTTCCCAGACTTCATGAATTTAAGCCTTCAGCTAAGCTGGCATCTCGCTCACACCCTTTCACTGTCGAAACTGTTAAATGTAGCCGTCTCTTCTACTGCACTAACTTCACGTCTCGCACTTCTCGCCTGTGGAATTCCCTCCGCTTTTCCTGTTTTCCTGATATCTATAATCTCCAACTATTCAAATGTAATGTCAATCGATGTCTCCAGATGCCTTGATCTATCCCCTACACTTCTCTTCATCCTTTCCTCTATCACTCCTCTTTGCTCTCAATCCAACTCCCTGTAAGCCCTAGCGTGCTTGTGGCTTCCCCCTTGCTTTGGGTGAAACGCTTAAAAAAAAACAAACAAACAACAACAATAAAAAAATCAACAACAACAAAAAAATCAACAACAAAAAAATCAACAACAACAAAAAAATAACAACAAAAAAACAGAATTATTTGTTTCGTTTCAATTAATTTGCACAAGGGTGTACGTTCTTTTCATCAGATTCTACTTCCGTTTGTATATCTTCTTCTTCTTCTTCTTCTTCTTCTTCTTCTTCTGCTGCTGCTGCTGCTGCTACTACTAATAATACTACTACTATATTCTTCTTCTTCTTGGGTTGCAAAGAAATAGAATTGTCGACATAAAAATTAGCGACGTAACATATATTCCCTTTGCTTTTTCTATGATAGTTTCTTGGTAATTATTCTGATGAACTCTTTGGTATATCGATCAATTTAATCTCAATACTAGATTGGCGGCAAGGTCTCATCATTTTACATTCGAAATGTCTAGATTTAACCGTAAGTTCTATGCTAACAGTTCCTTCTTTGGCACTTCTCGATTGCGGAACTCACTTCCGGTCTCCCCTCAACATTGATCTTAATAAAATTAAAGGCTCTGTCCGTTGTTAACATCCTGTTTTCTCAATTTCTGCTCTTTTATTTTTTCTCGTTAATGATGTTTTTCTTTTTCTCATATTCATGCGTCTTGGAGGCGTTATTTCCTTGCTTCGGGTGAAATGATTAAAAATATGTTAAATATGTAGGCACAGATAAAAGCGGATATCCGTTCGATAATACTTGTGCGTTTTTGTTTTGCCGTGCTGATGTTGCTACATGCCTTACTTATCTCACACTGCGAATTTTTTCTAAGCTCTATATTAAACATTAAAATATGTTACGAAAAAAGAATGCTAGTTAACATTCGTGTCAGTCAGCTGTTGGCTCTCACGCTGGCCAATAGAATCTTCCTGCCTATTCGTGGCAGCCAGCTATAGTCTCCCACTCTGGTCAGTAGAAAATGACCGCAAACTACATGAAAACTGCCGTAGAAGCATGGAAAAATCGATTATTTCCACTATCGATGGCAGTTGAGAAATGCAATGTCGGTCTTGGCCTTCGAGCTAACTTGGAGCATGTGCATGTAAATTTTGGTGCAAATCCTTGGAAAATTGCGGCCGTGCATTCGTTACACACACACATCCTGCCTTTTATAGATAGAGATACATGCAACGAGGAATTCAAATGAGAATTCAGACTGAGAGAAGTATAGTGTCATGAAATAATACATAAACATCATTGACAGCACACAGTATTTCCGCAGATCTAATGATTTTAAAATCCAAATATATTTTTCATTTTCATTTCATTCAATGTTTTTCTTGTCCTCAGATTTTTCATTTATTTTTGTGTTTCACTGTAAATCTTTCTCTCTACATCAAATTTAACTTCCGTTTTAATTTCATCTTCTTTTTCTTCTACCCACCTTTGTTTGTTTGTTTCTTTCTTTTCTTTTTTCTCTTTTGTTTCCCTTTACATCTCTCTCGTTCACTTCTGCCTTTCTTTTACTTTCTCTTTTCCCACTAATTTCTGTTTATTTTGAACCACATTATTTCTTTCTTCCTTTCTTTCTTTTGATTTCTGATCATGATTTCCGTCTTTCCTCCTCTGTCGTTTGTTGTTGTTGTTGTTGTTCTTCTTCTTCTTCTTCTTCTTCTTCTTCTTCTTCTTCTTCTTTTTAGTTGTTGTTGCTGTTGTTGTTGTTGTTGTTGTTGTTGTTCTTCTTCTTCTTCTTCTTCTTCTTCCTCTTTTTAGTTGTTGTTGCTGTTGTTGTTGCTCTTCTTCTTTTTAGTTGTTGTTGCTGTTGTTGTTCTTCTTCTTTTTAGTTGTTGTTGCTTTTCTTCTTCTTCTTCTTTTTTCTTCTTTTTCTTCTTCGTCTTCCATTCGTTCTCACTCTACTCACCCCTCTTCTTTTCTCCCTTTCTTTTCTCCCTTCCTTTTCTTTCTCTAAAGCTCTAGCATCATTCACTCAGTGATGAATTTAACTTTCTCCACATTTATTTTTCTACTCACTTTCCTTTATTTCTTTCTTTTCTCTTTTATTCTCCTTTTCTTTCCTTTTTACTTTCTCTCGTTCTCTTCCGACATTCACTTTTTTCTCTCTTTCTTCATTATTTCTGTTTCTTTTTCACAAATTCCTTTTATACGATTTCTGATCCTGTTTTCCGCCTCTTCTTCTTCTTCTTCTTCTTCTTCTTCTCCTCCTCCTCCTCATCCTCCTCCTTCTTCTTCTTCTTCTTCTTCTTCTTCTTCTTCTTCATTGTTCTTCATTTTTGTTGTTTTCTTCTTTTTCGTTTTCCTTTTTTGGTTCTTCTTCTTCGTCTTCTTACTTTTCTTCGGTTTTGTAGGTCTTCTTCTTCCGTTTTGTTGTTGTTGTTGTTGTTCTTCTTCTTCTTCTTCATATTATTATTATTATTATTTTCTATTCCTCCCTTAATTTTTCCTTTTTTCTCTCTTTATTAAACAGCAGCCTCATTTACTCAGATGGAAATTTTATTCTCTCCACATTTATTAATATATCCACCTTCCTTTCTTTCTTTTTCTTTCTTTATTTCTTTCTTTCTTGTATCTTTTTTCCTCTTTCTTTCCCTTTACATTTTCCATGTTCTCTTCTGTCCTTCTCTTTCTTTCTTCTTTCTTTTTATTTCTCACGAATTGCTTTCTTTCGATTCTATCCCCTGTTCTCTATCTCTTCTTCTCTCTTATTTCTTCTTCTTCTTCTTCTTCTTCTTCTCTCTTATTTCTTCTTCTTCTTCTTCTTCTTCTTCTTCTTCTTCTTCTTCTTCTTCTTCGCATTTTCAGAATCGTCTTATTCATTAAATCCATTTATCTGTCGACAAAATTAATTTTTTCCGGATTCTGGTAAAATCCATAGAGGAAGCCATAATGAAGCCTTTTTCTAGCTTCTCTGCATGACGACATCTTTACGTTTGATGCCTACTTTTATCGCCTTCGTCTTTTTCGTTCCTGTCATTTCCTCTTTTCTTTTTCTTTTCTTTTTTTTTTTTTGCATCATGTCTATCACTTACTTGATGTCCAAACGATTTTCCCAAAGCCCAGCAAAAACGATACAAATAAACGTCCTTACAAGACTGGAAAAAATCACTAAACCCCCTCCAAATAAAAGGTAGAGGGGAAAAATATTCAATGGTGGATGCTTCACATGTCAAATGATGCGAACTAAACTTTGATTCTGATGTTTATTTGATAAGAAAGGAAATTAAAAAAGATTCTGATGTTTATTCGACAGGAAAACTTAAATTTAAAAAATAAAAAAACCCAGAAAAACGAAAGAAAAGCCTCTAACAAATTTTCAGAAGGTTTTTATTTCTGACTTTTAAATATAATTTTTTTAATCACTGGCATTGCGTTCGTATGAACCTGTCAGTCATATGAAAATATCTACCATAACAAAATATTATTATTATCATCAGGATCTATGATATCTTATCTCTTGCAATTCATATATTTTCCCATTTCATTTTGCCTGCATTACTTACCACGGGGAAATGCCTCACTCTCCTGCAGCCATTCTGACAGAAAATAAATAAAGATGATGAAAATTGAGCAGTTTCGTTTTGGTGGCGTTAAAAGTAACAAGCCATTTCTTGCCCTAGTGAACAACAGATTAAAAGTCATTTTTGAGATTGCCTGCAAACTTGATCAAACCAATTATACTTATAATTAAGACAGGAATAAATAGGTGTGTCCTCAGTATAGATACCAGAGTGAGAACTAATAACATTGGGAAATTCGTTGATAAGAATAAGAACAAAGTAGGTCCGCGGATAGAGGCCTGGCGAGGAGCCGCATAAATCTAAAAAGATCTAGAAGAGTGGCCGTTCAAGACAACATTCATTACGCAATTTGATAAGAAAGATTGAAACAACTAAAAAACTCTTCTATATATACATCAACCTTCAACATGTGAAGAAGAAAAACATACCAGATCCTTTTAAATGCGTGCGTAATATCTAAGCAAAATCTCGTGTTCTATCGTTTTTATCTATAACTTGATAGACGATTTAAGCAATAATATATCAGCAGTTGACCTAGAGAAAGAAAAGTTATATTTTTCGTCTAAAAGGTGGTACTCAAGTGAAGGAACAACAACACGTGCGTAGATGAAATAAAGTGAGGTTTATTGTAAAAGATAATACACTACTAAAAGACAGGGAATCGGGTGGCAGGCTAGTAATAACCCGTAGCAAGGATATCTACCAACCGCCCAACGCGGTCAGATGTGGCACAAGGCCGAATAGTGTAGTATCCGAGCCCGTAGCTGTTTCCCGAGAAGAGACTCTGCCCTTCGACATAACCTTCTCTGGGGATCCTCTCTGCCTGAAGGTATAGAGTTTAACCAGCACAGGTGGAGACGAATATCCAACTAATTCCTGAAAGCAAGGATATTTACCTTACCCAACCGCAAGGCCGTTTTTTTAATGCCGGGCAAAACCAAGCCCATAGGCTCGGGCAAAAATTCCCAGTAGACCCCGTATACACGGGTTCGGGTAGCTGTCTATCACCCTAGATGATACCCTGCCCTTCTGCAGAGCATCGTCTGGGTTCATCTCTGTCCAAATGTAGAGAGTTCGACTAGCTCAGCTAGAGACGAATCTCCAATTAATTGCCGAAGGGTATTTGCCAACAACCACACGCAGTCTGACGTGGCACAAGGCCGAATTTAACTTGGGGTATCTGAGTCCGTAGAATCGGGCAGAAAGTCCCCATAAACCCCGTAAACAACTACCTCGGGTAGCTGTCTACCACCCTAGATGAGACTCTGCCCTTCGGCATAGCCTCGTCTGGGTTCCTCTCTGCCCAAATGTAGAGAGTTCGACTAGCTTAGCTGGAGACGAATCTCCAACTAATTACCGAAGCAAGTCCTCAGATATATCCTGTGCTTACTATATATATGTATCTACTGATATAGTCGGTCCACAAAAAGCGATAGGGAGTGTGGGCTATTTCATTACAACAAAGACCTTGCCTGATGAGATACTTAACAATTCTGGAATAGATTAGAATCTCTATAAGTTTGTCAGAAAATGGTAGAACCTTCGAAGTTCGATAGTTAGAACGATCAGAACCGTAGCAGATGTCCAGCAAACAGGAACGCAGCAAGACATTTATTGTAGAGTTTAGACATAACAGGGATCATTACAAGAATATATTTATTTACGATTATGCATAGATATCATTAAGTCCGCATTCTTTGTGAGGATCCAATATGGCGATGATAGAATAAAGAATTGATGAGGGTTCAGAAAATTCTAGGTTTTTACTTAACAACTCGCACAAGTGAATTGTTTAACTTGGTCAATTGTCTGTGCATTGTAACTCACTCTCTCTTCATCATAGCAACATGTCGTGTAATATAGTGCGTCAGATGATTCTACAATCACACGCATTTTGCAAAGGAGTTTTCCATTTCTTTGCTGCATGTTGGCTCCTATAAGAAGCTCATCCACTCTTTGCCAACTCACTCCAGTGGATTCAGTGTTTTTATTCTTCTAGGCTGGTTACAAAACCAAAATTATAGGTTGCAGTCTGTTCTGTTATTTCCTTATAGGGAGGAGATAGATTCCTACCTTTCCCAAGGCTATTTGTCCTTCAGTAAATATAACGAATTTCGATACGAAGAAGATATGCCAAGGAGTCATTTTCTTCATTGCCTATAGAAAGTTGTGAAGTTCTGGATGTTGCTCCTGATTTATAATTTGTGGACTTATATTTCCATAAATATTTCCCGGTTTATATTCACCAGTGATCTTTCAAACCGAGTTGTTTGTGAATGCGTTTGGTTTTCGGAAGGATTTCTGTGTCGTTTTAAATGTTATTTTGTTTTTTATAATGACTGTATAGTCAATCTCACGGTCAGTCATAATTTTATTATATATATATATATATATATATATATATATATATATATATATATATATATATATATATGCATGTTTCATTAAAAACGACAGACAAGGTACTACGGTTAAGCTTTTATTTAATTTTTCTTGTGTTCGTACAAGTGCTTTCTTTTTTTGGACACAGAGTGTATAGAAATTGTCCAAATGTTCTATAGTTCCGAGCGCTTTCGGCTATACTTTAGTCATTATCAAGGATGGTTTTATTTATTCAGTTTAATTAAGTGTGTGCGTTATGTGTATGTTTTTAGTGTGTTATAGAGATGTTTTATTTTTATTTTTGTGTTAGCACATTTTGGCCTTGTTTGTAGTTGATATTGTCAAGAGTTGGCTTTTTCTTTTTTATTATTAAAGCTTCCATTATTTTTAGCCTTTTTTTGCAGATGGATGCAGTTAATATATTTGTGTTTTCTACTAGTATATTTCTAATGGAGTCTGGTAAATTTGTGTGTGTGTTTAAATGGGTTCTAATGGAGCTGTGAGCGGATAGGTGTAACGTAAGACGTCTGGATGTAAGCATGTGGTTTTGTAACCGATATAATTATTTATGAGTCCGGTTTGATCAGGGATACTGTTCCTTAAGGGGTATTTGAACTATATATATATATATATATATATATATAAGCTACGGAATCGCCATCAACGTGACAAAGGCCCTGATCCGCCAGCTGGAGTCAAAATCACCATGGACCTGGGGAATGTTAAATAATTTCTATAATTTTGGAGCGTATTAATATCAAATGCATCCGCGGAAAAAGACCGCCTACGTAGCAAGCAGAAAGCAATTCAAAAGAGTTTTCTCCAGTGTTGTGCTAACGCAAACCAGCAAATTCATCGCCGATTTGTTGTAATCTCGACTCTCCTGTACACCTGCCATATATAGGTACTCAACCGAAGAGACGTCCGCAGACTTCAGATTCAATCAATTGAAGTCAAATCCTGTGGAACACGTGGCAGGACCGGATCACGAACAAAGAAGTCCTCCTTTGCGAAAAGATGGAGAGCCTAGAAACCAACAATGATTCGATTTGCCACCAAGTTCGATGGGCCGCACACCGCCTACCCTTCCCAGAAATCGCATTTTGCAAGCGACCACGTGGACACCCAAGTCATCGATTTAAGGATCAGCTCAAAAACACTTTGCTGAGGACAGAAATTGTTCCAGTCAATTGGGAAAGAGAAGCTGCAGAAAGAACCAATTGTAGAAGAGCAGTCTACGAGAAAACAGCATCTTTCAAAAATACCAAAAGACAAATAGAAGAAATGAAGAGATCTCAAAGAAAAGTCAGAGTTCTCCATCTCCTTAACCCTCCCACCGTGCGGTGGCTGATGACGTATCTTCAGGTCCAACATAAGACTCATTCCATTTGTTAATATATATATATATATATATATATATATATATATATATATATATATAGAGAGAGAGAGAGAGAGAGAGAGAGAGAGAGATCAATTATCAAGCTGTTGTAATATAGACCCTCCTATACGCCTGTGAGACCGGCGGTTACACTACCATCAAATGAATCTTCGTCAAATCCTTTAGGGCTTTTTTCACACAGAAAGAAAATTTGAGGCGTCATATATCACGAAATGGACAAAGTCCGACAATTATTTTAATATAATTATTGTTTATACGTTATTTTTATAGATACAAATATTTCATTAAATGCTGTTTGTAATAAACAGTATTAATAGCATTCATCGGCCTGAATGTCCGAGAAATTTCATAGAAAATATGTGTCCTTCGACAGGAATCGAACTACAGACAAAGCATTTTATATATATATATATATATATATATATATATATATATATATATATATATATATATATATATATTGAGGTCAGCACCGAGCGACGACTGTCTGTTTCAAGCTTAAACGCAATTGCCATGTGCGTTGTAATTTGGTTCGACTATTTATATATGCTGGCCAGTGGTGCATTATGGGTAAGTGGCTATTGAGTGGAAATAATTATGGATCCGAATGCAGTTTTGTGGTTATGTTATAGTGTTGTTTGTTAATTTTATTATTGATTGGTTTCTTAATTGTTGTTGATTTTTATCATTAGGTTTATGCGTGCCTTCATTAATTTGTTTTTATTTGTTTATTATTTACTTAATATATTTATTTATCAATTTGGATTCATTTTTATACTTATTTATTTACATTCATTTATTTTATTTATTGCAATTTTTTCTTTGTTTTTAATTTTCGATTTTTAATTAACGTAGTAAAAGTTTTTTTTTTCGTGTTTGCATATCTATAATACATATATAAATATTCGAGCCAAAACACAACGCACATGGCCGGACGATTCAGTGTTGACCCCAGTGTCCACCTTTATATTTGCACACTTTCACGATAGTACAGGTTACATTCATCCATGAATAAAAGGCTAACTTTGAGCTATAGTGAACTATATATAAAAGAGGACATTGAAGTCAACACCCAGAGAGGACAGTCTGTTTCGTCCTAAACGCATTTCTCACGCCACATGGATGTTAACTTCAACTGACACTTTTATATTTTCATATGCTCTACCCCTGGTAAAGTGCATTTTAATAAATAAACATAACATACCTGAAAATATATATTTTTATCATTATTCATACATACATATATATATATATATATATATATATATATATATGAGGATCAAAGTGATCAGTTCTTTGGAACCGTGAGACCACACACATGCACATATGAATTCATTATAGTGGTGAAGGCACATTTTTTGGGGACCAGGTGCACTATGTGCCACAAGGTCCCAAAACGACGCTCCGCAGGTTTTGAATTCAGATTTGTCCTTCTCCTAGACCAGTTGCCATCCAAGGCTATAGAACCGAGTCTGACCTGATATTTACCCATAACTGGAGGGAGAAGAAGAGGATTAATACCTTTCCCAAGGGTATTTGCACGTTGTGAACGCAATGGATTCGACTGGAATTCGAATTACATATATATATATATATATATATATATATATATATATATAGGAACTACTGTCCATGATAATAGCTCAACCCGCTTTCAGGTTATTTAAAACCAGAAAATATTTTTCAAAAAAATAATAATGATTTAGTGATAGAAGTCTTACTAATTAACCCGTAATTGGGAGGAGAATAGATGGATTCATACCTGTCTTAATGGTATTGTCAAGCCTGATTGGTAGCCCCGGACAGTGTTTTGTAACCAACGCTTACTTACCATTTGCTTTTTTACACCTTTATTTACATAAAGGGTCCGATGGATAAATTGTCTCCATTGTATATTTCTAATTTCGCGCATGCGCATTGTTTTTGTTTTTTTTTATTCTGTGAGAAAAAGAGCAACATGATGCAAATAACTGCGCCAGAATTTTTGAAACGGCCTGAATTTCTGCTTGGTCTTCTCGGCGGAAGCTCCACTATGAACATTTCAGAGAATCTGCGTGACAAAATTAATTCAGTGCAGAGGATTCGGAAAGAGTTTGATAAGTCTAATGGTGATTACGAAGGTGCAGCAGCTCTGAAAATTCACTCTTATCGTTCTGATAAAAAAAAGTACTCCTGAATTTGTTACTGAGGGCCTCGGACTCAACACAGAGGCCTACATCATGTTGTCTTGAGGAGATAGTACTAGCTTGCTTCAAGAGGGTGGCTGCTGGAAGACCCTATATCAACAGACCTAGACCAACTGGACTCTGCACCATGCCAAACAAGCAGGAGAAACCAGTCATGACTGTCAGACAATTTCTTCAACCACATCACCCGTAATATCTGGCCATCTCTCTCCCCAGATTGCAACCACCTTGATTATTATGTGTAGGAGGCAGTTTTGAGCGAGAGACCATCAAAACTCTCTGAACTGTCGGCGTGATGGAAGCCAATGGCGATTTTATTGAATAAATTTACTCATTAGGATTTTAAGATATTTTTGTGTAAATTTGGTTAATATATATGTTAAAATGTGATGTCAATGTTATATTCATTTTTACATAATTTAAACGACAATTTATCCATCGCACCCTGTATATCTGTTAAAATGAGACGTCGGCGTTATTTTTATTTTGGCTGCATTTAGACGACAATTTATCCATCGCACCCTATATATCTCTTAAAATGAGATGTCAATGTTATTTTCATTTGGGCGTCATTTAGACGACAATTTATCCATCGCACCCTGTATACCCGTTAAAATGAGACGTCAGCGTTATTTTCAATTGGGCGACATTTAGACGACAATTTATCCATCGCACTCAACCCGTTGAAATTGAACTAAACACAATTATTAAAGAATAAAAGATTTCACGGGTTTTGATGTCATTCAGGGTTCTTTTTTGTTTCTTTTTTTTTCTTTTTTTTTTCCTTTTTCTTTTTTCCTTCTTTTTTTTCTTTCTTTCTTTCTTTCTTTCTTTTTTTTCTTCTTTTTTTTCTTTTTTTTTTTTTCGTAAATAGCTGTAAATTTGTTTCGCAAATACTAATTCTGGGAAAACGCTATATAAAATTCAATATTTTTCGTCCATAATGTTGAATGTGTTAAATTATTTAACTTTGATTTTAAAAATTGCCGCAAAACGTTGTTGAATTATTTAAGCTGGAATGATATATCAAGACATGTCTCTAATTTGTATTTAGTTATATTGTATTGATTTTCATATTGTCTAGTGGTATTTGTTCATCTATATTGCAAGTGATTCCTTATTGTATATAATTAGGTTTCAATAAAACTTTATTCTATGTGAATAGCACCTTATAAATATTGCTCACCAAGCAAGATAATAAAAGTCAATAGGATGAAAGAGAAAAGAATCTGAGAAGACAATAAAAGAACAACCATCAAGGATACGGAAGATGAATATTGTATTTATATTTTTGAAGATCAAAATTGACTGGAAAACAGAAAGTCGGGAGAGATTTCCACAAGTGGAAAATGTGATAGGAGAATTATATCTGTTAGTAAAATGATTCAATAAAAAATGACAAATGAATGATGATTGAAATGGATAAGGGAAGCGATGAGAAGACACAAGGGAAAAAAGGTTAGATGTAGAAGGATATTTTCAACACCAATGGAATATCTCGGGTTACTGCTAGAAATTGATTATAAGATTATCTTATGTTTTACTTTATATTTTTCTTTCTTTTTTTTTTTTTATTATTTTTTTTTTTATCTTTACTTTTCTTGCCGTGTTTTTTTCTTTTATTTAAAATGCTTTCCTCGGAGCTTTTTCTCAAATTCCACTTCCTCTTGAAAACTTTTCATTGTCATTCTTCTTATTATTATTATCATTATTATTATTATTATTATTATTATTATTTTTTATTCCCTTTCATTTCTGATGTGTACTCATTTCTTTCCGAATCCCGCCCAGGGACCTAAGGTTAGAAATGACATCATGACATTTTCCATTGAAAAAAAAAAAGAAAAAAAAAAACACAAACATATTTTACATAGATAAAGCCCTTGGTAAGGTGTGGTCTGTACTCGTGAGAAGAATTTTTTGTATTTCTTTAAGGCATGGGCTTCCAGGGATCCCTTCAATTAGTCTACTGGAATCTTTTCCAACTAATCCGAGGGCTCCAACTACAACGGGGATTGTTGATGTTACCATGTGCCATATTTTTGAGAATAAATTTATTATTATTATTATTATTATTATTATTATTATTATTCGCTTCTTTCTTCTTGTTTTCCTCTATTTCTCTTCCTATGACTCTCCTTCTTTATTTCTCCTCCTCCGTCTTATTTTTTTGTCTTATTATTAGTAATATCATCATCATTTTTCTCCTTATCTTACATCTACTTCTTTTAATTTTCTTCTTTTAATTTTGATCTTCTTCTTCTTCGTTTTCTTCTTATCATCCTTCTTCTTCTTCTTCTTCTTCTTCTTCTTCTTCTTCTTCTTCTTCTTCTTGCTATTCGATTCTTTCTTCTTACTTTCCTTCTTCTTCCTCTCCATCTCAGTCTTCACCTTCTACTTCTTGTTCTTCTTTTTATTATTATTTTTCTCTTCCTTCTTCTTTCTCCTATACTTCTTCTCCTCCCTCATTTACTTCTTCTTCAACAACTTTGGCTTCTTTCTTCTTATTATTATTATTATTATTATTATTATTATTATTATTATTCTCTTTTTTCTTCCCCTTTTTACCTCTCTCCTTCTCATCCTGCTCCTCCTTCTTCTTATTATTATTATTATTATTATTATTATTATTATTTGTCCTTTTTTCTTCCTTCTTCTTTCTAGCTTCTGTCTCTTCTTTTTAAGCTTCTTCTTTTTTTCTTCTTCTTCTTCTTCTTCTTCTTCTTATTATTATTATTATTATTATTATTATTATTATTATTATTATTATTATTATTCTCTTACTAATTCTTTCTTTTCTTCTTCTTTATTCATCTTCTCATTTACCTTTCCTCTTCTTCTTCTTTTTATTCATCTTCTTATTCATCATCATCTTCTTCTTTTTCTTCATCTTGTTCTTCTTCTTCTTCTTCTTCTTATTATTATTATTATTATTATTATTATTATTATCTACATTTTTCCTTCTCATCCTCCTCCCCTTTTTGTTCTTTTCTTCTTTTTACCTTCAGTCTCCTCCTTCTTCTTCTCCTCCTCCTTTTCCCCTTTCTTCTTCTTCTTTTTCTAATTATGTCTATCAAACGAACAATGCAGTTATCATCATTTTTTTCATTATTCGTCCCAAAAATGCCCAAAAGAGCAAATATAAATAATGCCGGTCTTCAATCGTCGCTGCCTTCTCCTCCGTCCCAACACCCCCACCTCTTATATCCCCCCCCAACGGCCATCATCATTGTTCTGGGCAATTCTCTGCGGAGAAATCTCTGGTCATTGCTCTCTTATATATAATCGCTTGATGTATTTATTCAGTTAGTTAGTGGCTCTATGTTGATTGTGTCTGTTCATCAACGTAATCAGCAAACAATTCTCTTTTTTGCATACCGAAATGGCGGCCATAGTCGCTAAAAGCTCAACAAAGGGAGATAATCTAATCACATGATGGCAATTTATGTTGCTCTCCATCGGAAATGACAAAAAAATGTAAGGGGAGACAAAAAACAGTGTAAATGGATCAAAGGATGTTTAGATCCAATCTATCTATTCGCTTTAATGTGTAAGTCAATCAGCCCCGATCGTTCTATGTTTAGGGATAAACAGATCTCGCTTAATCAGTTCCACATTCAATCTCTTTATCTATCGATATAGGAACAGAAGCATAAACGTATATGTGGATATGAAAATAGATATATAGAGAGATAGACAGACAGACAAACAGACACACAGAGAAAGAGAGAGAGAGAAACTGACAGATACAGATAGATATGAAGAGACGGAAATAAGATAGATAGATAGATAGATAGATAGATAGATAGATAGATAGATGTTCTATATAGAAGGGAAAACGCTTAGAGAGATATGAACAAGTATACTTGTAAATATATATATACACTTGTATGTATATATATATATATATATATATATATATATATATATATAAAATTGTACATATATGTATATACACTTGTACATATATATATATATATATGTGTGTGTGTGTGTGTGTGTGTGTGTGTATGCATATTGTAATATGACATTAAGTAGAAGCTTTATTCGAATAATTCAGCTTTAGAAATTAAATACATTTTTTTAATAGTAAGGGATGGTTATAAGCGAGAGGGGAGATAGGATGTACTTATTATATTAACACACGCACGCGCACAGACACACAGACTCACGCGCACAGGCGCGCGCACACACACACACACACGTATGTATGAAGTGACCATTGAAGTCAATATTCACAGGCGACAGACTGTTTCAGGCCTGATGATTGCATTTAGCATGGAATAGTCTGTCGCCTCTGAGTGTTGACTTCAATGACAACTTTTATATTTACATAAGCTTTATCCGTGATATTGAGCACATTATTACATAAATATAGCACACCTTAAAACTCCATTTATATATATATATATATATATATATATATATATAGAGAGAGAGAGAGAGAGAGAGAGAGAGAGAGATGAGTTTAAGTCCAAATAGATGATGAAAACAATGGACCTCCTTTAGAGAATACCGTTTCCTTGTGATAGGCGAAGCTTGGATCTGAGGAATTGAATGGAACCAACTAGTTTTTCCTATAATTTCGAGTCTCTGGTCATCTAGAGCAAGGGTCGGCAACCTACGGATCCGGCCCGCAAAGGCATTTTGACCGGCCCGCGAGCCTGATTACCAATGACTCTATTTTTAACATGAGAGATGAGGCTTTCGAATTAGACTATCTGCCAGTTATATTTCATGAGACTTATTTTACCAAGTTGCGTTGCCTACGTTTAATGTCAAATAATGGATACATATTTGTTATGACCCTTGACTACATTAAAAGATAACAGAAGCGAAAGGAACAATAAAGTGAAAGAGGCCAGGAAGGGAATGTAAGTGTATATTTGTATGTATGTGTATATGTGCTTCGTTTTTGTTTGATGTGTGTGGTTCGTTTGTGGAACAATTTTCAATAACAGTTTCAAACCTACACGTCATAATTTCATCCATTTCACTTCGGTTGATTTTTTTCACTTTGAAGTATTTTGACGTTCCTTGAGGAAAAGTAATTTTTGTTAGGTTTTTTTTTTTAATTTTAGATTTTCTTTTGTTTTTCTGATTTCGCAATGTTTATTTTTATTTATGGTTTTAAATATTTAGGTTGACAGGGGTCTGCATATGTAATTTTCCTTAATTTTTCATTAAAGTCCTTCGTCCGGACCGCGACCCGTCATTATTTCCGACCCCTGATCTAGAGTTTGCAGGTATATATATAGGTATATATATATATATATATATATATATATATATATATATACCAAGTACCACTCAAGCTACAGTTAAATAGTTATATTCTAAGGCGTATAAAGGAGGCAAAAGGATTAGGTTTATGAGGATATCAAGGCTAGATAATGGTTCACTCTAAAAGTGGTGATGTTAAGATTGTAGTAATTAGTCAAGTCGGGAGTCCTTTCCACATTGTAGCAGTTCTGGAGAAGAGGCCGCCTGAGTGGAAATATCTCTTTACTCCCATTTGGTCGCTGAAAAAAAGCAAAGAATGATGAAAAAGCCCCTACAAACTTAATAATGACAATTTTTTATCGCTCAAATGTTTATGTTATTATTAAGCGGAAAGACCAAAGTATTTTTTGATTAAATTATTCATTTTTAATCCATTCTAGAACATTCGAAATTTTGGTTAAAAATCTTGTTTTGTTTTGTTTTTTGTTTTGTTTTTTCATCAGGGCTCGACGTAATATTTACAATTAGTGTTTTAGCGCCTTTTTCAGGTAAAAAACATTCGTTTGGAAACTTGCAAAAATCAAATAATTGTCGGATTTTACTGAAACATTCATTCAGGAATGAAGGAAATTATTTTTGAAATTTTATTTTAGAAAATCTTGGTAATTTTTTTTTTTTTTACATATGTCACCACCACCACACACACACTTACTAAATTTCATGAAATTTTGTGAAATTAAATTTAAATTTTCCTCCAAAATTGTTTGTTATAAGTTAAAAGCAGGAATCCTTGGAAAATGTACTATATATTTTTTTTAAACTACTACTCATTTCCCGAAAATCTGCTCCAAATCGTAAAATTAATAATGCAATCCATTTATGACATTATTTAATGCTTTCAAATAAGTGTCTTAAGAATTTTTCTTCTATGAATAATGAATTTTACAAGAATTAATTTCATTTTTTTAAATTTTAATTATAATAATTATTAGTGTATGTCTTTTAAAATTTTACATTAATTTGATCCTGGTTTTTAATATTGTCAGTAATTGAAAATTATATTTACTTATCAAAAATTGAAAAGCTTAATACGAAATATTTTCCACCCAAATTTATTTATTTTTTTTTATGTGTACGTCTTCATCATGGTTTGAGGAAATACGGGGTCTGCTATTTGTGTTGATGAAACGTGACTACCTCGCTTTTGGATGCATTGGATTTCTCTTCCTACACTGAACTGTGTGAATAGGGTCATAGGAGAGACCAGCGATTAGGTTCTGGTCAGCTAGAGTTTTTCAGGGACATCCATATACAAAGCCCTCATCAATGGACTAATACGGAGGAAGGGTGGTCTGTTAAAGCCGATTGTCCGTATATGAGAAGGGATTATTTTTTAGTTATAAAACCACTATAGTAACTACCGGTATCTATGATCATGATGTAAATAATATAAACATGTATATATGGCATAAATAAATATATATTTAATATAGATATATTAATCAAAATAACAAAAATAATAGATTTCTCACAGCAACTTTCTCACGCACGCGCTAATGTATCGTACTTTATATACTGTACACCTGTCTTTGTTTACAATAGAAAGGTCAGCAAGTGCCGCCAAGTGGTCACTTTGAGGTCGAAATTTTGAAATAAATCGCTGACGATTTGGAAGTTTTCTTTCCTGCAGATTTTTCTTTTTTTTTTTAGCCTGCAGATTTGTCCGTTGCATCCGAAGTCCGTTGATGGGAGGGTCCGTAGATGAGAGGTTTGACTGTACTACTGTTGTTCTTTTAACTTACTTGGTGCATCCGAAAAAGTTTTTCGTGTTTTTTTTTAAAGGTTTTACACATATATCCACTATCACATATTCGAACCTCACGCATATATATATATATATATATATATATATATATACACATCCTCAGATTCACTCTCTTTCGCTTAAACACGTGTGCTCGGTGTCTGAAGCACATACACTGTCTCCAATTCTGTCTTTTCCTATCTATCTTCTTATCTCCTCAAAACAGATATACACACTGGTATACACACTATACCTCTTACGCATATACACAGAAAAACACTACCACATACACTATATATCAAACACGCACTTTTACACACGCACACACTCTATCTCTCTCCATCTCTCTCTCTCTTTCTCTCTCTCTCTCTCTCTCTCTCTCTCTCTTAAACACAAATGCATTTTTACATACGCATTACATCTTATAAATTCACGCACACTCTCATACACATTCTCTCACGCATTCATATACTCCCACACCGTCTGTCTGTTGGTCCGTCTTTCTCTCTCTCATATTCACACATTTTAAAATTTTCGATTTCTCTCTCTCTCTCTCTCTCTCTCTCTCTCTCTCCATCACTGGAAAACAGAGATACATTCTCACATTCATACCCCCCATTCTCTTTAAAATACATTTTCTTTCCTCTCCGCCCACATACACATATACATTTACATCTCTTATCTCTTTCTCTCTCTTTTTTTTCTTTCTATCTCAATTGAACATACACTCTGATATATGTACTCTCTCTTTTTATCAAATACACACGTACTCCCACAGGCACTCAAATTCTTTCACATTAAGTAACCCGTTGCGTCTTAGTGGCTCTCTTACCTTGATTCCGGTGAATTGATAAAAAATAAAAATAAAAAAAGCTGCATGACACCTTACGAAAAAAACTTCTGTCAACAACGGGAGACGCAAGTCAGAAATCAAATAAAAATATTGATAAAATGTTCATTTAATGTTGTTTGCGACAACACTAAGCAAATTGGATTTCATTGACTAATCTAAGAGCAAATCAATCAGAAAATATTGATTTTATATACATTTCGATGTTGCTTGAAAAAGAAAAAAGTTTATTTTTTAAGAACACTGTTTATTGTCGATTTCAAGAATGCTCCACATATGGGCAATCAATCAAAATTTTATATTGATCTAATATTGTTTCGGTGAATTTGCGAAAAAGACTATTTTGTAAAACAATTCAAGTTGAATTTTTAAGGTTTCTTATAGGAAAATCGTTTTTTTTTTTTTTAAATGCACGAAAATTTGGTTGACTTGTGTGTAAAATATTTTTTTTTTATTACGAGACACGAAGCCCATGGATTATTATTTATAAATGCGTTGTAGTCCCAGGTATGACGATAAACTACATTCAGCTACAAGGCCTCTGATTGGGAGATTGGAGGTTAGGAGGAACGAGGACCCATCTACATTACTCACATGACATGGCGATCCATCTTCTTGATAAAGGTAGACATTCTTGTCAATCTGATTGATTTCAAATAGTGGGACTTGTCCTTTCTCTAATATTTGACAGTATTTTGGACTATTAAGCAAACTCATTAACAAGAATCAGCTCAGATTTCTATCCAAACCAGACAGCTCCCAACACCTTTACACTAATTCCTCCATGTTTCACGGTCGCCTGCAGACATTCATTGTTCCAAGTCTCATTCTGATTTCTCCAAACATCTCGAATTCGAATATTGGCAGAAATTACTTTCATCTGACCAAATTACAGACTGCCAAAATTCATAAACTTTTCTATCGAATTCTCTCCCCCAGACCATACGCCTGTTCCTGTTAACCTCTGAAATCAAGGGCTTCTTTCTTGCAACGCTTCTTTGATAGTCACGCTCTTTCGGAGTCTTTCTTACTGCATATGGTGACATTTCCATTCTGTTGGAGACATCTTTGACGCTCTGACGACGGTTTATAATGACTTCCCAATTTAGTGCTGCTTGGTCTTCCTGAACATTGTTCCACACTACAATGGCTTTCTTCATTAAATTTCTTGACAATATTATTAACCGCTTAATGATTAAAACCTGGAAAAAGCTAGCAATTTCTCTATTTGACTTGACACACTGATGCTATCTTATTATTTGCCATTCTTGAAATTCATGAATTTCCTTACTTACGCGAACTATTATTGCAAAATATAAGTCAATTATATCGTTCATAAATGAGAGGACCTTGATACTAATACGGTATTGTCTGAATAAAAAGAAGATACATTATTACACAGACCAAAATTGCTGTAATTAAAACTTATAGCCCACAGTATGTATGTGTATTTGTTTATGGTTGACTGTATATATAAAATGTTTGATAAAGATACTTCTATATATCCATACATTATCAGTTATATTTTTCCAAAAAAGTGATTCATTGCATCATCTCTCCCCACTTCCAGAACTTGATTTTTTTCAAAGCTTTTTTAAAGTATCCATTGATCCCGGGTGGTACGTAGAATTTTGCCAGGAGTCTGGGAGAACAGAAAGCTTACTACGATTACCAAAGCTGCAGTCTATAGAGCATGCGTCGTTAACTTGCTGCTCTATGGCAGTGAGGAGTGCAGCAGCCTCGACTCCAAATAGGAAAGACACCTCAACACCTTTCTTCTTCGTGGTCAGAGAGGGATTCTAGGCATCAATTTTTTCGACCAATGTCATAGTTCTCTTCCGTGCGCAGTTATCCAGCCTATACGCCCTTCTTCAACAGTACCGACACTGTTGGCTTGGACATGTGCACCCTATGCAGGATGGGAGATCGAGAGGTAGGAAGCTTCTGCCAGAGATCGTTCTGGAAACGCGATTTACGCCCAGGGCTCGAGCGCGAAGAGGAGAAACGAAGGCTTGCCGCCGAAAAGAAGGCTTGCCGCCGAAAAGAAGGCTTGCCGCCGAAAAGAAGGCTTGCCGCCGGGGATAAATGTGCTTGACGGAATGAGAACAACGCGTCGACATCGGGGGAGAGCGTCTTCACATACATTCTTTGCAATTGAGACTGTCTCTCCAGTGTGATCCTATAAAGCCATAAAAGATCCTGCACCGCCATCAGCTGTCTTTGGGAGCTTATCCAAAGTTTATAGAAACCGGCGGATGTCACAGACGCAAGATCAATCCGCGTTTGCCCGGCCTTTTGGGTGATGACATTTCCCACAGAATAAACGTCGCAAGACTATGGCTAATGTACCGCTATTTCAATGAAAATGCTCAGACAGAAATACAGTACCTTCAACATTAAAACCCACCATGCCACGCCCATTGTAGCGCAGCACCCTCATTCCCTTCATATTGGTAACATGCAAGTTCCACTCGAACAGCTTCAGACGGGAGGTGCGAGACATGAACCTATTGGAGTAGAAGAGACGGCCACGTTTAATCATTTCGACAGTGAAAGGATGGGACCGTGATGTCAGCCGAGTAGCACACTTAAATTCAAGCAATCTGGGAACTAGCGGAAGTAGAAAAGACATAGGGAGGCGACGGCACGTCTGTGAGAAAGTGACTGTAGACGAGATGCCAGATCAGAACCAACCACTCTGCATATCTCTCCCTGGGTATTATTATTATTATTATTATTATTATTTTCTTTGATTTCTGGCGTTTACAATTTTCTTTCCGGGTCCTGCCCAGGGACCTAAGGTTAGAAATGGCGTCGTGATAGTTTCCACTGACAAAAAATAAATAAATAAATAAATAGATAAAGCCCTTCGTAAGGTGTGGGCTGTACTTGTCAGAACATTTTTTGTATCTCCTTGAGGCATGGACTTCCAGGGATCCCTTCAATTAGTCTACTGCAATCTTTTCCAACCAGTCCTAGGGCTCCAACTACAACAGGGATTGTTGATGTTCCCATATGCCACATTTTCGAGATTTCTATTTCAAGGTCCTTGTACTTTGACAACTTTTTGAATATCTTCAAAGATACATTTCAGTCAGCAAGGACTGCCATATCAATAAGAAGGCACCGTTTTTGTTTGTGGTCTTTAATAACAATATCTGGCCGATTGGCATTGATTGTTCTGTCAGTGTGTATTGTGTAATCCCATAGAATTGTAACAGGTCCTATCTCCGTAACCGGGTCTGGGTGGTGTTCATACCAGTTTCTTTCAGTTTCCTTCCCGTAGAAGTTGCAGATTTTCCAGTGCAGATATTGGCCCACTCTGTCATGTCGGGTTTTATTTTCAGTGGGTGCTAACATCGTGCAACCTGATACAAGATGATCAATCGTTTCTGGATATTTATCACAGAATCTGCATTTTGGGCTGACACAATATTTTAGTATATGTGCTTGATAATTCCTAGTTAGCAAGCATTGGTCCTGCGCAGCAATGATAAAACCTTCAGTTTCCGCTTTCAACCCTGAACTACGTAGCCACTGATGGGTACGGGTTTTGTCTACGTCAGCTTGTTTGGAACGGGCAGAGTATTGGCCATGAAGCGGTTTATCTTGCCATCGCTTCTGTATCTGGTCGGTTTCATTCGTCTTTGCTGTCATTTTTAGGTATTTTTCAGTTTCAGCCGGTGTATTGTGCTGTAGTTGCATCTCTACGCCCATTTCAAACTCCATTTATTATTATTATTATTATTATTAATATTATTATCTTCTTTTGTGTTCTGTTTAATAAAACACCTTATAGGGTTAT